>JAYKAV010000254.1:3140-53670 GCA_035582835.1 Phoebastria nigripes
TCATATGGTATGGAATACCCCGTTGGCCAGTTGGGCTAGCTGTCCCGGCTATGCTCCCTCCCAGCTTCTTGTGCACCTGGCAGAGCATGGGAAGCTGAAAAGTCCTTGACTAGTAGACTACTTAGCAACAACTAAAAACATCAGTGTGTTATCAACATTCTTCTCATACTAAATCCAAAACACAGCACTAGGAAGAAATTTAACTCTATCCCAGCTGAAACCAGGACATCGTGTCAAAAATAAATACAAGATTTTTCCTAAAACAGAACACACTGACGCTGTCCTGGCAGCAGCAGAGCCAGCGTATCAGAGTGATGGTAAATTCTGCCTGGGAGTCAGGATGGACAGAGGCAGTGATAAGCAGCTGGAGATGCCCATAAGGTAACTTAGATCTAGAAAAGGATGTATGTCCAAAGCATAATGGTACATCATCACATTGCAAACAGTGTATCTCTTTTCCCTTTTTGTTGACCCTTTGCTTTCCCTCCTGCCCCAATATTGTACTTTCTCTTTGCTAAATCAGCCGTTTGTGCTGCTGTGTACTGAACCAGCTAGCCACATTCACTGATTTAGAGAGAAATGCTTTATCCATGGTTACTCTATTGTTCATGTTAGGTTTATACACTCTCAGATCACCTGGGAGGTGATAGAAAGGTTCTTGATTGCATTACTGTTGAATTAACAGGCCACAAGGAGTTTTTCTTGAGTTTGTGCTTATACATTGGTTTACTGCTGGCTGCAGGAGGATGGGTGCGATGTCTGGTTGCACCAACCTTACCCACTGATTTTTGTTTAGTGAACCTGAAGTGGAAAAGTTAGTTTGTACCAAATGAGCACTTCACTGATGTGGTACTATTCCATCCTGCTGAAGAATTCATGCCAGATTTAAGCTTTGCTGAACCACAACTTTTTTCTTCCAGGATCTAATTCACAGCATGGACTCATGTCTCTGAATCCATAATGCTGATGGGATCGAGAGATGGAAGAAAAGAACCTCATCCAGATCTTGCATCAAAGCATTAGTAACAGGAAAATGTGCCTACAGAAGTACTTTCACTAGCTGGAGTGAACTAACTTGGCAGATCGCAAATTCGAAAAGAGGGAGTTCTCCTCCATCTCGTTTTTCTTTTCCTCAGTCTTGTCTGCACAGTCCTTGCCCAGTTCACCTTAATGTTTAGCTGAGGCTTTTGTGAGTTACTTCATTTCAGTAGCTCAGCAAAAATGCTAACAAAACTGTAGACCAACTGTAGCTTATCAGCTTTTTGCCAAGCTGATAAATAGAATTGGCTCAGCAAGGTATCCTCCAAGGCATATAACACAAGGGAGGGAATGATGCAAACAAGAGCAGGGGAATGAACAGTGAAATTGTCACTTTTGCTGGCAGAAAGTTACTCAGGTACCTCTGCTGCTTGGGGAAATGTACCAGAAGACTTTTAAAAGGTGGCACTGCTCCTTATCACCTGGGAGATCATCCAAGTCCCATTAAAGTAATTAAGTTTTCATCCTTATTTTAATGACACCTGGATCAGGTGCTGTATAAACAGACTGGTAAATCACTACTAGTAAGTTATTAACATGCAAATGAACTCTGATCTTTGGTATGGGTGTATATTATTCAAGGATGGTAAGCAGTTAGGAATAAAATACACACTCCAAAATTATAATGCACTTTGTATGTATCTAGTAACCTTCATACCTAAATCTCAAAGTAATGATTTAAGAATCGTCTGTGATTAGACATCATCACTACTAATTATTTGTTAATTTTCATTCTTTTTCTCTGCATTTCCTCTGATTAATTGGCTTGATTTTTGCAAGGTATTGAAACTTGTAATAGGTATCTTAAAAGTAAATGTATAAGCTTTTAAATATTACAGACAGACTTGTTCTTCAGGTAGTAAACTGAGGTGTTAATAACTTCCCTTTCCTACAACTTAAAAGTCTTCTGTGCCTGAAAGAGCTCTTTTCTTTCACACCACCACTTCAATTTCAGTGCTATTTTTTGACTTTCTCAGCTCTTTTAACTCATGGTATTAACAGTTGACAAACAGCAGAAATTCACCATGCAGTGAACATGAGAGAACCCATTATTGCACACCACTTTGTTTTTCCCTATTACTTTCTTTTTCTCTTTGCCATGTTAGTTAACACTTGGATCCTATGGTCGTAGTATATGTGGTCATAGGAGCCTGCTCAAAAAAGATAGCATTACATTCGCATAATTCAAAGGGCTGATAGGGAGTTTTATGATGAATACTGCAAACTCAACTTATTCCATGTTCTGCTGCTGACTGGACTTTTCACCTCATGCAAACCTGASCACACTCAGTATCATCACCCTGGGTACATGGAAGTCATCTAAGATAAGCAACAGTAAAATGTGGAGATGGCTAAGATATTTAGGACTAAAGTGGCTGGAGATCAACACTTATTCTTAGACATAAAAGATTTCCTGTTATGCTCCTGCCCCTAAAAACCTCCCTCGTAAAACATACTTGGCACTTATCTCGATTGTACTATAATGTAATTTGTATTATGAAAATTCTACTTTTATTATTTAAGCTGGCAGCCAGTTGTCATGGTTTAACCCAGCAGGCAGCTAAACAGCACACAGCCATTTGCTCACTCCCCCCCGTGGGATGGGGGAGAGAATCAGAAAAAAGTTAAAACTCGTAGGTTGAGATAAAGATAATTTAATAGGACAGAAAAGGAAGGGAAAATAATAATAATGCTAAAAGAGTATACAAAACAAGTGATGCACAATGTAATTGCTCACCACGTGCTGACCGACACCCAGCCAGTTCCTGAGCAGCGGCTGCACCCCCCCAGCCAACTCCCCCCAGTTTTTTGTTCAGCATGACATCATATGGTATGGGATATCCCTTTGGCCAATTTAGGTCGTCTGTCCTGGCTGTGTACCCTCCCAGCTTCTTGTGCACCTCCAGCCTCCTCACTGACAGAGCAGTATGAGAAGCTGGAAAGTCCTTGACTTAGTGTAAGCACTGTTCAGCAACAACCAAAACATCAGTGTGTTATCAAGATTATTCTCATCCTAAATCCCAAACCCGGTACTATACCAGCTCTTAGGAAGAAAATTAACTCTATCCCAGCTGAAACCAAGACACCAGTGTAATTCAAAACCATGTAAGCTAATAATTTAGATTGTGATATTTTATGTGTTTAACATATGAAAGTGCTATTATTCAATAATTTGGCATGGTTTTGCAGTAATAGTCACTCTAGAAGCTACTTTAGTGATATTTAATGTTATTATGTGTTTTAGCATTGTCGCTAATTTCATCCTATAAATAATTTAAGGAATCATTGCAAATAAAATTCTCCATGTCTATTAATATGGAGATTGAAACTACTAACTCAGTCTGTGTGTTCATCCAGTTGCCTGTCAAATTCTGTTTCCATCTGCTTATACAACTGTTCCTTCTGTTCCTTCCCTGTTCCTTCTGTTCTATGTATTTCTGTACATACTTGTCCAAATAGTAGGACTAGTMGTTTTGGATGGCTCTCTGTGTGTGTTTGGTATATGAAGTAAGCTGGAATTTTCAGTACCTGAAACTCTCTGGCACTGTTAAGTTGATCTCTAAAGAATACTACTGAATGCCTTTATATAGACTGCATACCTGCCCAAAGAAATCTACATTACTCTTGAATTCATGTCATTTAGCTCTAACGGGATATGACAATGAAAAATGAGGATGCCTTTGCTCTGCTGGGAACTCTCCTCATCTTTTAACCTCACTGTAGTTCCATGTTGAACAATTTGAAACGAGCCCAGACCTGTGGCACAAGGTTTTCTTTTCTTTTTAGCTAGAAATAAACCTTTCTCCTTCCACTAAGATAAACTCCATAATTGATAATAAACTTGATAACTTTTTTTTTTTCCTGAGATTATTGAAACTATCCTTAAAAGACCTTAAATTAAGGGTGACTTTTCAGTTGGTAATTCTATTACATCAGCTTCCTAAAGGTATAATGAAATTGTTCTGAAATGCAACAGTACTAAGAGCTCAGAAAATGTGATGCAATTAGTGTCTGTATTCATAATTGTGTATCATGAATGCAAGAAAGGTAACAAATGGGATTTTGAATAGCCGTACTAGAAATTACTGAAGCTTTTGCTTGGAAGTCCGTATAACACTTGTGAAAATAGCAGCGTAACTCACATCCTTCATGCAAATGTACAAATTAGCAAAATATTTTAAATAAAGGTTCAAATATGTTTTGTATCTTAAATATAACACAAATATCCATATAAAAGCAGATACATTGAATCTAAATTTATACACACATATACACATATATATCTATATGTACATAAACATGTCTCTGCATCTTTGTGTGTATCTCTACATGCCTGTGTGTATATGTGTAGTGATTTGTGTCTTTAGACTACTACATTGCAAATAAATGCATAAGGATGGAAAATTGCCTGCACAAATTGGAAAATGCACCGGCAGATTAAGAGCAYGCAAGCTGAAAATGTTTCCTTTTGTGGCAATAATAATGCTGTAACAGCTATGTCAATAAATATGTTGCAATTCTATTATATCTTTATGTAGCTGAGTAGATTTACAGATCAATTTCTAAAATTAGCACATGCATGTGGTATGCTCACATCTTGCTACTGTTATATCTTGTGTGGATAAAATACAATAATTATTATACTAGAGTAGCATTGTCACGAAATAGTAATCCTAGTTTCACTCCAAATTATTTGACTACAATTATCTTCAGTATAAAGAATACTATCTAGACAGACATGCCTGGTAGTGAGTAAATGTTGCAAAATACATAACATTATTTACTCAGATAACAGTACTTAGGTACTTTCACTTGAACTGCATGCCGGCTGAAGAAATATAAATAGAGGCTAATGAGCAATGGCAAAATGTGAATTTGCTGGAAGGCTTTTACTGGAAGAAACGAGGTCTCTGTGATGTCTCTTCTTACTTCCAATCTTTAATGATCTAAAAGAACAAAGAGCATATTCATGGAATTCAGTGATAATCAGTCTGATATTACATGGAAAGGAATATTGAACACAGCTGAAACAGAGATAAAACAAAGAGATGAGCTGTTAGAAACATGGCAGTAAACAGTAATATGAAGTCAGACATAAAAATAATGCAAGTTAACATATATACAACTAGACTGAAATAAGGTCACTGCTGAAGTAGGTTTCATCATCCTGGATACTACTAGAAAGTATTGAGACAACATGAAATATGATACTAGTTAACCAGAGGAAGCATTTAGACACAGGGACATGCTTACCAGAAAGGAGAGAAAGAAAAACAGAAGGAAAAACATACCAGTGTTGAAACCATGGTCATGATGTCACCTCAGAAAAAGTCAGTGCAATGTGATTCTGCAAATGTAGAATTAAACAATGAACAATATATGTTGATGTTTTTTTCGACAGCACGGAGCTCTGTACCATCTACAAAGCTACTTTTCCACTGCTGCTCCACTGCTGATCTATTTAGATTATGAGCTCTTCAGAGCAGGGACTGTATTTTTGCAGAAACCCTGAGTGCAGCAAGGTTTCCAAGATACTATCATACCATCCCCATAGGTGTTAATAATTATGGTTCAGTGTGGTTTCTTCCTCACACATTATCACAGTATTACCTAATGATAGCCTTGACACTACAAAGGCCTATAAAATAAACCTGTAGTTGATTTAACATGGTTAATAGTTTTTAAATGTATATCGTATGTACCTCTAAATATTCATCTTTTGTCATTTGTACTTGCCAGGTAGCAAAAGCCTTTTTGATTTTGAGTAGATTGGTAAACAGTTTTTCCATTGCAAAACAACTTCTGAGTATTCAAAAACTGTTCCTGTTTGACATTAGGATTAAATCAAAACCTTTTGAAATTTAAATTATAGTGGATAAAATAAAGAGAGAAACTGCAGGATGCTGGAGGACAGCCATCATCAGCACAATTATTTGGGCCACAGGAAAGAGTTTCAGGTTCCTTCTCTGCTCAATTTGAAGTTGGAGATGCTTATTCTGCATATATATCTCTTTATCTGACTATTCTGAAATGGAAATCTTTCTTGCTGGAGATCTTCATGATTTCACAAATAGGAGACTAACTATGTCTAAAGTGTAGTAAAAAGGGTACCCTGCCAGGCTAAAGCTGAACTAGGTCAGGACTTCACAAGGTTTTTTGCTCATGTTTCTCTCCTGCACATCCATTTTGGTTTCATTCACTGTTTGGCTTCCCCCCAGCTGCTTCCCTGGACTGCTATAGACACATCTAAACATAGTGGATAACCTGGGGCATCTAAATTGCCCCTTGATGTTTAATTTTAGGTAACTGACATCCTCTCTTACAACCCAGAAGAGCAGCCTGATCACTGTGCTAAAATCTTTTCTAATGTAGCACTGATTTGGACTGCAATTGTTCCCCAGAACTCAATCTTAGAAATATCTAAACTTTTTTACTTGAACTTCCATGAAAACTGGTGAATTGTTACAGAAATATGCATACAAATAATTAATTAGTGTAAAGAAACAAAAAAAAAAGTTCCTCCCCAGTTCCAGTGGATAGAGCAAAGGAAATAAATTGATGAAGTTTTTTCATAGGTTCCTGCTCTCTTCTCTGTCCCCATTTACTGTACCATCTGCAATAGGAAAAAATCATCCACTATAATTTAATAAGTGACATTTAAATATATGAGATGTCGCAACTGTCTAGCAAACACACTCAGGCTTTTCAGCTCTTTTGTTTCCCACTGTTAGGCTAGAATGGCAGAGAGTTGCTCTGAAGAAAGGTGTTGACAAAAAATCATAGGATTATAGTGGATGGCACTTTCCAAATGTTAAATATATTTTTCCCAACAACCCAAAMTTCCATCTCTTCTATTTCCACATATAAATGATCTTAAAGCAAATTACGAAAAAGTAGAGTAGAGGTCACATTCCAGACCACAGCAAAAATCACATCAGCCTGCAGCATTATACCTATAGGAATGACATATAGGCTGCTAAATATTTTTGTGTATAGCTATGGACACACTGAAATAACTTATGCTGTCTCCAGATTCAAACTATTTCTTTGTGTACATCTCAGGGGGGTCCTTTTGCTGGATGAAATCTTCTTAGTATTTATTCTTTGTAATCTGATATTTGGGGAAATATCTGATTGATTTATTATGAGCTCCCTAGGAGTGACCCATAGCAATGCACAATGCCACGGGAAAGGGCAGGATGCAGTGTCTGCCAAGCAGCGTGTCTGCAGCAGTCAGATCTACTGGGGAGAAACAGACTGTAAGTGCACGTCAATGGGGCAAACATATTCTGAAAAGAAAATGAAACTAAGCTTATTCCAAAACAGCATGAATAACTGGCTCTAGCACCAGAATAGGACTCAAGACCTTTCTCCACTAAGTGACCTCTAGCAAGTCCTCTTGGTTTTTTTTTACTTCTATAAAACAAGGATTACCATGAGACTTATGAACATAAGTGGTAATAGGTTGCAAAAAAAGACAAATGTCAGTTCTATTGGAATAAACAGAAGTGTCATCTTGAAAATGCAGGAAGCTATCTTTGTCTTGTTCTGGCATGGTTATGCAGAACTGCACCATACTTCAAGGCACACTTTTGGGCATCATACCTCAAGAAGAGTTTTGATCAACTAGATAAGCTAATGCAAGCACTGAGATTTGAAAAAGATATTAAAGAAAGATTAAGAGGACTGGAATTACTTATTTAGAGAAGATTAATCAAGGATAAGATAACAACCTTCAGTCATGTAAAGTGCTGCTATGAAAAGAAAGTATTTCATGTCCTGATGGACAGAACAATAAAATAGTATTTAAATTTAAGAAAATGAGGGTTAGGTCAGTCCACAGAAAAACTTCCTGGACATAAGGATAGCTAAGTAAGGAGGAAGAAGCGGTAATGAGAAACATTAAAAAAAAAAAAAAAAATCCAGAACATTTCCAGGGAAGTTACCTTCTAAACTTGTTGTGAAAGAGGAATACAGGCAATATTACACACACCAGACTGATTGAATTACAGTTCTTGCTCAGGGTCTTATCATCCCTCATACAGACATCAGGTATCATGCTATCACCTTCCAGGAATGGTTTTATGGCCTGCCTGACCCCAACCTGAGTCCTGTGTTACAGATCCCAGGATAACAGATGTTACTATGTCATCAAATCTAGCCTGGGATCTCTCTCTGAAAATCTGTGAAATTGTCTTATCAAAATGGCTTTAAACCAACTGCTTCAAAACAAGGTATTATTTATTTTTCCATTCATCAGTTCAAAGCATGTTCCTGTCAGCTTCTTCTCATTCATCCTAGATAGCCTGCCTTACCCCACAGCACTCGATACAACCGTTCTTCAAATAGATCACTGACTTTTGATGTGTCTTTTCAGTCTTGACTAAACAGCTTGTCTCCAAGGCTGGATCATAGAGCAGAACTGGGCAGGTTCCCATTGATAGGCTCCCTATGATAGAAAAAGGAGTTTCTTAGGTTAGGATGAACACAAGATTTTTTAAAGTTTTCTTGGGGGGGAGGGGAGCGTGAAAGGGGTCCAGAGTCACCAGTAGCAAAAGTAACAAACACCCCTGCAGAGATAGCCTTGATGAAACATTTTCCAGGACAAAACATTTTTTATTGATGAATTATCAAATCTCCTGAGATATCATTCACAGTTATACATCTGGCAATGTTGCCTTTGGGGATACTTCTGACTGGATCATTATTTTACTTTTCTTCTTCAGTTTCTGACAGTGCTTTCATGCTCCTTTAGAACAAATTATATGCAAGCAGGTGGACAGCAACATGAGAGGCAGATAGAATCAGATATGGTATTCACAAAACAAAATTCGGTTCTTTTCCAAGTTCATTGGAAGACATTGAAAAAGCTAGTTCTATTTTAATAGTTTAAGAGATTTTTTGTCACTTCCTTCCTAAATAAAGTAGAAATAAATTTAAATCTTTGAGACCTGCACAGACTACAAAGTGTCAATAGCTTACTTTTTGCAAAAGAAAAATACAGTAGTCCMGGAAACATTTGAGACTGAAAATTCTTTTCAATGCTGCCAGTGGAAAAAGGCAGAGACAAAGGAATTTTAAGATCAGAAGCAATCAGAAATCAAGGGTCAGAGAGGGAGGTATGATGGAGACCTTCAGGTGATGATGAGTAGGAGGAAGGGAAAGGCATTACTTAAAATCCAGCCATCAAATTAAGAAGAGGAAGAAAGTGCTTTTATTTTCTTTGATGGAGTGTACCATTTCTCTTGAGAGTGCTGTAACATCCTGAGGACATTGCAGAAGCAACATACCATGAACTGATCATTTGGCRAGCAAGTTTGTAATGTGGCGCCTTCACTCTATATTGTGATAACGAGAAGTGGGATTTATCAATTTGAATATAAGATGCAATTTTGTAAGACTGTTAATCATATGGGATTTTTACAAGAGACCATTTTATTTGAATCCTTGAATGTTTCTTGTCCTTAAATTTCACCTGGATGGTTTAAATTAAGCAGAAAAACCTTTTTCTTCTTCTTCTTTTTCACCATATCAGGATGTAATAGGCTTTTAGAAAACCTCCCATTCTTGATTTGAAGCTATCAAGAGATGCACAAACCTGTCACTAGCATTGATAGATTTTCTTCCATAATTGATGAAAATGCACAACTTATTTCCAATGTGAATATCTATTTTCAATTTCCAACCACTGGTTCTTGTTACAATGTCTTCCACTAGATAAAAGAGCTCTGTAGTACTTAATGTATTTTTTTTTTCTGTGAAGATACTTACATACTGTAATCAAATCACCTTACAATCTTCTTTTTGATATGTTCTGTATTTCACTTTAAGGTACTTTCTCCAGTGCTTCCATCATTTTTGCTAATCTTTTTTTCATGAACTTTCCCTAACTTTTTTCCTTCTTTTAAAATACCTAGAGACCATAATTATAGGGAATATCCTGATAACACTCCCAGCAATGGTAAAATCAACTATGCGCTCTAATTAACTTTTCTCTTCCTTCTCCAAGAAGCAGATTACTTCTTATTGCTATAGCATTGTTCTGAAAGCTAGTTATCTTGCCACTGTGACTCTTAGATCTTTTCAATCTCTTCTTTTCAGGAAAAAAAAATCTTATGCTGCAGCTGCAAACTCCATTATTAAATTAATAGCTTTCTATCTGGCTGCATTAGAAATACTTCTTTTGGATAGGACTGGTTTATCAAGCTATCCAGATTACTTTATGGCATCTACATTCTCATTATTATTTACCATTGTGATAAATTTTATGCCTTCCACAGGTTTTATTGCTGGTGATTAGATAATTACTTCCTTATTATGTCTCACTGGACAGCATCCTGTTCCCTGTGGAAACCCATTCTCCTGTATAGTGATGATTAACCACTGATGGCTTATTTTTAAGAAGTCAGTTAACCAGTTCTTGATCCATTCAACATATTATACTTTATGATACTGTACTGTGCCTACTACCTAGATTTATTAAACAGTGAAAATTAATGGCCTGGAAATCTTCTTAAAAGTTTTTTCAGCTTCAGATTGCTCTAGCCTGCCTTCAGCAAAGACTGGTCTCTTCATTAAGGAGACATCAGAAATCATACTTATGTAGTCTCCTTCTGCACTAGAAGGTAATCTATCATTACAACTCCATAATAACTTGTTTTCAGCCAAACGAGGTCGACACTAGCAACATAGAGGGCAATTTACATTCAGGTTTTCCTGCTTTTCCCTTCATGGGATAAAAACAACTGTTAAGAAAATTTTCTACCTGAAAATTCTTCCAACATCTTGAAATTCTGGAATTGTCTCTGCATTCTGATGTAGTATTCCTTTTATCTGTTCTAACAGATTATTACCAGTGATTTTCTAAACGACCTTACAATTCTTACCAGTCTTGAAATTACACCTCCTCTATTTTTGATTGAGGAAGACAATGTACCATAATCAATGTACCAGAGAGCTCCTCTGTCTCTCAGCAACAAGGATGCACTGAAGACAGGATCCCACCCCATCTTCCAGTTCTTTTGGATTAACTGTACTTCTTCAAGTGGTAGTGTGTAGCATAAGAAAGATCACCTACCAATATAACCTCTCAGAAATGGATCATCTTTCAACTTTGTGAGTGAAAGAAACACTAAGGAAAAAAGGGGACTGAACAGAAAATTAAAAATCTGTTCTTAAATCTAAATGTAGAAGTAATAATTTCAAAAATCTTTTAGGAATATACTAGCTGCATAGTTCTATTTTCAAAAAATAGTGACATGAAGCAAACAACCTTTGCAAGATATTTTGAAAAGGGTGTCTGGGATAATTTTAACTTCTGGAAAAATGTCAGTGTCCTGTTGATATCAAAAGGAGAAAAAAATCATACAGTTAGAGGATGGATGATATTTTTAGGCTTAGACCTCTTCAGGTACTACAGGGAGGAATATTCAGGTCACTGAGTTTTAGAAACCCCTCTCACCAATGCAAGAATAGTCATGTTAGGTTACAGCACAGTCCAACTAGTCATCACTCCATATGACAGTGGTGCTACAAGATTCACAGAGACTGTCCAACAACAGGACAGAGTAACATTTGCTGGCACATTTTACAGCCTCTAGTGATTTGTACTTCAGTCAATGCCTGAGCCAGGGGTGGTAGTTTTGTCCAATCACCTTTTGAAGTACTGTGGATTTGTAGTAAATTGAAAGTGCTTTAAGACAGGGATCTATCGTTTGTGTAATGTACAGAATCATTAAATTTGTCTTATTTACGTGTGCCATACTGGTTTCATTTTATGCCCCTAGTTCACAGAGGGAGTGAACAATCATTGCCATTCATGATTTTTGAGACCTCCATCGTATTTGTTTGTACTGGCTTGTTTCAAGCCTGCAGAGTCTGTTTCTTTTATAGAAGCTGTCCTTTTCATATTCTTTCTCTATCTTTTCTAGTCCAATTCTGTTCTTTGTTTTGTTTTGTTTAACTCTTGTTGTAACTTTACCTCCTTGAAAAATGCTTCCATATCAGAAGGAACCAGAATTATTTCAAACGTGGATACACGATCAGTTTGTACAGTGTTGTAATGATACTGCCTCTGTTGTTGATTGACTTTTTCCTAGTTTCTCTCCTGCTCTGTCTTGCTTTTAGAAGGTTTTTGTCTTTCATGGTCATAGTAGCTAGAGATGTCTCTCTTCTTTATTCATATAATGCAGAAAACACTCACCGATTACCATACATCAGAAGGTTATAGAAATTTCTTATCGGTCATTCTTTTGCATAGCCAGCTAAGATAGCAGGTTCTCCTCGAGGACTGTGTTACCACCTTAGCTGAGCTCCTTTCTCTGAGCTCCTTTCTCATAGGGTGTGTAAAAAAGGCTTAGTAGACTTCATGGGGGTTCTGGGTCATTAGAGAGTGTCAGGATATAGTCCCTCTTAACATTTGCTGAGCTCTAAGATAGATAACTGTGTATAATTATCTATAGGTTTGATAATTTGTCACTGCCATTTTTATGTATAGGGTACTTAGCTGTTTTCTTAAAATTATATTCGTTTGCTGATTTTCGTACTAATGAGTTAGAGAACATTTTCCAATCTTCAGTTGCACTTCCTATTTTCAAATCAATTTAAGTAAGCACTAGGAAAGGGAGTGTATTTTATGTATTTTAGGTCTGTCCTCTGCCAAAAAAAGTGCAGATTGATGCATCACAAATCCTGCTTTTGTGAACTCCCTGCTCCCCAAAACGCATATCTTTTAGACAAATAAAGCAGTGGGATTAAGTTAATGGAGGAAAAGAGTAGGATAGTAAATTCATGAGAATTCAAGCTATTACAGCAGTGAGCAAACTTCATTGCATTTCTCAGTCATTGCAGTCACTATCACAAGGAAGGATTTGTTCTGCATTTGTTGCACTTGTTACAGCCTTTGTCATTAGGATGATGAATAATTCCAGTGCCTTTTATATTTCTTGAGTTACAGTGGTGTGCCCTGTCCCCTGACCTTTCCAGTTTTCAATAATTTCTGAAGAGCTGGAAAATCTTCTTTTTGTTTTGTTTAATTGTTGTTGTAACTTCACCTCCTTGAAAAATGCTTCCTTATCACAACATCTCTCCCCATAAAAAGTTGAGTAGAAGGAGCTCTCTCCTATATGGTGTGAGCATAATTTAAAAATTTGAAACGTAGAGGCTCATATTTAATTTTCCCTTGTTGCGTGACACAAATCTTTGTCTTATGTGTAGATAGATAGAAAGGAAGAGAAAGAAGGAAGATATTCTTGGCTTCAGAACAAACGGGGAATGGAAATAATGCCAAAGCCACTTGGTGCTAATATGGAGAAGAAGATAGCCAACAAAGTCAAGGGTTCCCAGACACTTAAGACCTGAGAGTAGAGAAAGAGTAGGGAAAGAATACAGAGATAATTAMGAAAAGCATGCACTTGTCTATGTATGTGCACTGCCACACAAAGCATCATCATTCTCTTAATGAAAGACCACAGGTATACTATATCAAACCTTCTTTGCCTCAACTATTATGAAAAAAACCCTGAGGTTCCTGGGGAAGTGGTACTTTTAGCTAGAACAGACATGCAAAACAGGCCATTGTTCTGCAACATCTTGCATTTCTGTAAGCATATACAGTACAAAGAATAAGTAAACAATGAAATTTCTTTGGGCAATGAGAAGATCCCACCCTCAATACTGGAACCGTGTTATTTCTAAGGATTCACAGAATTCATTGAACATTGCCATTTCCAAAAGATAAATAGATGCAGTTGCAATGAGTTTCTATTATAATGTATCTAGTAGCTGCCTTTTGCCTTGGCTGTTAAATATTTTTCACGATCAATGATTTCAGGAACCTTCCTTCTGGAAAACAGTAAGACATCTATTAATTCAAAAAGCCTCGATTTTCAGCAAAGTGATTTTCTTTATAGCAACATTTCACCTGAAGTAAAATATATTAACCTTTCCACCCCTCTCCTCTTTCTCTTCATAAGCTTCAGGAAAAGGTTGCCATGGAATATTTAAAACAGCTCAGTTTACTGTGGGCTCATTTCAGCTCACCCCCAAGCAACAGATATTGTCCTAGAAGTTCAGAAGCATTCTGAACACTAAATAGTAGCAGGAGTTGAGCAAAAAGAAATTGGGGTTAGTACCCTGTTGTTCTCCCATTCTTTCCTATCATGGTGTGCAGACTGAACACTAATGGAGAGAGAGCGTAGAACTGAAATGTTTCAAAGTAACGTGAAAAAGAAATCTTTATTTTCAGCAAGCTTTCCACCTGAACTCAGGCTATCCTCTCTGTGTGTTTAATGCCATCATTACAATTATTCRTCCCTCTTGACTGAACAATAAGCTGTGGTTTCCTGGTCCCAAAAGAACTGCTTATGACTTGTAGTTACTAGCTTGGTCCCGCTGCGTACAATGTAAGTGCAGTACCCCTCATGAAAGACTTTTTCCTTTTATGTTTTTTCCTTCTTTTCTTTTTTAGAAAAGCTCTCAGTAAAGAAGTTATGTCCTCAAGAGGTCGTCGTCTTCTTAAGATTAGGGAAGAATCAGACAGAGTTCCTTTGTGTTACAATTTAATTGTGAGAATTTTGTACACAATATGAAGAAATCTTTCCCATTTTTATCTTACAAATATATTAACAAAATCTGGTCAGCTCTGTATAATAAAGATTCAGTGGACATGAGGATATATACATCTCAGTGCATCATAATTCATATGTGCTTCCCTTTCACCATGAAGCTTCTTGAAGGTTTTCATGTGTGCAATAAATCCATAACTCACTGATTATGATCTTCTGCTGAAAGCAAATATATTATTACTTCTGAGACCTTTTAAATGTTAATTGTAGGGTTTGAAAAATGTTTGTACAGCCATTTTCCCACAAAAAATATTTCTGTTTTTCCTTTTTTTTGATGTCAGAAAATGATATGTGACTGGGTATTTACAATGAGATTAACAGCTTCAAATTTAAAATTCCATTTCATTCCTTGCTTATAGAAACTTGTCTCTTTTTTTTTTTTTTTTTTTTTTTTTTGGTGGAACTTAACAGTAAAGAAAAAAAAGTTACCATGGTAAATTCACCCTTTCTTAAAAAGGAATTGAAATAAAAAAGGAAGTTTTATTAAGTATACAAAGAATGATATTACCCTCAGTGCAATCTCTGGAACATAGAGGGCACTATTACATTGATGAAAATAACATTTTATAAACTGAACCATTTAGAACTGCTTTTAATGTTAGGAACTAAAGCACCAGTATGCTATAGGATAGTGATAGTTATGATGTAGCTGTTCCTGTCTGCAAACAGGCAGTTCATACAAAATGTAAATGGAATCACATATGCAGTGTATTTATCTAGAATGAGTAAGAAATAAAAATCTCTATGTGGAGATTACTTTTATTTATTATTATTATTACTATTTCTTTGAGTAAGGTTTGCCCTTTATGCTAGTAAATTCTATGGCTTTAAAACAGCTTCATACTATTCTAACTTGCAGAGACGCATCCTTAATCCTCCTAACACATTTTGGAAAGGATATTTAGCACATAACTGGTAGATTGCAAAGTACCTTACACACTAGGGAGAACCATAATCACTATTTTACAGTTAGAGAAACTGAGTAATTTTGCTTCTGCTCTGCTGGCTTCATGAGCAAGTCTACTCATAGCAGTGCCATAGTTCTTTGTTCCTGTCATCTTATCCTTCCCCTGCTGCCTACAACCAACAGCAATACTGGAATAAGAGGAGCTTTATGCAGACTGTTTTCTTGAATGGCCATGCTTTATTTTGTGCTCTGGAAGACTGTGCAATTAAGAACTACACTTGTAGGTCAGACGACAGAAAGCAGGCAGCATTTGTGAGACTGTGACACAGGCAGAGAATAGCAGGTTTTCTGGTTGGGGGAGTTAAGGTCATCTAAGAGGCAAGTCTGAAGACCATACTTGAAGCCCTTTGGAGTTGGTTGCAAAACCTGTTTTGGGGCAGCACAGCCTCCTGAGGAGGGTCTGGGCTGGGTCTTAGTAGACATTGTACTCTGCCACTGGCTAGAAAGTTGTTTAGAACTACTCTGATACTTCAGGTCCACACTGCATTTACTATTCAGTTTCACTGGAAAAGAATCCTCACACAGGGTGAGGTTCATTACTTCACGAGCAGAGATGTTAACGCTCCCACTGAGAAGAAAGGCAATACCCTCTTGGGCATCATCTTGTGTCTTGTAGCCCAGTCTTCTTTTGTGTGTGTTTGTTTACTTGAAAACCATGAAACTGTACAGTAAATAAGTTCTGAATAATTTGATTCACTTCTTTATGGAGGGAGCTTGGTGACTTTAGTAGCTACCTCAGTCTGGATACTGCCATGACAATTGTCATGAATCTTACAGAACACATAAAATTATAAGAAACCACATTTTCCTATCAAATCACATTAAATGTAGAACTAAGACAATGGCCTGGGTTCTATTTTAATTAGAGCTTCCTAAGTACCACCATATAACATACCTAGTAGCAGTGACTCTTTCTTATGCTGGAAAACAACGACTGTATGATTGGACCTATTTGCTTGCTGTTATTCTGTTGTTTGCAGGTAGCCTGGGGTTAAAGAGAAGTATCCAGCTTCCACTGTTTTTATACTACGTACTTAAATAAATGGGTGTATATGTATACTAGTTCAGTTGAAAATGGTTGCTTTTCTTTAAAGCACAATTGGTTAGGAATGCAGCCATAGGGAAGAAATTAAGAGGACATAGTATCGATACCAAAGTTGTTGTTTAAATATGTATCAGCTGGCTAAGGGTGCTGCTACATTTAGAAAATCATGCCATCAAAATTCATCAAATATGACCTGAAAAAAAAATTTGCTGATTCTTTGGTCCAATTCCTATTATTAAGTCTTAAAATAATCCTTCTCCTGAGACCTTTAGTTTCCCTGTATACTGTTATGAACTTGTAGTGCCGTAAGTCACAGTTTTATGTTAAAACTAACTACCAATGTTGATCCCTACTATCAAGTACCAGAGTCCACTCTTGCTGTTTCCAGCTGAGACCATATTTTTCTCTATCTAATTACCTTTTACAGAATCATTTCTGTGCTGTATATGAAGACTATGCTGGAGAACACTTCTATAATTGTGTGTGAACATGTATATGTATTGAAGATAAGAGGAAAAAAGGTAACTTTTTAACTGAAATTTTAGAAAATTGAATATAATTGACATTTGTTGTCATTGTAAAAACAGTGACTATGGTCCTACTGTGAATAGAAACTTTGCTGTTGCCTAAAGATAAACTAGGAGTAGGCATTAATCAAATTAATCTTAGTTCAGAAAGATATCCAGAGTTATCCAAAGTTAAAGAGTGTCATTCATATTTGACACACACATTTTCAATACAATGAAAATTTGTTACAGTGACATAGTCCATGTTGAAAGCTAGCTATTACAAATCAATTAGTATTAGCAGGTAGTTAATCTGAATTTCCATACCCTTATATTTTCTAAAGTAAAACAAAAAAAATTCCAGGAACACCTCTAAAAAAAAATCTTGTAAATACTTGTGATACATAACATCATTCTTGTAATATCGGCTCCTGGAGTTAGGTGATTGATAGAAAATAATTTTGGGATTCTGATCAAGTAATTTTCTGGACATTTGTGATAACACAGATAAGTTCAAAAACCTCAAAAATCAAGTTAAAGGAACCTCCAACATTTAAAGTTATTTTATGAATGGTATCAGATCTTGTAATGTTGGGAGTATGACTGTGATTTTGAAATGTTTAGAGTTATTTTGCTTTTCTGTAGCTCCATGCAACAAATAAAAAATATAGCTCTGTGCAACAAATTATGGGTAAATTTGATAAATATGCTTATTAAAGAGCTTTTAATGTTTAATTCATACAAGTCTCAATTAATTCCAAAATTGCTAAAAGATATGTTTTCTTTACAGTATTTTTTATTCCAAGTATCAAATAATATTCTTTTTTTTTTTTCTCTGTCTCTAAATGTCACTTGTCTAAATAAAAGATATTCAATTTCAGGTCAGGAAGTACTTTTGAAAAATTGCATAACCTAAACTAATGTTTCATAACTCAGAATCCTACTTAAGAAACAGTGGGAGCTCTGCTAGAAGCAGAGAGAAGGACTAAAGAAGACTGATACTTTCTCATATCCTGGAAGACTGTGAAATTTTGGACCTAAAAATTTGACCCAGCAAATTTTTTCCATGTCATAGTTGTGGCATGTTTTCAAACTTATTGATATATTTGAACTCTACACTGCATGATGCTTTTTCCAAGCATGAAAAACTGCAAGACATCCTACCTTAACTATGTCACAAGTGTAAGACCGAATATTTCCTTTTCAGAGCTTCTGGACAAGACATGAAAGAAATATTTCTCAAGCAATTGTTTAAATCTAATTCTAGTTTAAAAAAAAMCCCTGGAAGTAGCTGAAGGAGCCAGATGTATCTGGCGTAGAGAGAGAGTTAGGTGCCTTGGAACTAAACAACTGCATTACAGACTGGGGAGACATGAGGAAACATTCTTCATGTGGTTTGGAAGAATTACACATACGAACTGGCAAGYCTTTGAAAAATAAGGCATTTTTATGACATTAATAGAAGCCACAGATATTTCTTGACATAAACTCAGTGTATTTACAATTTACAGCCTGCAATTTAAAGTTTTGTAAAAAAAAACAAACTTACCATTAAACATGCCTATTGATGGAGACAAAGATCCACAGACTTTGTATGAGCTGTATCATAAATGAGTTTCTTTTTCACTTAGCGCTATGTATTCAAATAGACAAGGGAAAAAGAAAGTTTAAATGCTTAGGAGCTAAGTGGTCCTAAATGCTTTTATTTTTCTGAGTCTGATTCATACGAAGGCGGCAGCCTTTTCTCTTTAAGGTAACCTGTCATAGCTGATACATCTTCTGGGACAGTCCCCTGTGACTCTTGTGTGCTATTCCGCTCCTGGCAAGCCATAATAATGTCACATTCAGAAAACCTCAACACTAGCACCGTAATTATCACTGTTTTTCTTTTCCAGTTCAGCTCACAGCTCTCTTAACCCAACCACTTGCAAAAGACTTCTTCATGCTGCAGTCTTTTCTTCTCTTTCCTTTCCCATTGGCAAGCTCCTTTCCTGTTAGCAGACTTTAACCAGCAAAACAGCAGGCTTTGAGGAATTTTAATCATAAATCAGAATGAAGAAAAGCCAGATCTGCAATGTTCAAACTGTGGAAAAAGAAACCTTCTTATGCTAAGAAGGACTAGATCTTATAAGTGAGAGTTTATGCATGAGAGACAGGAGATACTCAAATATCATGATCATGTTGGATCTTTTATGCACCTGATTGGGCTGGTTTATAGTGACTTGTTTGGGACAAAGTTTTTGTGGAAAACAGAGAAGTCCCAAAGGAAATGAAAGGATTATGACAAACTGCATACAGTCACAGTTAACTAACTCTTAAGAACAATATATTTCAGGATATGTTTTTATTGAATGAGGGCTGCTTCTTTCTGTCTAGAACTGCAGACTGTTGAGATGCTTAAGAATGTAATGTCTTTTCCCTCCCACAAACTCTGCCAGCTCCATACTTCTGACATCCTCAGTTTCTTTGACAAGCAGTAGGTATAATAGGGAAATTTTTCAATTCACATTTTCTAAAAATTGAATATGAAAAAGGCATCAAGAAAATATCCCAACTTTTACTACATTATTCATTTTAAGACAAAGTGAGATTGGAAAGTGATTTCATACTTTTCAGTTCACAGAACTACCCATATAATTTCTTGAAGACTGAAATACTACCCACTTTATATAATGCAATTCATTTCACAAGCAAAAGCATTACAGATTGTCTGTGCATCTTGTTATTTACTTCAAAATGTTTCTGAGCATTAATTAGTGCTTCTGTCAACATATTCATTTGTGCCATTCAGAAGACATGCAAACCACCCACACGTGTTCTATTGCCCCAGCTCTCGGAAGGTTTGGATTTGAACAATACAATAAGATGCTTTCAAAAAGGATTTCAATCACACAGGTTTTTTTCTATATCATTTGTAAAGCAGAACTTGGGAATTACTTTCTTTTTTTTTTTTCCTACAGGCACATTCTGCAAACTATATGAGTGAATATCCACTGTAAAAATCCCATAAAATCATTTATTCCCTATACATTTTTCTTGTGACACTTTTAGAGAGATACTTTTAGTAGTAAAACAGCTGTAAGAATGAAAGCGTACAGAATGTTGCTTCATAATGGGATGATAAACAGGCATTCATCAGTACTCAAAAGGATAGAAAGATTACTAAATGAAACCTGACAAATTTCCAAATTCTGCTTTTGAAATATTCAAAACCAGCAGAACAGTATAAAGCACTGTACTGGAAACAGAGACAGCCCAGAGTTGACTAAAATTTCCATCTTTAGAATATATTTTACTGAATTTCTTAAAGAGGGTCAACAAACTGTTATATGAAATAAATAAATTGCAATTTTTTTGTACATAAAGAATGGGAAAATGCCTTATTAGGAGACTTGTATTTTTATTTTTATTGAGCCCTGAATTTTTGCTGACAGTTCTTGTTCTGTATTTCCTTCATCCTCACAGCTTCATGTTGATATGACTGCTCTCTCTTATGAGAGCTAGCACAGCCTGTGGCAGACAGAGTTGTTCCCACACAGCTGCCCTGAAGAGCTGTGCAGTGACAGATGTGTGACAAAACTGTGGCGCCTACTCTGAATGCCTGAATGTCACGTCCTGAGAGAAAGATGCCAGGCACATTCTTTAACATGTGCAATGTCACAAGTGGGAGATAGGGTGAGACTGTATCTGCCATTTTAATGGACAATGTCTTCACCAAAAACTGGGTGTCAGGTCAGCTCAAGATAAGCATGGAGGGAGGCAAGAGTATCTAGAAAATGTTATAAATCTAAATAGAGTTTCCAGTCAGATTAAATATTGCTGTTTGAGAAGGAGGGAAATATGAGCATTTTTAAGTTACTGCTATTCCATCCGTTGCTTTTGAAAGACTAGATTTTCCTTTTTTGCATATTTTTCTGATTTTGGGCCATGTGTTTCTCTTTAGAAATACTCCTCTTTCCTTTCTAATCACCTTTACCCTTTTATACCTCTCCTTTGTCCTTTTCTTCTTTTATCATTTTAAGAAAGTAATGATGAAAGAGTAGAAATAGGAAAAAGGAATTAGAAGAAATGAGTTTTCCTAATCTTGGCATCCCTTTCCCTATTTTTACAACGAAGTTCTAAAATATATTGATTTTTAAAAAAAATTCATATTTGGACCAGCTCTGATCATAACTAGTGTTAGCTTTCTTCCGATACAAAGATGGTTGTCCAACACTGTTGCTGCTGTTCTCTGTAAGCCCAGCTCAAATCACACTACAGTACTTCTGTCAGAACATAAACGCAGAATACCAGAAACGCAGCTTCTCCATCAAGCACCCATGGGTTGTTTTCCTTTTTCACTCCTGGATGAAGTAAGTAATTTCCAGCTCTATGATAACACTTTCATTGCACTGTTATCTCCCCTTTCCATCCCTTCTTAAGCAACATCCATTCCCTGCTGAAAACACAACAGCATCTCTCATTCACTCTCATTTGTTTATTTTTCTCTCACCTCCGCCTTTCTTTTTACTGGAAAAGTGAGTTTTCCTGTTATATTACCTCATGTTTTTTAGGAGGGGTAAAGGATGAGTTCTGCCATTGCATTTTTTCTCTTTTTTTTGACACAGCAGCTCTCTTCCCACCACAATTCCCTAAGTAACTATGTAGACCCAAGGTGAGTCCGTATTCCCCGTGCTCACACGGCACACACACCAGCCTCAGGAACCCTTGGAATTAAACATTAGTGTTCCACATGAATCACAATTGGAATGCTGTGATGCAGGAAGTGCATCATTTTGAGATTTTGGCTTCTGTTATGTTCAACCTATTGCTTGTCATCAGAGCTGAGCTGGCCACTGAATTACATGAGGTTGTTCCTTCCCTGAGCTCTGGAACATTTTAAACTGCAGAATAATGAGGAGTGCATAATAAATCACAAATACATGTCTGATCTGAATTTGCAGATTCATGACAAAATGGTAGAAATGTTGAGGATTTGCAAGACTTGAAGTGTGATGTCTTACCATTGGCTGATTATTCATATTTACAAGTGCTGTGGTTTGTAAACTTTGGCAAGCCAGATTTGGGAATTATTTGATGGAATACTTAGGGATTAGGATTTGCATATCTTTTGGTCTCAGGCTGGTTTAACAGGACCCTCACATTATGTGAATGTGTATGTGAACTTAAGTGTTCATTAATAAATCTGCAAGATCCTGCAAAAATGAAATTTTTAAAAAAATGCAGTTGGAAACACATTATCTGGTTTTTAAATCTCCAAAACTTTTGAGCCTACTGAGAGCTTTATTAAAGTTAATATAGCAATTTGTTGTATTTCACTGAATTTCATTGACTGCTTGCTCCATTGCAAACTTACTTTCACAAAAGGTGCAATTTAAACACTGTTGTGTAACGATGTTTTAAATTCCACACAAGTTTCAAAAGTCTGATCTTCAAGCTTATTTACAGTTTTAGCCCATTCCCAATTTTCATTCCCTTTTTGTGTCTTTTATATTGGGTTAGACAGTGAAAACTTTTCAATTATTTGAGTATACACACATGTATCTCCAAAACCAAAAAGACAAATGAATAGTTTGCTTTATGGTCATTTTATTTTTAGCCTAATGAAGAAGGCTGCAATTCTCAAAAGCATGCAGGCATCTAAAGTAAACCAGATTTTTACAAATGTGAGGAGACTGAGTGCTTGTGAAGATGTTWGGCCAAGTGACTAATGGGACGTTGTGGTTTAACCCGGCAGGCAGCTAAACACCACACAGTTGTTCGCTCACTCCCCCCCGTGGGATGAGGGGGGAGAATCAGAAAAAAGTTAAAACTCATGGGTTGAGATAAAGACAATTTAATAGGACAGAAAAGCAAGGGGAAATAATAGTAATGATAACAGACTGTACAAAACAAGTGATGCACAATGCAATTGCTCACCACGTGCTGACCGACACCCAGCCAGTTCCTGAGCAGCGGCTGCGCCCCCCCAGCCAACTCCCCCCAGTTTTTTTTTTGTTCAGCATGACATCATATGGTGTGGAATATCCCTTTGGCCAATTTGGGTCGTCTGTCCTGGCTGTGTCCCCTCCCAGCTTCTTGTGCACCTCCAGCCTCCTTGCTGGCAAGGAAGTATGAGAAGCTGGAAAGTCCTTGACTTAGTGTAAGCACTGTTCAGCAACAACCAAAACATCAGTGTGTTATCAAGATTATTCTCAACCTAAATCCCAAACCCGGTACTATACCAGCTCTTAGGAAGAAAATTAACTCTATCCCAGCCGAAACCAGGACATGGGACAAATTAGATCATGACAGACTTTCTCTAAAGTACTTAAACTAATCACAGTCTTCAAACCACTCACAAATACAGATCTGAAACAAGAGGACTAAATATTAAAGAGCATATCCATTCCTCCTGAGAAAATAGCTCTTCACACATGCTGGCATAATATTTCAGAAGTTGGATATATTTTAGAATCATTGCCTTTGTGTCAAATTCATCAGAGGGGAGCAAGAAAAAAATTACCTCAATTTTAACCATAATGAAGGCAAGCAGCACTGCAGAAGGTTGGTTATATCCACATTGATTGCATGAATGTTGATGGGAACTGTGCTGTGCTGTGTGAGACTGATACAGATAATAAGAAACCACTGGGTTTGCTTTCTAAATTTTTAGGACACTGTAAGGGGTTTAGAGGGTTAGAGAGGATTTACGTGTGAAAGGGAGAATCCTAACAATGTCTGTGAGGACTTAAGTATCAGATGCACTGGCCAGACAGATAATTTTAAAATCAAATAGTAAAATAATTTTTGCATCCCATTGTTTTGTGCATTCTCCTAGCCTTTGGGAAAGTTTACTCTTAACTACTATGATATACACTGCAGGTGTATTTGCTGGAATACTTTACTCTGAAATCTTGTTACCTTTACTGATGTTATCCCCACTACTAATGTTTATCCAAAAGGGCAGATGGAAGTATGTTATGTGCTTGGATTGTTGCAGCAGAAGGGCATTACACCTCTGGATATAGTCCCTTACTCTCTGCCCCAGTCTTATGCTATCATGCTCAGGTCAGGGGGAAATAACACCATGTATGTTAGCTGGTTACAAGAAGCTCAGTCTTTTTGTTTCCAGGCTCCACATCTTTGCTTTTCATCTCCTGCATCATTTTCAGGGCATAGACAGGTGGAACAGCTACTTGTACAGGAGTCAAAACCTGTAGGCTGCACAAACTAAGGGGCCTTTAATTCCCACAGCGTCATAATGCCGCAATCTTGTACCCTCTTCTTAATGGCTTTAAGGCTGTATATAGAGCCTCTGAGCAAAAGAAACAGGAAAGAAAAGAGATCCAACACCAAAACCAGTTCTGRGTTACAATTTTTCCCACCTGCAACCTTTTCTTCCTAAATATTAGCAAACTACTGTAGCATTAGGTGTTATGTTTTTGGAATACACAATTCTCTGAATATTTTACATATTAAATGTGTTCATTTTAAAGACTTTAATAAAATAATTGTTTTAATAAAATATGTATTTCAATCATGTATGGCAACAGGAATTTTTTGGAAAAGGAAAATAAAGAAACTTGATTTTTTTTAATGGGTTTTTAATTTCTCTTTCATAACTGAAGGTGAAACAATTGTTGTGGTTACTGATACTGCATTGAAATTACTAAGAAAGGGTTTTCTCTAGTGTATATGGTACTTTTATATCTGTTTTGATTTCTATCCCTTTCTTGCAGCACCTTTTGATATAACGAATTCATTTTCTTCTCTTTGGATGAATATAACTTTAGTCTCTTGTACATGTCTTCTGTATGTTCGGGAACAGTCCATTAAATTTAATGTTAGATATCAGCTTCTAACTGTGATAAGACCATACTGTAGGTGAGCTGTTCATTGTAATCAGAATAATAGAATACCTTAGAAAAACAGTGAAAAAATTAAGACTTTTTTAATTTAAGTGCCATTTCATTGTAAGTAAGTTCTTTTTAAGCAACTTCTTCCTCCATCCTTGTTGCTCTGATGGCAGAAATTCACTGGGGACACAATTTAGCAATTTAAATCCTCTGTGGATTTTCTGTCATTCCTACGGTGCTGTTCACCCAAATAACACAGACTTGAATTTTTTCTGTCCACTGGCACATTGCAAAGATTAAGAAACTGTAGAATTTTGTTAGAATGAGAAGATCTGATCCAAATCTTGGTAACCTCTTCCCAGGTTTGGACAGTTCTCTACCACCAAGTCTTTATTCCAGATGAGAATACATCACTGAGAAGGCGACATTCACAACCCTTAAGAGTAGCATAAAAGTTTGTACTGTGAACTAAGAGAGGGATATTAGAAGGTGGCGGGAAGTATAATGTAAATTGTCTTTTCTGAGCAGTTTCTGTATGCAAATCTTGTACCATAGCTTGATTTGTTCTTTGCTATCAATAGAATATAAATCCTTAGAAATAACCTGAAGTACATTAGGGTTTTTATTTCATTTTAGGTGAGTTTATTTCATTACAAGTGAGTTCTTTTCAGACAATTTCCTCCCCATTCATCTCACAGTGTAATTCACAGTTTCTTCATGTTTCTTTTAATAAGCTGAATAGGTAACAAAAGAAAACGAATTTCTTTCTTTCTTTCCTCCTTGAAGGAGTGCACAGGACATAGAGTGTTGAAGAAATCAGGTGAAGAGCTTTAATTCCAAGCAGTGAAGCCTAGAACAGCTTATTGTGCTTTTGATAAATGAGATTAATTTAATATTTCCTTTTCAGATGTCCTTCAGATGTTTTCTTAGTACCAAAGAGGACAAAAAAATATATAAAAGTGGTACATAAACAGTAGTGATGAGGATTATGGTTAAACTAAAACTTGCTTACTGACTCCATATTGTAATGCATGTGGGGCACCAAGAAACATCTTGGAGTTTGTGTCACTCCTGCTGCTGTTCCTGCCACTGCTTTTCCAGATCACCATCACTAGTGCCCAGCTGCCATGAGGGAGCTCAGGATGACAATACTACCCTCTGATGTTGATGCTGGCAACTACGCAAAGGCTCTTACACATTTTTCTTTTTCTTCTTTTCTTCCCCATCAGCTGTACAATAGCTATTTTACTTCATGGTGAAATAAAGCTTTTAAGCATCATGAAAATTTATTTATTTTTCTCAAAACTAAAACAAATAATTAGTGGTATCTTTAAATCATAGTCATGTTGTGTTTTGGCAAACACTATTATTCAGATATTTACTATAGTTAAAATAATATCCTTCTTATTAGAATAGGATGAGATATTCATATCTTAGGCTTAAAATCTTCAACTTGCTCAAACTGGACTACTGCCAAGGTCTATATATGTTTTAAGACTTCGCCAACTTAAAATCCATGACACGTTTGACCTGTAGGAGATGGTGAATGCCCATCCAACAGTTAACAGTTGTAAAAATAAAGCATGACTCCAGAACAGACATCTCCCATTGAATCCCTATTATCTGCTCTGGGGAAATCAGGTAGACAGTAGGAATCTAGATGTAAACAGAAAAAAATTTCTAAGATGCAGAACATGTAACACATCTCTATGGTAAGAACACTTCAAAAAGAAGAGTGCATTCAGCCAGGAGAAATTTTTTTTTTTTTTTTCCCCAACTGCCATTTGATGCTGTTGACTGGAAGCAGGTAGGAGAAACATCTGTTTCTTCTGGTTTGCATTCAAAATTAAGGCACAGCATTGGCTTACACTGAGAAATAACCATAAGCTGGAATTTGGCCTCAGCAGATCTCCATTTCTTGCAGCCAGTTCTCAGAGAAACTGGATGGAAGAACGAGAATCTACTGTTATAACAGGAATCAGTCCCTGCTCTCCTCCCACCTCCTGACTTGTCATTAGGTCCCGTTCCTGAGCTGCAATGGGAGTATCCTTTTGTTGTGAAAGCCAACTACTTAATCTGTTCTCCAAAGCATGAATTTTACCTCACTCATTCCTAATAGTTTTTGAATAACCTCTCCCTGAAAATAAAAATAAAAAATTGAAGAGTCGATAGTGAAAATTTTTATCCATTGATGTAAGTCAGAATTCTTCTTCACACCATCATGCGCCTCAACAGAATCCACTTGTTGCTATTTTTATGTTTTCCATATCACATCCATTTTTTTTTATGTACGGTGTAGTTTACATGTGTTGGATACTTGTTCCTTGTTCTCTTTGTTTTCCCTAAAACTAGTTTTTACTAGGCTTCTAAAATTACATTCCTCCAACGATCAGAAATTGTTCACTGAAGGTCTGCCTTATGGCTTGAAGCCTCTGCTTTCATCCTGTGCCCACACTGTCAAGATCTCTGCTATCATTCCCCATCTGCACAGCTCTACACTACATCTTCAGCCTAGTGTTACAGATAGTTCAGTCTACAAATGATAACTACTGCATATTACTATCTGTCACTTACAACAATATATCAAAATGATTGTAACAATAGACATTACACCAATCATACAAAGCTAAGCTAAAGCCAAAACAAGTTAAGTAATAGCTGTTTGCTCATTATATAACTGTTGTTATAAATAAATTAATAAATCACCTAATAAACAGTTGTCTTCTCACCATGACCAATACCCAATTTTAAAAAAGAGGTAGCTCTTCCTTTGCCTCTCACTTGGCTGAGCTCAAGTAGAACACTGTTACTTCTAGTTAGGGAACTTTTTACAGTTTCATTATCAAGTGTAAGCTATAAAGTGAAGATTGGTAACGTGATGAGAAAAATATCTGAAAAGGAATTACAACACAGGATTTTAACTGAGTTGGAGGTAGAAATAGATGAATTTGAAGATAACTTCTCCATAAGTGCCATTCAGCAATAAACTACATAAAAGTCTATATAAAATTCTAGATTGAAAGATTGTCTGTGGTTTAATACCGCCTTGAATTGTCATTACATCAGACAAGAACAGTAAATGATAAATTTTTTCTCTTCATCAAAAATAGAAATAAAGAATGTTATTCCCTCATGTATTTGTATTGCTTTTCTTCAAGAGGTACATGTGTCTACACAGGCAATAAAACCGGTTGTACACTAAATTCAATTAAAAAGCTGTGCAATTACAAACCAAGCAAAGGACTAAAGAAAAAAAACAACAAACCAGGCCCATAACTTACAATAGGTAAATGTAGCTAAAAGCAGAGCGAATATGGATGTGCTTTTGCCTAGCTTTCTAGTAACAGGGTACCCCTTTAAAGTAGTAGTTGGTACTTAAAGGTATCTGAAATGGGACTACACTAGGCAGCAAGTTCGTAAACATTTTTCTTCTGTTTGCCTTCCAGTGTCCTGTCTGGGTTTTATTGTTTGCAGGGACTCCCTTCTTATCCACTGACATTTCCAGGGTCATGATGCTCAATTTAGGAACAACTACACTGACATTGGTACATTTTTTAAGGTTCTGGTAATTTCAAAAAAACAGCAATCAGCAATCCAAAAACAAAAAAAGAAAAAGCAAAACTATGCAGATACTAGCATACTTAACCTCTCTCAGATAGTGCTTTAGCCATGCCAATAAGAAAATGAAAGGGTAACTTTCAGGCATGATATTAAACAGAAAATGCTTAGAAAGAAACAAAATCCATTCTGTAAAAACACATCTGGATATTAAAAGAAAGCACAATCATTCACCTAGAGTTTTTCTGGGCTGCTGGCCCCAGCTGATCCTAGCTTTAAGGAGCAACTACTTCCCCCAGAAATGCTGGAAGACTTCTTGCATATATTAATTCTGGTTTTAGCACTGCCCTCGCACCCCTGAAGTGATGAAAAATTAGCCTTTGTCTCTCTGTAAATCCTGTATAGTCCTTGGATGATGAAGTGGTTGCAGTCGCATAGAAAAAGAGGAAAAAACAGGGGAAGCCAGAGCTAGATGCTTTTGCAAATTCATTGCACATTGCATTTTCTCACCTGCTCATATATTAAAGATATTCATAAGCTATCCAGAAAAGAGGTGACTAGTGAGGTGACAAAGTTTTCTGGTAGTATTAAATTATTCAGGGTAGTAAAAGCAAAATCTGGCTGTGAAAAGTTGCAGAAGTTTACAATACTGAATGAGCAGTAAAAGATGAAATTCAGTGGCGATAAATGTGAAATAATGAGCAGATAGAATAACCTCTATGTATATAAACAATGAGAGACCTTAAATAATTTATTAGCATTCAGGAAAAAGATTCTGGACTCATTGTAACAGTTCTACAAAAATATCAGATTCATCTTAGGAAGTGCTCAAAAAACCCAAGTATAGTATTTGGAATTACTAGGAAAGGAATAAACAACAAAATAAAGAACTTATTTAGGGCAATGCATAAACACTTTACAGTTCTGTCTCTCCTTCTAGTCTCAAGTAGAATGTAGAAAAATTAGAATATGGTAAAAAGCATAATGAAACTTATGGAGTAGTTTTTGTACAAACAGAGTCTATATAGATAGAAAAAGAGGTAACTGTGGAATAAGTTAGAGGTCAACAAAATCATTAATAGTTTGGAAGATGTGAATAAGTGCATCAAATGAACTTTCTAGGGAGCAGATCTTGAAGAAAACAAAATGCAATATTTTTTACACAAAACAGCTAAATTGTGAAACTTGTTGCTACAGGATGTTATAGATGACAAAAATACAAATAGGTTCATAAAACAGACAAACCTGTGAAAGAAGATGGCATGCAAAACCTACGTATACAGACAGTGATGCACTCTAAATAAGTTTATTGGAACTATTGATTTTCACCAGCAGAAGCCTGCCTGGCCCTTTTTGAGTAAAGTTTTCATTTCCCTTACTGGTGGAAGGTTTAGAACTCTTTGCCCTATATTTGGCACATTGCATAAAAATTCACAACTATGGTTTTGGAGATATTAGAAGAACATTTTCTATGCTGGCTAGAGTTGGAAATTAAAGCCCAAAACAAGGCCTTTTTTTGATCTACAGGACATTAAGCAAATGCCTACTTTGGATTCTGGAGAACTAGGGAAAGATTACTACATGTGGTAAAATATGTTGTAGAAATTTTAGAGTAAGTTTTAAAATTGAGTATATCTCTCTCTATGTATCTACCGTACAAACTTGTTCCAGCATAGGCAAGAATTCTTTGTGATGTGTCACCAGCATTAATTAGAGYTGATAAAACATATTTTAAAAATATATCAGTATATAGAAGAGCAAAAGTAAATCAGACTTTATGTACAGATTATTTTTTCTTTTTTTTCCCAATGCACAATTAATTGTGTACAATGGATAGGAATATTTGAAATTCTTTTTTTTTTTTTTGCAAAATCTTGTGTTACTGATCTAACACTGGGCAATATATATGTCTAGTTAACACCACTGCACAATGTATTTCTAAACAAATATACTACCAAAAGAAAATGTATTCTTTTTAAAAATTGCAATTACCTTAACTTGCAAGGAAAATGATGACTTTTAAATGTGAATTTCAAACGAAGACCTCATTTATGATGGGGATACTGACCAGCATTCAGAGCCGGAGAAGATGCCTTTTGTTACTGGTGGGAGAAAGAGTCAAAAGAAGACTCAAGTATCTAGAGATAGCAGTGAAAGTTTTGCAGTCGGAAAATATCTTTTTTTTCCAACTAAAGAATACTGATAGGAGAAAGGCAAACAAAGTGCAGCAAGGAATTATGAAAGGCTGGGAGGTTTAGTCTTTCGAAATTACCCGTAGAGACACTGTTGATCACAAATGATTGCAGCTGAGAACAAGATGATGATTTTTTTGTCAGTCTATGACATCATGGACTGTGTTTCAGCTTGCTAGAAAAGTATTTCTGTAGCATGAGATGAAACGTATGTGTTACATGCCCTGATATGTGCATGAGGGCATGTGAAAGTACAAAGTCAACTGGAATAATGTTGGAGGAGTGTGCAGTATGCAGTTTCATCCATATTGCCTCTGAGAGCAGTCCTGTAGTGAACTGTCCCAGAATGAGCTCCTTTGTAGAATACTAATAAATGAAGCAGCAGCTGTGCAGATCAAAAACTTGAATGGCTTAAAAGAACTGTCTCAGCACAGAAATGAGACAGATCAGATACTACAGCCAAGCTGATGGACTTGGTATTGCTATTTCTAGCAAGAAAGACTTGGTGCTTTTTGATCTGTAAATCCCAGACAACAATCCACYGTGAGGTAATGCCATTGGAATAGATAAAAAGCACCACCATAGAGATAATTGAACTGATCATTGTTTCTAATCTGACCTACCTTCAATGTGTCATTCATATACCCACGTTACTTTTCTAAGCCCCCCTTGCCCACCTATTGCATATGACAAAAAGGAGAATAGCACATAGTGTATCTGTTCTTGAGTGAGGAAATATGGCTGTCCTCAGCTGTTCCAAGAGGCAAAGCATGGTAATCAGTCGATAAATTTTACTGCAATATATAAAATACAAACTCATAAACTTTCTGTTCTACAGTCTTTATTTCTCATAAAAATCTGTTTTAATATAAAAGTAGCAAAGACGATTCCATATTTTTGAGCTGTGGCCCTCAGGCAGCACATGAAAACTGATCTTAAATAATTTGACCTAACTTTCTGGCACAAATCCTTAGTGTGAAATTGGCAGGCAAAAAAGGAATAGTGATTTGTATATGAATTTTATGTAAATTACAATTTATGTATTGAATAAACTCTGCTTTTTCTTGCAAAAGTTAAATACTTTAGACTATTGTGCACTCTTCACCTATCCTTAACCTTCAGTTAAGGGAAGTTCCCAGTTATGACATTTCTAGAAATTATAGAATAAATATGCAGCTATTTGACTGTTGTAAAAGGAGTCATCTTACTTTCAGAAGAGACTATTTTTTTTCTAAATATCTATAATAACGCTTGTAAAAAGGTGCTTTCCTAATTCCTCCATGGCATTATCTAATCTTATTTATACTTTATTATATCTATAGATTCCTTTATGGTGATCATCACCATGGCATTTCAGTGCTTCAATCTATCCTATTTTCTGTGAAATAAGTGCTTGCTTTTAGCACATATCAGTTGATAACACAGCTTCACTGGAAGAGAGATGAGGATTTTTAAGAGATGATAGAAAAAGCCCTGGTAAAATAAAAGGACTCATTTTGCACAGCTCAGACTATAAGTGATTAGTAGCATGAAGGATTTGTCTAGATACACATTTTTTAACAGTACATAAAAGAATCAAAGTCCAACCTGTACTCTGTAGTGCAAAACATGTCCATCATACAACATTAATATCACCATCTGCAGGCCATCTTACTCTCTCATACTTTCTGCACAGCAGCATGAATAGGTCATTAAAGAGGCTTGTTTTCTTCTTTCATTTGCTCTTGATTGTGATTGAAATGCCCAATATTCCTATTACCATTTATATGGAAAGGACTGTCTTTTCCTGTAGATTTCCAAGGGTTCAAATCCTCGTATATCCACTGGTTGTGTGTGAGAGAACTTTTAGCTGCCTTTTAAAGTATCCTTTTGTGTCTTATCTTCCTCAGCTTCATTTCACTCAGTTGCCCCTTTTGACGCTGAGGTAAGCATAGCTGCTATTCAGACACTTTTCAACCAAGAGGAATCTCAGTTGCTGTCTATAGAGTTGATGACCATGTACTGGAAATTTTTCATATAAGCTGAATTCTTTGTAAGAATGGATTTATAGAAGTTAAGCATGATTTCCTCAAAGCCTGTACAAATTCCAGACTTTCCAGCTCTACCACAAACTCTGTCCTGGTGCTGCCTGGCAGCTAGGAACCAAGACAGATGAAGAGTCCTCAGTCTGGGAAAACACAGGCTAAACTTTCTCCAGAGTCCTTGTCAGTTATGCTAAACATAACTTTAGGCACTCTTGAAAATCAGTTTAATTCTATTAGATCAATGAATTTCTATAAACTGACTTTGGATCTCAAATGTTCTTGATTTTTAGAGTATTTGGAAAAAATACTGAGTAAGAAAAGAAGTATGGATTACAGCATTCCAATTTGAATCTTCTGGCACTCAAGCATGACATTTAGGATGAGCAGCTTGGATGTAAATCAAAGTAACCAAAGGGAGTCCCTTAATTTTCTGACTCCAGATGTTCACCAGGCTGGTGTTTTTAAAGTAATTCCTGTGGTCAGTGGTACCAGAAGGAGTGGTGGCACTAATGTTATTGTTATTACGATGTACTTCTAGACCTTCTTCAGAATGTGTGCACTTACAGGTAGATTAAATTGGCACGAGTTGTTATGAGTGAACAAAAAGATTCAACTATTTCTGAGGTGCTTTAATGAGGACCTTTAAGCCTTCTGTTATCATCCCACCTCCATCCAGAAAGAGGTCACGGAGTTTGCCATTCTAAACAATTTCTTGTTTAGTTCTAAGCTCTTTTTCTCTTTTCTGCTCCAGAATGTCTATATTAGTTTTGTAGTTAAAAAACATGATGGGTTATCTGTAGATCTATACAAACCTACTAAAACAGTGACCCTTTTTAGAACCATTGAAAATAAACTGGGTTCCTTATTTTGTGTCAACCCTGGTTGAATGAGTGGGAGGAATTCAAGATAATGCAAAAATTACACAGAAACAACAGAGTCAGAGATATATCATAAAACACCACAGATAAGACCCTTGTTCATAAATTACCCATCATCTGGGAAAGTCTTATTAACAGAGAGTCTTTGCACTGTTCAGTAAAGTTGGGAGAGATGAATCCCAGGCATCCCCTGAATGCTGAAGTCAGTACACTCATTTATCCATAATTTGGAAAAAAAATCTGAAAATGTATATTCAGAAATTCTAATTTCATGCTAATTATCTGTTGCTTTCTGTAGCATAGACTTGTTTAATATTCTCAGAGATGTTATAAATCTTTGCTAAGGTTTAAGGCTGCCTACTGAGAATTAGTCAAAGCAAGCACTGAATAAGAATACCTGCTAATAATTCAAACATAATTTGAACATTAAAGCATATTGTGGGTCAAGGCTGGAGAATAAAATTTAAAGAATAGCAACAAATACAAATTATAAGTTCAGCTGAGTCAAAGCCTCAGAACCTACAGAATTCAAACTCCTAGGGACCTTCTTTTTCAGTGTTCACAAAGAAACCCTGCCTGTATTCTGTTACTTTGGGGAATAAATCTTAACAGAGGGCTGATTACAAGAACAATAAATGGTGGATGTATATGTAAGGTGAGTTGGGAGCATTAAAATGGTATTAAAATGGACTTTTCCAGTTTCCCATATTTATTAGTTCAAAGATAAAGATCACCTTACTCAGCTTTAAGCATTTAAGTCTTCCAGATTAAAAAACTTGGGCTGAAGGGAGACTTCACACCACATCCACATGCTCTAATACACTCAGACAAATAGTTCTTCCATTGTACACTTGCATTTTCCCTTCTTGTGCAAACTCATAGGCTCACAAAGCAATGAGGAGTTCTTTTATGACTAACTGTGATCGGAGCGCCTTTACTTCTTTATATGTCTTCACTGTCACAAAAGAAGCTATCACCAAGAAAAACTGTAGAGGCCCTGAATCTTATTTGTAGACAATACCCAGTTATGGTATATTTGGGGATTGCACAATGTTGGTATTGGCTAGGAGAATATTTTAATGATATGGGAAAGAGCCATGCTGATGATCTATGGAAGGAAAATGATTTTGTTTTATCTGATATGTTTGGTTTTCTCCTGTTCTTTTCCTGTAGTACACTGCATTTACTCTGGCTTTTGATCATTGTACTAAAGGCATTATGTGATATATTGTGATGTATATCGTAGTTGTCAGGGTAAGTGTTCTGTGAATGATTCTGGACTAAGTATCTTACTTGCACCATATGCTCCTATGTCTTTTGATGTCTTCCAGTCTCACAGTTGTTTAATTTTCAGTTTTGCTTTCTTTCTAGCAAAACAATTTTTAGGCCCACAACTTATACACTATTAGAAAAGCTGTAGGCCAAGGAGACTGACTACAGGTAAAGACAACATAGAAAATGACACTAGTATATAGGAATCGCAAATTTTATACTAGTGTGTGCCGGAAAAGCTGTATTAGGAACCTCACTCAAAATGCAAGTGTTAAAGATTTTTTAATTACAGCAGCATCTGTTAGCAAGTCTAAAGCAATTGCTAGTGAAAGCAGTGATTATTTTGGGGTGTACGTGGTTATACTTGCATTTTTAAAAAGCTGAACTGTGGTGTTTCACATTAGTATGCATACAATCTCAATATTTAGATGCTGCGTGAGGCTTAATTCTGTATGGAAAACCTTATGCTATTTATTGATCCAGTCAGGGTTCAAGTGAGGTGCCTGTCTTAAATTTTAATCATTAACAGTTATAGAAACCTTTAAAAATAAACTGGAAAGCTGTTCTTCTAAGCTCTTCTGTTTTCTTTTACATTCTTTTAATTTTCTAATTTGTCAGTTTCTCAGGGTCTGCAGCTCTTCAGAGTAAATTTAACCCAGACATTCCCTGACACTTAGCTAATAGGGAGGTTCCACAGAAGGCAAATATCTGCTTTGTTTTTCTTGGGCAATACATCATATTATATTGTTTCACATTCTTGTAGACTATCCCTTTGAGCTGTATGAGTTTTTTCTTCCTAATAAAACAAGTATYCTCTCTCATATTGACATCTGATTATTGTTCCAATTAATGACAGACAAGATAGGTCTGCTTATCTATATTTTTTTCTAAACACCTTTTTTTCACCCTCTTAATGACAAATAGATCCTAGTTTCGGATCCAAATGACCACTTTCGCTTGTTCATCAATAGCACAAACCCCACTTGATTTAGCAGTATTTTTTTAACATTTAAGGAGACAGATGTGAAACATTGTTTCAAAAGTGTTTGCATACATGGCCATTATCATAATTAGTCTTGTCCTGATATATTGCTTTAAATGAAACAATGGATTAAAGATTTTCAGGTTATCTGCAGAAGCACTGAAGATAGATTTATTCTTGTGTAACTTAAAAGGTGTGGGCACAGCTAGTTTTGCTATAATTGAAAAAAAAAATAGACGGGAGATTTATCTTTTCACTCAACTTCAGGGAACGCTTTTTGGATTATAATAATTTAATGACATAATGCATGTAATTTGCCAAGAAGACTCACAGTTTAGTAGCAAAAGTCAAAGCACAACTTTGGTATGCAGTGCATGATATACGCTTTTGTGAAAGAAGCAGAATATATGGATCATACTGCTTCATTTTAGTAGTTTTGCAAGAGCCAGCAAATTTCTTACTTGTATGTCAGAATGTCAAAAATGTCAGATTCTCTTATTAAACACACACTTCTATTTACTTTAAAAACACCCTATTATATAAATACTTTTAACATTTTTCATCTTTTCTATTATGTTGGACTGCCTGTTAAACACCCATGGGAAAAATCGTCTTTTTGATATCAGCAGATGTAGATAAACCCACTGTCACATTTGTTGCAGTACTTCTTCAGACTATCTGCACACAAGCCTAGTTGATGTGGTTCTGCAGGAACCACAAATGTCAGTAGTTCAATAAAAGCATCACATTATTATTATTATTATTTTATTATTATTATTATTATCATTATTATTATTATTATTAATTTTTTTTTTCCTTTTTTTTTTTCCTCTTTTTTGGGGGGAGTGCTATGCATGGGCTGCACCTACATAAAATCCTTCATTTCACTTTCAATAGCTAGAACAGAGTTCTTGCCAGAAATGTCTGTGACAGATACCTGAGTAGAAGTTTTGTCAAGTTTTTCTTTGCTGTAATCCAACTGTCCATTTTGTATTGCTTTATATGTGGAAACATGAATCAAACATGGAGTCCCATATTGGCTGCCTTGGCTCCCACACAGACATATCAGCAGTCCATGGAAGAAAGTGCCCCAGCATAAGCAGGTGCAGTAGTTAGCCAACGAACATGTGGTGGACATGGTGAAACTTTTTCTGGGCMAGTTCTTACTTGCAGTGATAGCTTTTGGACTCCCCTGACTTTTGTGAATTTCTTCTAGACTACAAATAAGATTTTTGGCAGACTGTCAGGTGCAACAAGAATATAATATGCTCAGGTTGATTACACACGTAGATTACTAAGGATGATAGCCTCTAAGATTATACCTCCTTTTATTCCACTAGGAGTTACATTTCTTTCAATGTTCATTGAAAATATTATAATGTCATTTTATTCTTGGTAGTTAAATCACATACAGTAGGTCTTCCCATGTTTCTCAAAAGTTTGAGAAATTTGATCTTCATTGGAACTCTTGTGGAGGTTGAAGTACAGCATTTTCATATTTTTTCTGTAATTTTGAATGATGATAAATCTTTATATTGCATGTAGAATTCTCATACAGAGTGAAATTAAATTCCAGAAATGACAGGAAAAGCTGATTTATGGACCATTTCTTAGGCCTGAGAAACTGGCAGACCTCATTGATGAAATACATAAGTACAACTATGTGTTTTTTCTTTTTCATGCTACATATGCATGTTAGTTGAGGCCCAGGACTATTATAAAGCGTGTATAAGATTTCTGACCTGGAACCATGTCACAAATTACTTGCCTGGAACATAGACAGAAAAGTTCAACTGTCTTTTGAAGCATATCATCAGTCTCTCTTGAGTACTTAACCCAAAATCCGGGATATTCATTGCCCCTTACATTAAGCATCTAAAATGCAATTTAGCTTTTCTATCTAGGCAATAATAAAGGTAGCTTCTCTGGGGGATTTTTTTCATTGTAAGTCATATATCTAAGATATAAGGTTTCTGTCTGTTGTGACCATTGAGGAAATGTAGTTGAGTTGCTTAATAGTAGCTGCCTAAGATTTAAATGGCTAAAGGCAGATGAGTTGTACTAATGATAAACAAATTGTTCAATGTATATGCAGAAGGGGCAGAGACAAATCTACCAGTGCTGTGGTTTAGAATCCTTCCTTTTAAGCAGACAGAGCCACAATGTGTAAAACATGACATGGGTATCATTCAGTAAATCATTAAAGCATGTCAAGCTTTATCAGTCCTCTTCATGACACAATATATAACAACAAAAACAGGGAGTCGGGTGGTGATGGTGGTGTTTCTGACTATCAGTCTAAGTCATTTTCCAAATTCAGAGTAATTTCTCCTCCATCCAACAGGTTGACTGAAAGGGCTTACCTCTACCACGTTCACAGGAAATAGTAAGTGAAATTGTATGAAGAATTATACCATATAAATGCAGAAGAATTCCAGTTTCAATCTTTTGATTTCTGCATGTCACAAGTAGACATCTCCCTGGAGATTTCATTGAAGTTGTGAATTTTTAATGTCTTTCTTCACATGATGCATTTTTTCTGCCTACTCTTAAGTAGCTTTAAAGTAAGCTTACCATATCCTTAACTGTTTTTCCCCATGATTACTCAGCAGGGTCAATATTTTTAAGTACGTATGCTTCCTTACCTGTTTTCAAGGTCAAGTACCTTTTTGGTGGAAGAAAACTCATAAATTGTATTTAATTTCAGTTTGCTGTCATATCTTCACAAAGCGGTCAAAGTTATTGAAGTTGTTACTGAAGACTGTGAGCATAGCATCAGATCCAAAGAAAGCAGCATAATCTAGTGATTATAGCTGACTTTTACATTGTAGAACTTCCATAAAAATTCTTGGGAATAAATTCATACTAGCAACAACGTGGAGAAAAAAATATTACCTTACTTGTTAAAGTAACCATCAATAATCCATTCATCCTCTGCAACGAAAACCCATCAGAGTTTTTTTAAATTGAACTAAACAAAGCTTTATATGTGGATTTCCTTTCCCCTATCTACCTTGTACAAGAAAGATATGAATCTGTTCCTTTTATTCTCTCAGCAAAATACAAGCTAAAAAGTAGCATCATTTCCACAATGTCGACAGTGCTAATCACCATTCCATTAGAAGGGAGTACATGTTTTGTTATTATTATACTGTGTTTCAAAAAATTATGTTCTTTATTTATCAATAACAAGCACAGAAACATCCTCATCTTTCAAAGTAAGCAACCTAATATTATGGTCTTCATTCTCATGCTTAAGTATTTCATTAGATCAATGTCAGTGGGCTAAATCCTCTTCACTGAGAGCAAAAGGCTACAGCTGGAGTAGGGATTGGGCCCCAAAGACCTTATGAATGTTATGAAAACTTGAGATAATATTTTTCAGATGTCTATTCAATACAGCTGAAAACAAACAAATGAAAAACAACTGGCAAACGAAGGTAGTCAGAGTGAAATAATTTTTCACAAATTTCAGAATATCTTATAAAGAGCCTCCAAACTCTCTCGGCATGCATTCAGTTTTAAAACGTCCAAAAAACAGGGTGGAGGTTGCATGACAGTTGCTCTGATCATCACCTTTATAAACATTTCATTTTTATTTTCCTAGAAGAAGAAAATGAATAGAGCAAAGATTTATGTCAATGAATGTCATAGCTGATTACCTCTAGAAATGAGAAGAATGCAATTTTTATGACTTTATTTAAAGCTGAGCTATTTTTCATAAGCAAATATAGCCAGGCCAGACAGATTTAATTTTTAAGAATGTATGGTACACTCTGGTATAAATTTGTAAATTATGATATGTTTTTAGAATCAGTGTTTCCTAAATAAAATATTCAGTACAATTCTAGTATGCATAATATTTCTTTTGTAATTTGCAATGATATTAAGACAATAATTTTTCTTAGTAAGATGCAGGCACTATGAACCATTTGAAAATACCATTCACTGATAATTTACTTCCAGGGATGACTTATGGTTACTGTATGAAGCCAAAATATATTTATTATGAAATTTCAATAAACTGGCTTCTTTTTCGAGCCAGTGGAATGAAGTTGCATGGAGAATTAGATGTGTGAAGAATGTGTAAAAAATCTAATGAAATTCAAGGATCATTGCTGTTAAAACGATATGCAATAGTTGTGTGTCTGACATTCATTTTTATATTTATTTTTGTAGGACAGATACAAATAGTCATATTTGTATTATACAAACTACCTGTGCATGGCCAATACAGGCAACGGTTCCAAAGACCTATCGATTCCCATCCAGTGCATGTCCAACAAGATACTCTTAAAAACTGATCTATATGACTGATGAATGATTTCCTCTTGAATCCATTCCTGAACACACCATTCTTTGCAAGAGCTGAGCAGAGGAGTATGTGAGAAAGCAAACCCATACCCAAACATGTGTTCATGGGAGAGCAAAAAGTATCTAAAAGTATATCCATGTAGATGGTGCCAGTCATCAGGAGAAAGCTCTGCTCTGAAAGCTGTGTGCATAGGGCTGTGTTCAGGTTCACAATCTTAGATATCATGTGTCCTGAAACAGTGATGGCCAAGAACAGGGGCACAGCATTTTTATTGTTAATTTAGTTATCAAATATATCTATATTATCATCAAAATATTCACAGTGAAACAGTGAGTGCAGCAAATATATTTTGGGAGTAAGCATAGAAAGTATGGGTATTTGTTTTTACTTGTTTAATAGAAATTCTGATATAACGAAAAACAACTAACACCAATTCCCCTGTCACACACAGATGCCTCCATTTTCTAGTCTATCTTTTCTCTGAAACCTCATTAAGAGACTCTTTACTTCCTGTAGCCATTATATTTCCCGGCAGGAAGCAAGGAAATTCCAGTATCACCTACCACTGAGCAAAAAAGAAAGCCAAAGCAGAAAACAGAGATAATGTTATCACAAGGTTTAATCTGACAAAAATCTACACTGCAAATCTGTAAAACTGTACTGCAAGTTAATGACAAAGTCACCTTAACTTAAAGCTGCAATGGGGCTTTGAGGTAGAGCACACTTGACTTTATCTTAATTATTCTAACTAGCTTTTCAGCAGCCTGTGGGCTCTGGGTACTTTGCACATCTTTGCTCTCAGCAGCAAATATGGGAGCCCATTCCCCATTGCCAGGCTCCAGTAGCTACCTTGGAGAAAGCAATGTCAAAGTCTGTAATCTTGGAAACTAGAAGCAGGTTGCACACTGCTGTACCATAATTTTCTTCTTCTCAGTGCACTTGGTTCACCCAGGTTGAAAAGTTCATCCACACCTAAAGACAGAATCCTGACTTGGCCAGAGTTTTGAAGTATTTCCATCTGCCCCTTTCCTTTAAAGTGAGCACACCTGAAAAACCTGAAAGAGTTTTCAGTCTCTGCAGCAAGTTTGTATTTGACCAAAAACTGAGAAAATGACCTATTGGATGAAAAAGATTAAAATGAAAGTGCTTATAAACAGACTTCCCCCTTGTCCATGTGTCCTGACAGAATGGCCTCCTTTGAATTTGGATCTCAACCATCAATTTTTAGCAGTTTGTTAGGTTACAGTCAACTTCACAGTCCCAGCTGAAGTCCCTAGGAAACCTTGTTTCTGCCACCTCACTGTGTACACCACAAGAGTCCCAGTCTTTCTTCTCTATGGTAGGATTCCTGCTTACAAACTTTTTCCTGCTCTTTCTCTCTGTGCCGTCTCGCTTTAGGAAAGTTTCTCTCTTGTGGATGTTTTTTGCCTCTAAAGAAGAGAAAATCTTCTACCCTGTCCCATCAAAACTTTCCAAAAGGCTGGCAGCAACTGCCACCAACTAAACGAGCATCCTCCTTTCCTGTTGTCCAGCCCTGCCTTCTTTATGTAGCAACATACAGCAAAACAGTCAGCAAGCAAAGCAGACACGATTCCTTGCAGCCTGCTTTTCCTGACCTCAGCATCAGATTGTTCCTTTAGTGTACTTTTTTTGTCCACTGCAGTGTAGCTAAAACACGTCATTTAAAATATTTAAATATGTAACTGGAAAGGTTTTTCTTGGGCAAATTGGTTGGTTTTCCCCCCACCTCCTACTAATAGTCAGGATCCTGAAATAGTGAAATTTTGATTTTTTTCACAAGAACTCGTATGACATGAACATTCAGCTAATCAAAACAGCCACTCCACAGAGAAATAAAATGTACTTCAATATTAAATTGCATACATTTGATATGAGATGACTAGTAGTCCATCACACAAGCCCTCATTTCACAAATTCCGGTAGATAGAAATAATTTAAACATTCCTATTTCTCACTCACACGCCAGCTATTCATAAAATGTAATCTATTCAGGCAGAAGGATAGGCATTGGGTTAGAATAATGGTTGCTTATTTTTAGACATCATCCTGTATTCTTGCTAGAGCCTGAGAGCTGCAGTTACCTTAATTGGATGTGATTTTTCTGGTTACTGATATTCTGAGCAGGTTGGTAGCTTCAGCATTATCTGTCATGCCATACTATTGGCATGTTATAAGAAGAACAGAACTGATATTGTTGGTAGGGGTTGAGGCAATGGTGAGCAAAAAGGTTCAAAACGAGCTACTAACACCAAAAAACACAGGTGGCAGGGGAAAGGTTAACATCCTAAGAATTTTTATGCCTTGAGAACAGGGTCAGTTGAAAAACGTTCCTCTTGAGGAATCTTCTCTTCACTAACTCTTATATTCTCAGATTATAATGAGCACAGAATTCCTATCAACCCAAAGCCAACTACTAAGGAATATAAATTCCACCTTACAAGGTGAAAACACTTAACCTGGAGATGAAATCTCTGGAAAAAATAACAGTCTATTAATTCTCTAACTGGAAAGCTGCAGTTTTATTGGATACTAGTAGTTTCTGAAAGTTCTTTAGCAGGTGTGGACGTACGTGTGAAGGATTCTGCCAACCAGACTATGTGGCTATGATATTTCAGTGGTGTAACTTTTTGCATACATATATTCCTAGACGAAATCACAAAAGACTTGGTTTTTTGTTTGTTTGTTTGTTTGTTTCTGTGAAAAAGCACTGACATTTCTATTCAGTTCTATACTAATACACTTGATGCCTTCCTGTAATATTAATCAACCATAGACAGAATAGAAATCAATACAGCTCTGAAATATAGCCATGCAATACCAAAAATAAGCATGAAAAAGGACAGTCTATGCAGTGTATTTCTAAATGCTTTTGAGGATTGTGCTGGCATTGCAAAGAGCAACTGTTTTTTCCTCTGTAGGCAGCTAAGGTTATGCATTTTATACGGCATGTTTGATGGTAGGTGATATATTCCCTTAACATTACTATTAAAGTCTTAAGAGTGGATTCTGATCACAGACACTCTGATGAACATCTGGCACAACTCCACAGAGGATCTTTGGAGTTATTCTAATTTATATTGGTGTCACTTGGTGTCACATTGATGAAAATTTGGTCCTATAATCCTCCTCTCCACAAGTTGTTTATGTTTGCAACTTTGTGACTAACAAGAAATTTTATGCTGATAAGTAATTTTTCCCCAATTCTGAAGTTCTCAGCAAATCTTTGACTTTGTAAGGACATGCAGGAAGGCTTTGTTTATCTCAGAAAAAAAGTAACTCTGGAGGAACTCTAAGCATAATGCAGAAATAGAAATTATATTGGAACGTATTTTCTGATATAATTGCATAGTTTAACCAGTTAATTATAGTAGACCGTAGTCCTGTTGATAGCCTCTTTGTTTTCACCAAATKCAATAAAACAAAGCCGCCTTCTGTTGAAACACAGGAAAATCTCAGAGTGCATTCTCAATAATAAAGTAAGAGTGGGTAAAGAAGGCAAGAATAAAAAGAATATCCAGAGCCTACTTAGAAGTATGAGTTAGCTGTTGGCTTTTAAGTTTTCATTTCTCCAGTTATTGCTTAATTTCTAGATTTTTTGGTGGAGGTTACACCCCTCTGCATATTATAGACAGGCTTATATTAGCCACGCTTGCAACTGAAGTTGTAGGTTATTATTGATAACTCAGGTAGATTCTGCTTGCTTCTCTAGAAGATTAAGGGTAAAAGTCTCTATGATTGAGCAATAAACCCCTACAATAAAGAAGGCTCGGAGGTGATGAGCATAGGAGATRTGCTCATGAAGCTAAGCCCAAGCAAGAACAACATAGGAAGTGATGAGAGCTATTGCAGGGAAAGCTGGACTTAGCTCAACACAAAGGGAACCAGAGGGTGACCTTTGTTTTAGATAAATGGCTGTATCAGTTAACTGGATCAACTAGCTATATCAGTTGAGTGGATCTACCAGTTGTGTAAATGGTTTTCCTAGTGTTAATCAAAAGGCTGTGAATGTCTTCTTGAACTAGCCAGAACAGCATGGGGGGAAGTGTCTATTTGGCTCARCCCAGCCCAGTGTAAAAACCGAACAACCAATAGAATGAACTTTGAAGAGAGCAATGGGCTTGAGCTGGCTTCAATCCATGTATTTCTTCCTGGTGGCTGGGGACACCCAGTGTCATGACAGTGAGCATATAGAGACCATTAACAGGAATCACATTTGTATTGTGATCCAACTGTATATTGCAATTGCTATATTCAGCTAAGTGTACTTGCATTGTGATTTCAGTATATTGATGTATCTCTCTGATAAGTCAAAATCCCTTGTAATGTCAAATATCTACAAGTAAGTGAACTTGATATTAAACATTGAATTGTCAACATGTGGAATATCTAAAAAGAACCTGGTCAAATAATATGGGACTCTGATAATCTGTTGACAGAAAAGTGAGAGTTTTCTGATCATTTTAATGTTCTTTCTTATATTCAGACAACTTAACTAGAAAAGTGTCTTGAACAGTAGGTTGAGTATCATCTTCTCTAGTTACCTACTGGCCGCTCAAGACAGTTTCTAAATACTGCGTGAACAAGCAATGTTACCTGTTACATGAAAGGTTAATTCAAAACAAGTGTTCAGATTGGGCAAGCAAAGCAGAGCATAACAAGKTTTTTTTTGCTAATATCAACTATGCAATCCTGATTTTGCAAAATAGATAAAAAGATCTCTCTGAGTTTATAGCTCTGTCAGAATGCAAATATTTTTCCATGGAAGTATAATATTTCTTGACACTTTCAATGTGTTTTCTTATCCTAATATCTGCATCAGTTTTTAAACACTAACTAATTAATCCTCTTAACATTGCAGGGATTAAGTTCTTACCTCATATGAAGGAAACCGCACTGCTAAATCTTGCAGTTTTGCTGCAAGTTATACAATATTTGATGTGTATAATTATATATAAAGATATCATTGCTGTAATTTAAACTGCTAGTTATGCATGAAAGTCTTTCAGTAATTTTTAAGGCAGCTAATTCAGCATCTTTCTTTTTCAAAGTTTGGTATTAAGTTTTGCATTCTGTTTCCAAAAATGGCCATAAGTGGATGCCTCATAAAGAAGAGTAGAACAGATATTTCTGATACTTTCCCTTTATCAGCCTCTAAGTTTTCCAACTATATCCAGCTCACTGGATTTCCTGAGCCTGCTAAATTTTCTCTACTTGCTCACCCCATTTTCCTTCTTGTCATGCAGTAAGTAGGAGCTGTTTCTCCAGTTTAGATTCCAACTGGTACTATCTTTCAGACTTGCAAGATTTTCCTCTGAATTTCTTGAATGTCTCCCTGTATGCTTCCAGAGTATCCCATACATGTCTCCTCTCTTGCTGTCCCGTAAATCGTGCTTGTTTTATCCTAACCTGGTGTATTTTGCATCAAAGTCTGGCTTCAGTGATGAGTTGGGGAGTGTCCTAAGGAGCTTGCCAAAGGGTTCTCTGTCTCATAAAACACTGATGGCACAATCCCACAGCTCATAGTGCAAGTGTTACCTTTCCAATGTTAAAAATAGCAGAGAGTAACAAATAATAACATTAGTCCCACTCAAAACCTGCCATTTTGGGAAATAACTGATCTGTTTCCATAAGCTCAAAGGGGAGCTACTCAGGGCTTGTGTGAGAGACAGCGAAGGCAGCCATCAGTTGTCCTGGTCTCTTTTTCTATTTTGCTTTTGTATGCCACACATTACTGCTAAATGGATGTACTCTCTTCTTTCCTCTTTGTCCTCTTGGTGAACCAACTCATGTTCTCCATATTCTAGCCTTCTTAATATCCAGTTTTCTGCTCAAGCTCTTCTTGTATGCTCTTCTTGTTGCCTCATAAAACCCTACACAGCAGTCAGCTTTTYATAAAACTAGCTGCATGCTTCTCAATGTGGATTAAATAATCAAAGCCGCTTTTATGCCTGGCAGGTCATGTTGATTATCATAAGACAAAAACAAAACAAAAAAATTGACTCTTTTTTCTCAAATGTCATACTGTTCATGAAATTTGTTAATGAAATTAGCTTTAAAAACTAACCTGTAATAAAACAGTACATATATCTGTGATATCACATACTCTGTACAAAGGAGCTGAAACAAAATGGTGTTTGGAGTTTTTATTTGCATACATTAATCTGGTTTTCTCTATTCTTTTTCAGTAAGTGTTTGATTTATGTTTAAGCAGTTTGTAGCCTGCTATAGTGAGATGCAATATTTCTGATACAGTAGTGTGCATAATGTTTTATTTGACAGTATGTTTACTATAATCTAGGAGGAAAARCTATTTATTCATACAGTCACTTATAAGACAGTCTACCATTTCTGAAATAAAAGCTAACAATAAATAATGACAATTATGCACATGCCCCCAAAATTAAAAATAACAAGTCCCTGTAATTTCAAGAAGGTCGAGGTACGTCAACTATATTGCAATTTAGCATAAAATCACTTGTTTGTAAGCTAAATAATCCCTGCAGGTTTCCACTTAGTTAAACTGTTACCTCCTCCTATTTAGCAAGGTGCTAGACTGACAGAGAAAAAAGGAGAAATTTCTAGAAATGGTCATTCCAGTGATCACAGTTTTGATGGGCTGTGTGGGCTGAAAGACAAACCCCTTTTAAGAAGCCAAATTATTTTCATTGTTATGTTTCCTTTCATCAGCCTTCATTAAGAAAATCATTGTTTSAAGTCATCGCATTGCTTAATATGAGAAATAATAAGAAAAGTTACATGAATCTGTCCTGGTTTCGGCTGGGATGGAGTTCATTTTCTTCCTAGTTGGTTGGTATAGTGCTGTGTTTTGGATTTGATAACACTCTGATGTTCTAGTTGCTGCTAAGTAATGTGTACACTAGCCAAGGACTTTTCAGCTTCCCATGCTCTGCCAGGTGCACAAGAAGCTGGGAGGGAGCATAGCCAGGACAGCTAACYSAACTGGCCAAYRGGGTATTCCATACCATATGACGTCATGCTCAGTATATAAAGCTGGGGGAAGAAGAAGGAAGGGGGGGACATTCGGAGTGATGGCGTTTGCCCTCCCAAGTAACCGTTACGCGTGATGGAGCCCTGYTTTCCTGGAGATGGCTGAACACCTGCCTGCCGATGGGAAGTAGTGAAKGAATTCCTTGTTTTGCTTTGCTTGCATGTGCGGCTTTTGCTTTACCTATTAAACTGTCTTTATCTCAACCCACAAGTTTTCTCACTTTTACTSTTCTGATTCTCTCCCCCATCCCACCAGGGGGGAGTGAGCAAGCGGCTGTGTGGTGCTTGGTTACTGGCTGGGGTTAAACCACAACAGAATCTCAGGAAACATAAAATTAGTATAGCTATCTTATCTGAAATTATATAAGTATTTTTACATCTGAAATTATATAAATATTATTAAATTGCTATGATTTTTAAAATAAGAAATTCTTGCCTAAATTTTTACATGTCTGCTGTGGGGATTTATGATGCAGGGTGAGATTTATCTCTTTAAAAGCAGACATAAATTATGACATGAACAATGTCTGAGCCAGATGTTTAAACTTGTCCTTATAGTCAATGAAGAAATATGGGTTGTTTCAGCACAAAACTCTTTCCATCTTATTGCTCCCTACAACTACCTGAAAGAAGGTTGTAGTGAGGTGGGTGTTGATCTCTTTTCCCAAGTAACAAGTGATAGTACAAGAGGAAACGGCCTCAAGTTGCACCAGGGGAGGTTTAGATTGGGTTTTAGGAAAAATTTCTTCACTGAAAGGGTTATCAAGCATTGGAACAGGCTGCCTAGGGAAGTGGTTGAGTCACCATCSCTGAAGGTATTTAAAAGATGTGTAGATGTGGCACTTAGGGACATGGTTTAGTGGTGGACTTGGCAGTGTTAGGTTTATGGTTGGACTCGATGATCTTAAGGGTCTTGTCCAACCTAAATGATTCTATGATTCTAGGTGTCCTCAGATGAATCATTTCCTAAAAGTAACATTATTTTCTCCATTGACTATAAAGCAAGCCCCAGATAATTAGCTCGGCTATAAATGTCTACACCATGGACTTCTAAAATTGAATGAGATGAATCCCCACCCCAATGTAATGAGGAGCCATTAGATAGCATAACATCCCACCCCTCTCCAGGACTGGAAAATATTTCAATCTCTTCTAGAAAGGCATTTGGAACCATAAACCAATAGTCAGTAAAGAGCTTCCATAAAGTATAAATGATAAAGCAGCTCAGTTTCCTGGTCACCACATATTTCTAATGGTATTCCATATAAGATGGTTTGAGTATCCTTCGATGTCTTAATATTTCAAATCAAAACAGGAAAAGGCAATTTTAGCAATACAGAAGAGAGAGATAATCTATCTCTCAGTCTAAAACTCTCTACACAGTGGTGTTGAAGGTACCTTTCTGAGAGGAACAGAGGGCTCAGATGGTTCAGACAACTTGTTCAATTAATTATGCAAGTAAAAAAACCTGCTAAAATGAATGCAGACCTTTTCTTACAAGGTGTCTGTAAAATTTTTGGTTTGGGTCAAATGGGATTATTGACATTCATTTCTTAATTCAGCTGACATTTTTCAGGATTCATATTTTAGTCTGAACCCATAAAATGCTGTTCTCATTCAATTCAGCAGAATAAAAGTATCTGTTATGGACATATTTCTGTGTGAGAGAAAATCACAACTCATGATATTTCTGCTACTGATTGTTGTACACAGCTGTTTCACCAGGGCTAAGTGAGTCCCAGGTCACATCACTCATTACTGGGAGATTGTGTGAAGTGCAGCAGGGGTGTCCTCCTTGCTCTAGCTGACACGGGGATTTGGGCTGATGCAAAGAACCACAGTCTCAGTGTTTGATCCCYGATTACTGCATTGACCTGGCCACAGCTATAAACAATAGAGCACACCAAGTTTAGCTGGAAGGAACAAGCCTGGAACATGTCAGCTCAACTGTAAGGAAGTTCAAAAGTAAGCTTTATGTTATCTTTAGGCTTGAATCCTCTGCTTTGTGTGAACCCCTCAGATGCTAATAAGGAGTTATACTTCGATGTTTATGTTACTACTTCTACTTTCTTTTGTATTTACAAAGGACTCCTTGAAGATATAGGTATCTTTTCATTTCCTTTCATTTCCTTTAACAGGTGTTTATTTCTTTCATATTTTCCTTATACTTTTTGGCTCATCCAAATATATTTTTTTTTCCCCTTCCAGATGCCTGACATGCTTGTCTTTCTTCCAGTAAGGTTAGTTTTGTAGCATATTTGTTTGCTCAGTGGTATGATAGACAGGAGAGTCCTCTTATGCACAGAAACCTGCCTTTCAAAAGGCAGGCAAATGGGCAAAATGATATTGCAACTAAAAATACCTCATCTAGCAAAAGACTGCAACTTTACCATAGGAAGCATCTCTAATACATGAATTTATTTGATGGAAGAGTGTTGGATGCAATTGGATTATGATGGAACTTTGGAGCTGTAGTAGCCCTCATTCATCATACCTTGTGTAGCGCTAATGTCACATTTTATCAGGTAGTCCAGTCTCAACCCAGTCAGTTCTTGCATAAGATACCTCCAAGGAAAATATAAGGTTGAATGGGAACTGGTGCTGTTGATTTATCTAGATATTCTTCACTCTGAGCCATTATCAAATTTACAGACTAGCAGAGCATATGCAATGGGCTAGTGAAAAAGATTTCTTTCAGAAGTGATGGACTAGTGTTTACTGAATATTAAAATAAATAAAGTTCTACTGCAAAATTTTAAGCTATATACTAACTTGTGTCTATTTCAGCACTGAGATAGAAACTTCTAGTGTATGGAACAAATAGCAAGAGGAAAAGTGATAGAACAATAATTAATTAGTGTAGAACATAGTTTGCTTCGAAGAGATTGTATAATAAACTCAATTCCAAAAGGGTCTCAATTTACAATATAGCTGTTTTAAATGGGCATATTACATAATTTTACCAATGCTTTCTTGATACAKCAAGGACTAATATTAAACAAGTCTTTATAGTTTTGTTTTCTTATAAGTTTTCAAACTGTTAAATATATTACAAAACCACTCTGTCCTCTGATATGAAGTATTTCTAAGGAAAGCTGCTTTTCAAAATGTCTAAATGGATTGCTATCCGGACTAGTARGGTTATAGAGAACAACTTTTTTTGGCATCTTATTTAAGAGTCTGTCCTGGTTTCAGCTGGGATAGAGTTAATTTTCTTCCTAGTAGTTGGTATAGTGTTGTGTTTTGGATTTAGTATGAGAA
>JAYKAV010000254.1:60086-85619 GCA_035582835.1 Phoebastria nigripes
CGAGTTGCGCCAGGGGAGGTTTAGATTGGACATTAGGAAAAATTTCTTTCCTGAAAGAGTGGTTAAGCATTGGAACAGGCTGCCCAGGGAAGTGGTTGAGTCACCATCCCTGGAAGTATTTAAAAGACGGGTAGATGAGGCGCTTAGGGACATGGTTTAGTGGGCATGGTGGTGTTGGGTTGACGGTTGGACTTGATGATCTTAGAGGTCTTTTCCAACCTTAATGATTCTATGATTCTATGATTCTAAGTAACTAAATCCTTTCTGAACTCAGGTAAAGTAGACCTGAGAATCAAGTTTTTGGAGACAGTTTCCAATCCTAGCCGCTCACATGAGAATCAAAAGATTTATTAACAAACCAGTCACGCAAATTTTGGCAACTAAGAGCACAGCTGTTCTGTCAACTACTTCAGTCATTGATTATAGATACTTAAAGTCTGTCTATCAGTTGACATGTCCCTCCTGTGTATGCACCAGATGATAGGATTTGAACATCTTACTCGACACTGTTGGTGCTAGTCTACATAACAAGCTTCATAAATGCACAAGGCTGTTTCACAGATCATTAATTTTTACTCATGTAATGTACAAATATAAAAAAAAAACAGATTCCTTTGTATGAACAATATACCAAACAAATTTAAAAAAAAAAGAAAGAAGAAAAAGATCTGGTGGGAAAAATACTAGAGGAAGTAACTGGAAACGGACCGGTAACAGCAGAATGTGCTCTAATATGTCTGAAGTTGTAATAACGTCATCTTACTCATAGTAAACAGTAGATTTACCTTAAGTAAACCCAAACCACAAAAAATCCCAGAGATGCAGCTGTGCCCTACAACATATCCTGAAAGAATGAATATTCTCTCTTGTTACTAAAAAGATATGATCCATTAGATGGAAGTGGATGCTTAAAGCACTGAGAGAGGAGAAGAGAAAGCTAAGAGAAAARAAGTAGAAAGAAATATCAACCAGAAACAGTAGAGAGAAGTATCAAGCAGAGTATAAAGACAGAGAGGGATATATACCAATATGAGAAGTATAACATTGAGAGAAGAGCAACTATAGGAAACTAGTTATTATGGGAGTCCAGGAAAAGAAATAAAACTGGAAAAAAGAAATATTGTGTTGTCACTGGGGATACATAGAGACAGTGAGGGAAGAGAAACCAAAAATCAAACAAGATGGGGGAAGGAAAGTACATGAAATAGAACAGTGATGGGAATAATGGAGAATAAGAAGCAAAAGAAAACAGAGAGAAAGCTTTTAGTTTGGTGGTTTCTTTTTTTTTTTTTTTTTTTTACATTTCCCCAAGAAACTTCACATCCACATGGAAGGGCATGATGGAATATTTGTTACTTAGAGGATTTAGAGGTGAGCCATAAATATAAACCATAGCAGAAAAACTGTAGGCCAGACATCTCAAATAACCAGAGTAACAAGGGAATTCAGAGTGTCTGTATTTTTAAAACAGACTTTTTTTTCAGCAAATCTTGAAGTATAGCTTATATAAACCTTCAATTTCTCTTTTTATGGACTGTCCTGTGTGCTTTTCTCTGGAAGTGTTATACACTCACCTTGGCAGATATAAGTCCCCATGCCATTTCCTTCTCCAACAAAGAAAACATTCAGCAGGGCAAGAATCTTTTGACAGGAGGACTTCCCTAGGAGTAGAGATCTGTTCACACATCCTTTGCTGCTCTACAGTCTCCATTCAGAAAAGCAAAGGGTTATAAACCCCTTGCAAAAAACGGTTATTAAGAGATTTTTTCCTTTCCCCAGATGCAGTTCTACGTTATTTGGCTTTTGGTCCAGTGCCTTGTCTTGTCAATTCTCCCTTGTTTTTTCTTCCTCTTGTCCTTTCTTCTTTCCTCAGAACAAGCTTTTCTCACTTCACATCCTACTTCTTTATTGTGGGTTGTTTTTTGGTTGTTTTGTTTTTGTTTTTGTTTTTGTTTTTGTTTTTGTTTTTGTTTTTGTTGTCTGCACCATGCCTATACTTCATAGTGCAAACGTGAAAAAAAGAAAAGGAAAAACATAATGTGGAACAAATGCTATGTGACAATACTCCCAGTTAGATCAGCTATGGAATGTGAATCTGGAACCAGAGGATATAAGCATAACTGTTTAAGCTAATAGCCCACTATTAGCATTAGTATTGTCATAAATCTCTACCAGGTCCAGACGACAGGAGGCAGCAGGACCCTGCTGTGTTGGCATGAATTCCAATGATATTTTCTGAGATTCCTTTTATTGCTCTCCTTTTACATTGGAGCCTTTAGCTTCTTGAGATAGGTACAGTTTATTTTAGCTGCACCAAGATACAAGTCTGTAACAATTACATTTATGTTATTAAAGGAAGCAAACCAGGGACCTGTCTCTAGCTCTGAGAATAAGTGTCACGGCATGCTCACACCCAGATGGCTAAATCTCTTATCCTTCAAAATAGGGTGCCTTCAGACTGCCTTTTAGGATGACTTGGTCAGTGCTGTCCCCTGAACTGTGCCCAGGAATTGCCTGTGCAAACGCTAGCTGCCCCAGGTGACAACCATGTTAACAAGGTAACAGTAGCAATGACTCTGTGGTATTGCCTGTTCCCATACCCCCATGCAGAGTAATTTGCTAGTACTGGCCATTGCCAATAAAGCTTTGAAGTGCTACTGTAATGCAAACAATAAAATGAAACTGGCAGATTTCCCAGTGTTATGTTAATCTCTTTGGGTGTGTTTGGACATACTTCTTTTAAAATCCAATGAATGCTAAGAAAAAAAGAAAAACAATGAAGTATATCCATTTTCCCATTCTGGAGAATGATAACCCTAATAGACTGAAATCTTACATTGCTTTAATTTGTCACAGATTAAAAAGATTCAGAAAAGGTCTGCAGATGGAAACCCTGGCTTGGACACCATCTGTGAGACAGATACAAGTCTCTGTAAACAAGTTACAGCAATAAAAATTGGAACCTGGGATAGACTGTGTATGAAAAATGCACACAAGTATTTCYAGCTTTAAGGCTCAAGTTGGAGTATATCTGAGCTGTACAAAATAACATAAACATGAAAACATGTTTGTGGAAGGAACTGCAGTGTCTCACAGGCCTGTCTTTAACTCGGGGTTGGTTGTTTCCACAGTCCAAAATAGGTCAGTGAAGCAGGCCTTGGCGCATTGCTGGATCTGAGCAATTTCCGAACACCAGTGTGGGACTTCAAGGGTAATTTTTCATGTATTGTTTGCATAGACTCCTTGCTATTCTGCTTTACCACACTGACGCTATGGTCTCTTTCTTCTTACTGAAATTCTTGTTTGTTTGCTTCTTATATAGATGCAAAGGGGAATGAACATCCCGCAGAAGGGTGGGTTGTAGTGATCTCAACATTTTAACAGAGGACTAAAGAATGTGGTACACTAATTTTAAAAAAATATCCTAAATCATTTGAACCCGTTCCTTGATACTATTAACAATGGYAGAAGGATTTTATGTTTACAAAAACACAGACTAAAATGGAAACTGCACTGCCATTGCTTGTCTTCTTGTTAACTTAGTCAGGAATTTGCTCTATTTATTGGACATTTTTTATTAAGGTACTCCAGTGAAAAATCTCTTTTAGATATAAATTTATAAATTCATATTAGGAGAGAGGCYAAACAGGGCCTCTCATTCTGACACAGCCCTCTGGCTCTCAAAATTATGAAGATATTAGAGTCAAGAACCCAGTTTTAAGTTTGTTTATGTAACATGGATTTTCAGTGAAAGATTATTTTCGAAAGGGGTATGGTGGGCCAGTAAAATTGTCATCTTCTAGAAGCCAATGTGACAGTCAAAGACAGTTCAAAATGCCCCAAACTGCTTTTGTGCAGAAAACTAGGAAATATCAGGATTTTCTTTCCTCTAAACACAAGTATAAATTTTAGACTCGGACAACAACATAAACGTGAATCAAAATAATGAAATTCAGCCCAGTGATAATTAAATTTGGTTTTCAACTTCTTTAATATCTGTATTTTTGTGTGTAAATCCTTAAGCTAGGGTAGGGTTGYCTTTTGCTTTTAGCTAACTGCTAAAATGTCTCTGTCTCTCAGCCAACTAGTTCAAAAATAACAAAAGCATTGAAGATAGATCTGTTCAGACTGAAGGAAATCAAGTTTTTTGATACGAAAGTTCTTTAAGTTTTTCTTTGTCATCATCTGTGACAGGTGATTATAAATGAGGAAAATATCACTATTCCACTCAAGATATAAAAAAAATTACRTGTTTTTACAATCAAAGATAATCCATTGTTTCTGTACTGTTGGTACTGGACTTTAATTTTTTTTTTTTTTTAGTACAGATTTTACTCAGTAACTTACAGTCTCCACTGCTGTAAACTCACCAGGTCACTTAGAAATTCAGTTCTGCCCTCCTGAGTTTGCTCTTTTTCATCTTGAAAGATATCTGCAAATTTCTACTGAATAAACACCTGCAGAATCTTGAGCAATAGCTCAGCATGTGGAAAAGGTCAGGAAATAGGGGGGGTTATTTTGTTTATTTTCAGCTGTGGGTCCAAAAATATCCCAGGACATGAAGCCAATTATAAATGTGTTCTGGGCTAAGACCCCGTTAAGACTCTCTCTCTGAAGACTCTAGCACCAAACCCAAAAGACAGAAACCATTTAAAGGTTGCCTAGGACCTTTATGTCTGACAAATATTTTTCATAAAGAAGAGCTTTCTGAAACTTAAAAGGGGGATAGAAATCATATTAGAAAACCAGGAATAGCATTAAGAAAGATTGATTCTGTCCTAGTTATCTGAGACGCTCTTTACTGTTTCATTTTCAAAATATGTATTTATGGCTTGGGCTGCTTCAGCTTCTCCTGCTGCCTATACTTCAGGAATGAGAGAAAGTTGGGACTTTCACCTAAGGGTGAAAGCCTGCCTGCTGCCTGCTTCAGATGGTGTCAACGCAATTCAGGGGAGGGTTTCTCTCATAATGGTGTTTGCTCCTGCTGCTGCTTTCTAACACAGCCCTCGGAGGATGTCACTTTAAGTTGGAAAAGAGAATAACACTGCATGGAAATGTGAGTTGTGCTATGAGGTAGAGAGGGTTTCACAGCAGCTAGGAATTTCTTTGCTTAAATATAGCTGTGTTGTGACTTTATGGAATATTGCTTCAGACTATTAAAGTTCTTGTATTAGAGTCAGAATTGGAGATGGACCCTGTATCTCCTCATTTGGATTTAGAAAAGGATACATCCAAAGGAGCAATAAAACTCTGGCATGACCAATATGCAGAGCCTCAGACATTCTAAAGCTTTTATCGTTTGCCTTGATTAAGGATAATGTCTCATACTTTGTAGGTTGGTTAAAGTCTTCAGAAAAAATTACTCAAAAATGGTAAATAAAGAATATTCTGAATAATTGAAAGTACTTCAGGGAATTATCAAGATAGAAGATCTCTGATTCTAAAAAAACATTTGATGCCATAAAATTAAAATTTGAATGCTAAGATTTTTTAGATTCCTACTAAAGTTAAAATCTCTGTAGTGGGGAGGAAAGATGGATAATCCAGACAAATGACCTAGAAATTTCACTAATAACAAAATTGCATTGGATTGGTTCTTCACAGGTCATACCCACCAATTTCAATTACATGATTTGTTGTTCCAGTTGTTGTTATAGTTATCATATTTGTAAAGCTAAATCAGGAATTTTAATTTAAGACATACCATGGAGATTATCAGTTTCATCTGAAAACATTTGAGCCCAAATCCAGGATGAATTTTGGGGGATTTATGTAATAATAAATCTTATCATTGCTGAGTTTTGCAATCAAAACAAATATACTTTTGTGTGCATATTTCTTCATTTTTTGTCTGCTGAAATAACAGACTAAATGACCACACCCAGGAACTTTTACCATGGAACTGCTCTGAACGGATTCAATTTAAATCCAGAATACCGTCAAGAGAGTCAAGCTAACTCAAGTTCTCCTGTGTGTACTTCTCAGGAAAAGCACATGTACAGAGAGCTTCTATCACAGCTTAGCTGACATTTGGTTTAGCCATTGCATGTCTAAATCATGATTTATTGTTACTGGTGGGACTAAAATTTAAACCTGGCCAGGGAAATGCACTTAACTGCACTGTGTTAATTATGGCTGTTGCTGGGACTGTGAGACTTATGCACTATTTCTTTGTCATAAATAGTGATTTTAGTATTATAAAATAATGCAACAGGTTTTCTTTCAAAGGTAGTTGTCATTATTGCAAAACCCCACAGGCATGGTTTTACAGTGGGAGGGGAGAAATATACTCCACATATTTCCAGACAGTAAAGCAAATATTCAGCAATGCCAGGGAGGGAAGATCATGCTTTATGTGTATTTCTGTGTTTACTCAGGCTCATTTGTTCTGTTCTGTATCAATTCTGTGGTGGATTTCTGGTGTAAAATGATTTGTAGATGCTTAAACTGTATTTGTGCAAATACTACTATCCCAATCTGATCCTTGGAGATAATGCTGAAATGGTACAATAGCTCTTATCAAATATCACTGGGAGAGAGCAAACTTCAAGATCCCAGGACAGAACTGATTATAAATATTTTATGAGAGAGATGTCTAATGGATGGATCAGATTTACTGTGAACAAGAGGCCTTTTTTTTCTCTTCTCTCTTTTTTTTTTTTTTTCTTTTCTTCTTTTTCTGTTTCTCTACAGCACAACATAGGTAATGAAGAATCAGCGTGAGACCATTTGGGTTTGAAAATTTCCCTCACCAGCTGGATTGGACATAAAACAAGATTTTCTACGATAAGTCTATCCTTGTTGTCTTAACTATTTAAACATACTGAGAAAGTTGTTTGTTTATACTTTTCAAAAGAATGCTTGTATCTTATCTCTTTATAAAGCACCTATCCTGTTTCTAGGGGTTTAAGTACAGTAAGGGGAAACAAAAAAAAAGAAGAAAGGACTATTTGAAGCTGGCAAGATTATTTTCTTYTCTCTCTTTTCCTCTGCAAAAATATATTATTGGTGTTGCTAAACAAAATTAAGGTTTCCTAAAGGAAGGAAATATAGCATGAGAAACTGTACCTTGCCTACATGGTTTATAGGGTTCTTCAGTTCATTACCAAGTGTTTATGAGTTCAGAAATTACACATTACCTCCTATTTCTCAGTTTTCTCATTTATGGTATAAAAATATGTGGACATAACAAGCCTGTTGCCAGATAAGTAGTGTATTATTAATTTTGCTGTATAACTAATAAAGATATTTCACCAGTTTTAGCATTTCCATATCCAGTCTTAGATTTAAGTGACACAAATATGAGATCTACTACAATTACGCCAAATAATAGCAACTATTTATAGTAGCATTCATTCTGTATAGGAGTGGGGAATAGATAGCTGGTATTGGCATATGATTTAACAGATGCATTGGATATTGTTGTTTGTCCAGCATATGGTACTGTAGCAGATAAGCTGAATAATCACTGGGAACCACTAAAGTGATTTCACGTCGAGAATTGTTGTACTTGTACTGCATTGAACAATTTGTAGTATTCTGCCCTGCAGACTGGACTGTGGTTCGTGCAGATATTGGGTTTCTGTCTGAAAGAAATTTCCACACTAACAGTTTGTCAGTAGACAAATGTCAGGTGACATTAAAGTAAACATTATTATTTGAGAAAATCAGGTCAAATCTTTGGGGCTATTCCCCTTTTCTGACTTAACATATACTTCTTGAGAATTCCTAGTTTTCTGAGGATGATCCTGTGAGATTTTGAGATTTTCTTGCATTTTATTTCTTCCATTAAATAGAGGGCTCAAAAATACAACTCTAAATAAAAGAATAAACAGTTCACTTCAGAGCAACTTTGCCTTGCCTTTTTGACATGCAAATAACGTTACCTCTCCTAGRGCAAAGATAATCAACATAGAAAAAGATAAAACATTCTATGCTCAATGAAGCATGTGACTGGGCCATAAATGTTATTTCATATTATACAGTGTGAGATACATTCTTAGAATTTTGAAGTGGAATAAAAAAGTTTGTCTTGCAAAAGAGAATGCGTTTAAAAAAAATTCTTTGTAAACATTTTGGTTAATAAAAGAAAACTCTAGAACTTAACTTTTGGTAGCTGTTTCACTTTGCATACTTTGTTGAACAGAATGTGCTATTTTCAGTGCTCTGGAGAAAGTCAGCTACTGAGAGAGAAGACAACATTGAAATTCTTCAGCGACATTTTTTGTTAAACTTCATTAAAGTGGATGAAATGGGATCAATTTCAGAAGAGTGATGGGGCAATAATGAAGAAAGGCCCAGTGCTATTGAGAGCAGCACACATCTGATGTTTTTATTCTGAGACCTGTTCCAGGGGAACATCCTTACTCCTTAGTTGCTTTTCTCTGTGTAATTATCACCTTCACTGCTAAGGACAGACAGGACATCATTTAATCACTCCATCGGCAAAGTCCTTGCCTGTGACATCCAAAAGCAGACAGGAAGGTGTTACTGAAAGAGAAAAGGACACAGGAGGATATTTATATTGTAAAACAGAGAATCAAAGCTTTTGTATCTGCTCTAAGATAACATATGATAAAAAAAATTAATAGAGAAGGCAGCTAGTGTCACTCAACCCTTTTCATGTAAGGCTTTTTTAAAATCCAGATTACATTCAACATTTATGCTTTTCAATTTCTCAGATAAGATTACAAAACTTTAGATTCTATTAAGCCATTAGATAATGTAGTCTGTTCATCTGTTGTTTATGGTCAGCAAGAGACAGTACTATACTGTGGCTAATGACCTGAACCAGGTGACAAAAAACTGGGCTGACCCTGTGTTCGTGCTTCTGATCTTGGTTAGTCATAATTCCCCTACCAATCTTTTCTTTGTCTGCTTAATTGTATTCTGTTTCAGATAGGGAAATTTTGTAATACTATTTCCTAGGGTGTCTTGAACGTCAAGCCTTTCAGGAAGTCCGTTCTGTTCTGTATACTTATTATTTCAAAAGTATTGCCAAGTTGAATTCTTAAACCACAGTATGCAGCACTGTATTTCTCTAACATGATCCAGCAGTTGGGAATAGAAATATCAATATCAGTCATGGGTGTTGTAATAAGGCATGTTATATGGTTATTCTCTCAGACTCATAAATACCTCCTGAAACACTTCCTACACAAATATTATTCAAATAGTTCCTTTGCAATGAAAATTGCAGCAATATTCTTCAGAATGGGATCATCAAAATTCCTGATCCTAAAAGCAGCATGCTATGATTTTCATATAGCTGAGTGCCATATCTGTCCTTAGTCTCCTAGTCTTGCCTTGCACTCTCCAGAGTAGGATCTACATAGAGTTTCCCTGGATCAGTTCTACCATCCTGGATGCAGTGACCTATGCCACCAAGGTAGGTAGATGCTTGCTACCTACCTTCTTGATGCAAACCTCACTGCTATGAGTCAACGATCCTATCTCTAAAGACCTCCCTACTCCCATATTTTCAGCCTGAAGTAACATTTTGTGCTAAGTAACTCACTCCTGTTCAGAGGAATGGAACCAGTTTCCATGCCCACATACCTTATTTTAAYGTATAACACGATCCATAACTGTGTTTAATGCTGRGCTCCCTGGTACAAGAAAGATAGGAACTTATTGAAGTGAGTCCAGTGAAAGACATAGGAAAACACTTCTTTTATTGTGAAGGCGGTCGAACACTGGCATAGGTTGCCCAGACAGGTTGTGGAGTCTCCATCTGTGGAAATATTCAAGACCTGACTGAACACAGTCCTGGGCAACCTGTTCTAGCTGACCCAGCTTGAGTTGCTGGAGCATGTCCAGAGAAGCACAACGAAGCTGGTGAAGGGTCTGGAGAACAAGTCTTATGAGGAGCGGCTGAGGGAACTGGGACTGTTTAGTCTGGAGAAGAGGAGGCTCAGGAGAGACCTTATCGTGCTGTACAACTACCTGAAAGGAGGTCGGAGTAAGGTCGGTGTCCGTCTCTTCTGCCAAGCAACTAGCAATAGGACTAGAGGAAATGGCCTCAAGTTGCGCCAAGGGAGGTTTAGATTGGATATTAGGAAAAATTTCTTCACCCAAAGGGTTGTCAAGCATTGGAACAGGCTGCCCAGGGAAGTGGTGGAGTCACCATCCCTGGAGGTATTTAGAAGATGTATAGATGTGGTGCTTAGGGACATGGTTTAATGGGCATGGTGGTGTTGGGTTGATGGTTGGACTCTATGATCTTAGAGGTCCTTTCCAACCTCARTGATTCTAAGATTCTATGATTCTATGATCTTCAGAGGTGCCTTCCAACCTCAACTACTCTGTGAATCTGTGATATCAAACTTCTTCTGTATTGCAGAACTGAATATTAAACTCCATACAAGCTGAAGAAAATCTGTACAACTTTGAATGAATCACACTTCACTGCATTCGAGCCACTGTCATGAAGAATTCTCCCTCCATGTACCACATCACTAAAGTGCAGCTGTTTAGTCAGTTCAGGCCAAATCTACCCAAAGAAGGCATTTCTGTCTTCAGCAATGTCTTCCCACCCAGTAAGGTAAAAGGCCATCATGTAAATTGTCTCAGAGAATAATAAAGTTCAGAATAAATTTAGTGGAAATGGTGTAGCTTCTCCAAAATCATGTTGTGTATGAATAAGTAACTTAGAATCCAGAAGAATGGTACTTTCTATGAATTTTTCTGAAAAACTTGTACTGTTTAGTGAAATTCAATATTAGTGGTTTTTCAACTTACACTAAAATTGATAGCAAGTCTTGCTATCACCAATAGCTGATAGCTTCCTGTGAAAAATTTCCAGCAGTAGAAACTTCACTAGTCTTTCCCAATTCCCTTCTAAAATCAACAGATTTCATAATCTGGGGTTTTATTTTGGAACCTAGAGTTAAGGTAAATTCTTCTTGAAAAATTCATTTCTTATATGCTCATCAGCACTAATACAAAAAAGGCAGCATGTCATGTTCTTATTCTCATCCTAGTAAAATTTAAGAAAGAAACATTAACGTCATCCCATTCAATTCTGTTTCACAAATTCTCTAAGTTTGTGGAAACAGGTAAACCMAATAAACTCAAAATTTTTCACAGGAAAAATTCAGAGCCACAAGCAGGAAATCAGACCTATTGGCCTGGCTTGGATTAAAGTATAATAGGTTTCCAAAAGCTCATGGAAATGTGTATTTATTACAGGTAAAATGAGTTTGCAGTCCTCTCTTTTTTTGCTCATAATATACTGTGTATTAAAAACAAGCTTTTCAAAAGTGACAGTTAGGATCATTTTCAGAAACAACTGAGCATCTGCTCTCTGAAATTAGATCTTTTAATGGTGCAAAATTGATCCAACAAACTTCATAAAAGCTTTTCCAGGGGCCAGAATTTTACCTTTCATATGTGGTGATTTTGAGAACGAATTTACTTTGACTTGGAACTGGTATTCAACTTCTATAAATGAGTTATTGGAAAAATTATTTCCAGAGTCTCAGAAGCATTAAACACATACATTCTGAAGAGTAGAAAGAGTAATAATGAAATGATTAGTTTATTAGTGCAATGAAAAAGAGGGAAGAAGGGAAGAAACAAATTACATTCCTTTTCCTGAGAATCTGTTCACCCCAGAAAAGGAAGTTTCAGCCTGGTCTGTGGGGAACATTAGAAAGGATAAATATGTTGTGACATTTTCCAGTTACGTTGCTTTCACTATCTTCTGTCTTAAATATGTAGCTGCTGTCCTCCTAATGTGACAAAATCCCATTGCTCTCAGATTGGTAATTAAAGCGCAGTAATACTTCAGGTGATAAAAACATGAAGAGACGTGTTAATATTTCAGAGATTATTTTTGTTCCTCTCATTTTATTCTAAGATGGAAATAAGAATACCTAGTTAGCTTGGAAAGATACAATGATTATGGAACAGCATGACTGTGGTAGACACATTTAAATTAAAGGTCACTGCCAAAAGAACAGTCATCTTGAATTCTATCAAACATAGCAGAAAATATGTGTCAGAGTGCCTAGAAAGTCTATTGGGGCTAAATCACATTCAGATGGTTGGATCAAATATTTTTTTTATTTAAGATACATAATGCATATGCATTAAGGAAGTGGGGTGGTTGATATTTTTGCAGAGGAATGCACGTAATTCTCCTACTGAATATCATAGCAGTAAACAAATAAAATCTGATTTCATATTTTTTAACTACATACATTTTTTTCAAATCCATTTCCTTCATTGAAGCCTGCCTGAAATATCTTAATTCATGTTTTATTGGACCTTCCCTCTCCTTCCTTCTCACAGCTGTTAGGACAGTATTCAATTTATGACTTTAAATCCTGACCCTCCAGGTTTTTTGTTTGCTTGTTTGTTTCTGAATCTTTATATTCAGGAAAAGTCTCATTGAATTAGATCAATTTAATTGGGGATAGGATGACATGACCAGAAGGGATCATCAAGTCCTTTCCTCTAACATTGCAGCCAGCTATTTGTACCAGAAAAAGTAACAGAATATTTTAATCACACACCAGAAATCTTTCAGAACCCCATAGCAAATCCAAACCCCATAAGAACATACCAATATGTGGCTAAGTAGCCACAGCCGTAGTATGCAACAGGAAGAGAACAGGATAGGTAAGGCCACTGCCAGTGTTCAGTTTTACTAGAGTGAAAACTGAGATTACCAGAGTAAATGGCCAGATTACAGAGAACGGCTGAACAACTTCCCCCAATTCCACCCAAAAGGATGAAGGCCAGGAAAGAATCAATCACAGGTAAATGAAAACTATAGTCCTGAAAGTGAAATGTTAAAAGGAAAATCACATGTTCATGAAGAAATTCTACTTTTGATAGGTCACTTATCAGGACATAAAATTGTTTTAGAAAAATATTTTCAACTCTAATTAAAATCTCTTACAGCCAGAATCAAAACCAAAACACAGAAAACAAACAGACCAGCAGAGGAGAAGAATATAACTTGATGTCACAATGGGAAACTTGATGAGAACAAGTACTTATCACCTATAAAGAAATATCAAAGGCAAAATTTTTCATGCCATGAAGTTCTTTTCAATTCACTTCCCCAAACTACACCAAGAAAAGTGGTGGTTTATTGAATAAGCACCCAGAAACTTTTTATAATAAGTAAAATAATAATAATCATTATTATTAATAATAATTTTTATTAGTAATAATTTTATTTATTTATTTAACAATACTCTAGATGTTATTGGTGTATTACAGATACATAGAATGATAGAATTTCTGTCCCAAAGAGTTCTGAACTTCAGTTAACACTTTTCATCACCTCTAAAACTCAATGGGCAAGTAGAAAAAGAGGTTTAAGTGTTATGGCTTGTTAAACTGCATCAAAGATACTTGCTGTAAAGGCCACCTGCTGGTGTTTACAGTAGTCCTCTAAGAGACATTTCAACAAGATAACTTTTTCAAATTCAAATTTGTGGAGCATCTATTAAAGTACAAATTTTTGTGTTACATCACTTGCATCAGCAATGTTTTTGCTAATGTTACATATGCACTGCGCAGACGTTCATGAGTATTAGGAGGTTCACASAATCAYAGAATCATAGAATTGTTTAGGTTGGAAAAGATCCTTAAGATCATCGAGTCCAACTGTAAACCTAGCACTGCCAAATCCACCAGGTTGTTGCACAAGTGCATTTAAAATTGCAGAAAAAGGAGTTTGATTCAAGCACGTGGTGAAAAAACAGACGATTAAAAATTATATTCATTCTTGCACTGTGGTTGAACAAGTGTCAGACATAAAAGTTTGTCAATGGTACAACAGCAGAAATTCTATGGGAGAGGAACATGAGACTATTTGTTAAAATTACTGCCAAAAGTGATGCTCTAGGTGGAGGTGAGACTGACCTAAGTCCTCTCACTTTGGTTTTCTGTCCTCTTTAGGTCTTGCTGATAAGGAATGCTGACTCTTACCTTGTTGTATTAAATGTCCTTTCTTAGTGCATGTGCCCAGAGAAACAACCTGCATTGCCTGTATTGTTCCCTCGTTATCTGGGGGAATATAAATGAAGACACACGTCTTACAAGAGATTTTGGGGTGTTAGTCAGACTGTATGAATAAATAAGCTGCTCATTTCTCTTGAATCAGGAAACGTTGATAAGGAGAAAACATTTGTACCAGGAGCACAAACACTGGTTTTGTTCTACTTTTTCTTCTCCATATCTTTCTCCAAAAATACTTGAGAGATTTTAACGGTTTTCAGATACCTTTTCCTTCTGAGATTACATTTGCCTCACCACCTTTTCTGCCTGAGATATATCATGAAGTATCAGAAATAACTGCAAACACAAACAGAACAGAGGGGTGATAAGCCCTCAAAGATGAAATAAGTACAAATCTGCAGGAGAGGTCTATCCATAAACCAGCACCAGAAAGAGAGGACTTGAAGTCAAAGATGGTTGGCAGCACTCTCACTCCTCTTGTGTTTTCGCCTGTGAAATGGTGCTCTTGGTTCTCTGCAGCTTAAGTGCCTGGGAAAACGTGCATCTACAGGAAGTCTCTGTGTGTGTGTGAAATGTGTCCTGAGCTGTATGGATGTGTTGTCAACATTGCCACCTGAATTCTTTCAGGAGCATTTTTCTTGGCCTATATATTTTCAACTTCTGAATATCTGCAACTGTATTATTCCCCCAATGAAAAAGCAAGTATCACACAGAGATTCTCTGTTAATCTGAAAAACAGACGATTTAGATAGACAAGGAAGCTATCTTGGATGCAGATTATTAGGAACATTGACTGAAACAGCTTCATGCGAAAATCTGAGTTCTTCAAAATGAGTAAATGTGTTTTAAATGATAATGGACTTCAAAGTTCAAGGCTAGTAGAAACAGTTACTGATTATAACTAGTAAAGGTACAATGAGGAACTTTAAACATTTGGGGAGCATTTAAAAAATTATTTATTACAAGTAACTTGTCTCTCTCTGCTGTATCACTATGAAATAATGTCCTTTTCCTCTGATTATCCTCCTCTTTAGGCATGAGTTGTCTAGACTTGTGAGGAGGGAGGGGGGACATTAATGGTTTTTATTCAGGCATCCAGCGAGGCACAGAAGAGGAAATTATTATTTTTTAACTGAATGCACTGGTAGCGATGCAACCAAATGCCCAAAATTAGCTTTATTTTTCAAAGTTTCTAGAGGAGCAGAATGCAGGATCCCTAGCATACATATTAACAGCACCAATTATCCTTGTGACTGCTGCTCTTCTTGAGCTCTGTATATTTCAGGAAATACATTTTCTTTCTTTATGCTTTGTGCTCAGAGTGTGAAATCCAATAAAATAAACCAGAGAAGTATCGCTGATATCATGGGCTTTTTTACCACTTTCCATTGTGTCCATCAGGCTAATTAATTCCTGTGATATAACCATATATATTCTGCAAGTGATTCCTGGAAACACGTGGGCAGAAGGTTTCAACGTTTTTGTTGTTCTTCATTTATATTTTTCCCAGCTTTTTCCCTTAATTCTCTTCACAAGAAACAATAATTCCTGCTCAAACATCTTTGTGCTCTTTCTTCCTTTCCCCACAGCTGCTTGTTATCTGAGTTGCATTGACAATAACTTTGCAGCATGTTGCTGAATGTTTTTTCTCCTCCCAGCCAGAAGTGCAAGCACATTTTATTTCATTGTTTTTTTACATGTCCATAGAAACAATAAGTAACGGAGAATTTTAAAAAAATATCAATAATTAAGGAAATGCATGCCCAAGGATGTTTTGCGTTGGAGGGATTTGGTTGTCTCCTTGGAAGGATTTTAAATTAGGGATTAAATGGCACAATGCTGGATTGTATTTGCACTCATCTTCAATGGTCAGAGCCAGCATGATATCAGACAATTTGATGTGCAGTATGTTTTGAACATAAGGGGATTTTGTAAATGTTCACCCAGACTTCAGGAGCCTATGTAGAGTAAGGATTTGTTCCCCTATTGAGCTCAAATTTTGGATGGCCATGAAGAAAAACTCTTTGAACACTGGTCTGCCAGGCCTTCACTGACCATAACAGTAAAGAAAGCCCAGCTGATGTACCATCAATTTTGTTATCACTAGTACCTGGGAAACAAAGACTGCAGAAATAATTTGATTTTTTATGTTCGAATAAAATGTTTTACATTTCTCTGGACTTTCTCAGTTTGGGTCCATGACCAGCTTTTAAATCTTTAAGTGATTATGTGAAATATTTTGTTCTGTGTACATTTCTGAAAGCAAACATTACATGTTCATCTTCTTAATCTCAAAAGCTATATCTTTCTGTATTTATTATCCAAATATAACCAATTACCAGTTCCTTATGAAAACATTTATTTAACTGCACTATACAACAGTAGACATGTATCTAAATTGTCAAGCATGTATCTTAATTGATATCAAATTACTATAAATTAAAAAGCGATGTTAATTTTAGAGCAATCAAATCCTTATTTAAGACATTTAATTTAATATGTCATCAAAAATTGTTTGCTAGGAAAATCCTATTGAGACTTACTATCATATTCTCATTATTATCCTGAGGCAGTGAAAGTTAGTTAAAATTTCATTACAGGAATACTAAATATCAAAGAATTTTTACATGATGCTCCACAATGCAATACATACTCTAGTCTAATCAATAACATATTTGTTTTTTCAAACCAATCATTGTATCAAGCAGCTAAAGAAATTTGGGGAACTCATTTTAAGATGATGTTCCAGCACATGGAAAGAATTTCTTCCTTATTTCAATTTTAATGGGAGGAAAATAGAAACTGTAGTTCATCAGGAAATTTTCATGCACAATCACTGAGTTTCAGTTTTAAACAAATGGGCACTTTTGATGCATTTGAACGCTTGCATTGGCAACATATTGCTTTGGTTTCTAACTGCCCCTCATTTTTGTAAACACTTCAGTAAAGTTCACAATTTAATATTCCTATTATCATCATTACCCACAGTAAAATTATGTTATATTAAATATATTTGACCTTTATATTAAGAATGTGGTTTGATGGACCTAATTACTTATGCACTTTTGTTCCCTCAGCTTTGTTTAGAAAGTCTTCTAAGATAGAGCAATATTTTTCTTGATGAATGTTTCTAAGCAGTTCTTTCAACAAAGGCACTTTCTTTTTCAACTAGCTTGCTTAAGTGCAAATAAAAATCTCTCTCTGAGAAATGAGTTTCAATTATAAGGATATGACTGTGATTATAACTAAGTAAAAAATAATTGTAACCATTAATTTATCTAGAATCTTTCTCATCTGCTCATAGCAGGTAATAGTTGGCTCAAGTTTCTCTGCTTGCAAAATTTTAACAGTAGTAATACCTCCAAACTGATAATGTGTTTGCTATAGCAGCAAACACGTGCCTCTTACTGCCTGGCTCTAAAAATTTGCATAATTTCTCTCAGTTGAATTTGGTCAGACAGTTACAATAGGAAGAATGCCAGTGGTTCAATTCTCATTCTTACAGTTAGGAGTAAGTTAGAAACCCAGTGACTTGAATCTTCTGATCCCTCAGAGTCATGGGGCAGGAGAATGCGTGCAAATGTCTCTGACCAGGTTACTGTGGGAGAGGATCCAGATCCTCTTGGGCTGAAGAGGACTTAAAAGCCTAGTCTCACTCCTAGGTTGTAATGTAAAGTTGCATACCATTACCACTGCTTCATTGGTTAAAATCTGACAACTTTTCAGTTTTCTCAGATAAAAGGTTTATACATAATTTATGAATGGATTCCAGAACCTAGGCTCTGCCACTTTTGCATAGCAAAGCAACTTTTAGAGCCCAAAGTCACAGGTTTATACTCTGGAGAAAAGTAGTATTTCAGAAGCATAGTTGCATTTGAAATTTTGGAATAATTCCTGTCCAAATTTTCATGTTGTTTGTCTTGTTTGTGTGCTTTCCCTCCTCACAAATACCCCATGAAACCCATGCACTTAACTCTCAGCACTAGGTTCTGACATAGAGAGGAAAAGTCTAAAATGGAAGAGTGCAAAGCCCAAAGCCTGGACTTCTAAAGCCTCCCTTCTGCCTGGCCCAGAGAAAAAGTGAGAAAAAAAATCTTCAAAGTTGACATTTTTAGGTTCAAGTTTATATATTTGTGTATATCTATGTGTGTGTATATATATACACACACAACTACAAAAGCATACCTCAAAACTTACACTTTCACTTTCATAGATTCACTATGTTTGCATTTAATTTAGCATTTGGAAGCTACCAGTATTGTACTTTTTCTTGCATGCTTCTTTCCCTTTGTGAAGTGTAGTGAATCTGTTCATGGCATTTAAGATAGATGAAATGTCTCTGAAAGATGTTCATATTACCTGGCCTTGTGAGGGTCTGATTACTTTGCTATTGGACATCAATACATTTCTTTCAACTTTGCTGACATCTCATTAATCGTGAGTAAATTCATGCCAGGTCCTTGCAAGAATTGTAATTGATGCCCAGTGGCATCCAACCAGGCTTTTAAATTGTTCATCAATAAAGTAACATGTAAATTCCGTCCTTGAGGAACAATGAACCTACTTTATTTGGACCCCAACAGAGAATCCCAACATCCATTTTTGAAATCTCCAGTTACTAGTTTACTAGAAACTACACTTAATGGTGAGGAAGAAAGCACAGAAAAAAAGAGCAGATGGAAAGCTGAATAACGAGAGCCAAATATGAGCACAATACTATACTGTAACATACCTATAACACATGATTCTCTGACCTGGAATTAACTTCAAGGAGCAAATCTCTTGAACTTTGCCTTTAGGAGAGCATAGTGGTGAAAAGGGAAGGRAAGGGAAGGGAAGGGAAGGGAAGGGAAGGGAAGGGAAGGGAAGGGAAGGGAAGGGAAGGGAAGGGAAGGGAAGGGAAGGACTCCATTCTGCTACATTTACTGTTGCACTGCTGTCCACATTACTCATTTACATTTACTGATCTATTCATATCACATATATATATGCCCTCTTTAATTCTTGATTGTAGCTTAAAATTCTGCAATACAAAGATAAAACTTTGGAGTTCAGATAGTAGATTGTTTTTTAGATTTTCTATTTTAGCAAAATGTGTATCTTTTAGGACTGTATGGAAATATTCATACTAACAATTCCAATTATAATTTGTAAGACACAATTGTCAATAATGTACAATATACCTGATTTAAACAAGAACGAATGCATTGTATTTTAAGAAATCATGATGTAAATGTAATTTATTCTCTGCATACTTTTTTCTAAAAAAAGGGAAAATTTATGCCATAATATGAATTATTATATTTTAGGAGCGAGGCAACTGCTACTAAAGCAAAGCAGATATAAACTTACATCATTTGGATATTTTGGAAACTAACCTGTTGCTAAAGAATTTAATTCTTGTCTAAGAAAATATTGATTAGATTGACTTACATAACCAAATATTAATAGTTTAATTTTAATAATTTTGCCATATTGAAATTTATGAGGATTGTTTGGTTTTGTATTTGTTTGGGTTTGTTTTTTTTTTTTTTTTTTTAATTACTACAGAATTTACAAAGCACTGTTTACAAACTGCAGTTCTAGTGAGCTGGACAGCTATGATTTTAAAGACTTTACATTAACATCTCTTTTGTATTCATTTTTTCTGCTGAGACAGCCAAGAGCTATCCTGCATAAAGTATCTCACATTTGACACCAAAAGTGTACTTGGGATTGCTTTTTAAAGTACTGTGCTTTACCTGTCTTGGAGGAAACACCCAGACACTGTGACCAGATACATTTTYCTTTTAATTTTCTTATTGTTAAGACCTCACGAGAGACAAATATCAGTTTGAGGGTTAGCGTCACAAATGATAATGCTCTTAGTCCTTACATGAACAAAATAATTTAATGGAAAAATGTTAAACAAAGTGCTAACTCTTTGGAATTGATGGGCAAGACTTCTGCTGATTTCACTTCAGCGAGCCGCAACCCAGTGGCACAAGCCATCTTTCTGTGCACGCGTGCATGCGTGTGTGTGTACATGTGTGTGTGTATGTATAATTACAGTATTGTACTACCAATTTCTGATGAGCTTCAGTTCACAATTCAATTAGTGAAATGCGTAATGTAATTTGATGGGGTTTTCCCATCGTAGGTAAATGAACCTGTACTTCCAGGGTCCAAATTTAGCAAGTATATGAACACTTCCTTGAATCTGCCTGTAATATTCAACAGCAACATTTAGAGCTGATTAAATTAGATTGTTATGTATATCCCTTTTAGTTTATATATAATCAGTTAAAACCAATATATTTTACAGGGGAATTTATGAATAAAAAGAAAGAAAAAGAACCGGCCTTCAAAAGAAAAGAAAACTGCTAAAACCACTTCAGAAAAAAAAAACACCAAACCAAACCAAACCACAAAACAATGAAGACCACCTAAGTGGCATATAACTAAGTGAAACAGAATGGCTTACAACTGCTGTTGCTGGTTGTTGCTGATTTTTTCTTCTGGGTTATAGTAGTGTTCTCTGGCTTAACTTTACCTAAGTGCAATAGTGATACAAATGAAAGGAAGAAGAAACTTTGATACTTATCTTAAACTAAAATTTATATTTTGCCTCAGTCAAAACCATGGTCTTGGACTCTGAACAAATAGGGTTCTCCTATTCACAGGAAATTAATTCTTAGGCTTTTTAGAAATCTGTGGAATTAAATAATTCACATATGATCTAAAAGCACTGAAAAAGTCTCCGCCTTGTAAATGGCAAACATTTGTACAGTTATTGCTGTTCAACTTAGCAACAACTAAAAACATCAGTGTCTTATCAACATTCTTGTCATACTAAATCCAAAACATAGCACTATACCAACTACTAGGAAAAAAAAAATTAACTCTATCCCAGCTGAAACCAGGACATATCTTCATGCTTTCTTCAAACAAAGACAATGCAGAACAACTCAGGGAATCGCTACAAGTGGGGAAGTGATTGGCAGGGCAGCAGCCTTGCTGGAAGGGACCTGGGAATTACAGTGAATACAGGTTGAATTTGTATTCAACAATACACTTCTATGGCAAACAAGCAAAAGCTCATACTGAGCTACAATAGAAGCAGCGTGACTGGCAGAGCCAGTGAAGTTATCATCTCTCTCTGCTCAGAGCTAGTAAGGCTGCACATTGAATATTGAGTCCAGTTTTGCATCCCCCAGAGGTGTGTGGAGAAAGTGGGGAGAAGGCTGGCATGCTGGTTGGGGCACATGATCTATAAGGAGCGGTTGAGGTAGCTGGGTTTGATTAGTCTGGCAACACTGTGTCAAAGACATGACTCAATAGCAGCCTATGGTAACCTGAAGGTTATTTCAGAACTGAGGCAGCCAGACGCTTCTCAGTTGTGCTAGACAAGGTACAAGAGCTACATTGCATCTTGGGAAGTTTAGATTGGACAGTAAGAAAATATTCTTCACTAGGAAGTTAGTGCAGGATGTAATCAGGAGAGGTTTCTCAGAAAGGCTGTGGATCTCCATTCTTGGAGGCTTTAACATTTAGCTAGTCAAAGCTATAGCTGACTGGTCTAGAACTGGAGACAGTCCTGCGCTGATCAGGAGTGTGGACTAGATAGTCTCCAGAGGTGCTTTCAAATCAACATTCCTACCATCTTATTGTGATCTTACTCTACAGGGAAGACCCTCAGTGTCGCAGAAATCTCTAAGTCTGATTCAGCCTCATTGATTTTTTTGGATCCCTTTACCACATTCATAGAAAACTTCCTCAAATCAGAGTCCCTAAAGGAATCTCCTCTGAAAGAGACCTTATTCCACCTAATAAATTCCACTGGCAAAGACATTGATTCTCTATACACATAGCTACTACATTATTTAATATCTTCACTTTTTTACTGACTTATTTCAAGTGTCCAGCTGCCTTAGTTATTTGGTCTCCTGGCAGACTGCCTGTTGCTGGTGACACAAACAGATAAGAGGTAACAATGCCTCTGACTCAGGTGTTGATGCTTTTATTGAGAACAAATTGTAAAGATAATGTCCTTCATCTCACACATCACATAGTTCCTGGCCTCTTCCCTCTTCACTGTACAAACCTGCCAAACTGTTGAAGTGAGGTTCTCACAACTTTTTACTTCAGTATAAGTTTTATATATTAAATTCTGGCATAAAGATCTGTATCATGATGTGCCAGATAAGAATTATTCGATGGCCTAGAATTACGTGTCCACTGTTCTGGCTCCTTATCCCCATAAAAAAAAGTGAAAACATTTTTTGGCATGTATATGACACCAGCAAAATTAAATGAGATTAATGACTTTATTTCCTCAAACTCTTGGATAACCTGCCAAGAAAAAAATATATTTCTCGTCCATATGTGGTGGCATTATCATTGTGTTGCTCAATTTTGGCTCATGATCAATAGAATAATTTTTAGACATAACTGGACTAATGCTTCCACTTACTCCAGATGCTTTTCTACTTAGATTATACCTGAAAATACCACTAATGGGCTTTTACAAAGATTTATGCAGCCATATAATCCTTTCTATGAAGAACATTATTGCCAGTGCAAAAATGCAGTTCACCTCTAGCTAAGGCTGGAAAATTACAAAGAACTTCATGTAATCTTACATTTGGAAAATTCTCTAAGTGTACCACATTTAAAGCTGCATTAGTCTCTTTTATATAATTTAACAGAAATCTCTGCTAAATTCTTATGGACAATGTAAATGCTGACTTTTACTTATACCAAATAGTACCCTACCACAGAAATAGTCTGTCAGAAATTCTGCCATTGCTGGTAGAAAAAAGTAATATTCATTGGGAATAATACCAAGATTTGGTAATGAGAAAGCTTTGCATTTCAATTAGGAAGCCAACATTTAAAAGGTATTCCATAATAATGAATACCATAATATTCCTCAACGCTTTGGGTCTGGGAGTCAGCTCTGGGATGAATAACGGATGCAGAGTGGAGTGCCCCTGTCATCTGAAGAGCACCAAGACAAGAAAAACATGTATTATTCTCACTCATCTAGTATATAAAGTTATAAATTTACATGTTTATACAATTCAAAGAACACATAAGCTACATACTGAGACTTGGATCTTGCCCCCCCGCCCCAGCAAATGAGAGTATTTCTTTCACAATGGATTAATGATCAGGGTTAAGTGCCAGCACAGTCATTGACTCATTGACAGCTTCTTTTGTGTTCCAGAAAAGAGGAAGTTTCATCTGCTAATCTAAAAGGATATTAGCATTTTTAAAGTTAGTGGAATAGTCAATAATTCTAGATTAAATGTCTTAAAACAGATCTCCTGTTTAGGTTGTGGAGAACAGAAAACTCTAGCAGAACTGTCTGAATCTGAAAAACGCTACAGGGAGAGTTTCAAATGTAAGGTTGCATACATCAACACACCATGATCCCCTTTGACAATAACAATAACTAGGATGAAGATCTTGGGTCAAGCTATACAGCCATCCTCACAGCTGTTAGCTGAAACAGGAAAGAACCTTCTTGATCTAATAGGTAGCAGGTGTGATTTATATTTTGCTTTTGCTAAAGACTTTTTCTTTCTTTTTTTTTTTTTTTTTTAAAGCTAACATTGAACTGCAGTGAAGAGAGAGATCAGCATAACCATCAGAATACAATGTATCCTGTTTCCAAGACCTTGACAAGCGATAAACCCAGATATTGAATCATTCTCATATATTCATCACCACACGAGAGTTTTAAGGTACTCAGCATGCAGCAGGTTTTATAGTGAGCTGCGTGATATATTTGGTTTGTTTTAGGGCTGATAACATGAGATAACAGTATGGAAAAAACACACTCCGGTAGCAAATGTCATCTAGTTTATCCCTGACACACAGCTGAGCATTGGAGAAGAGTTCTTGATCTTCCAGGGGTCTCTCACAATTTGTAACAGTGACCAACCTGGCCTTTTGAAACTGTATGGTTTCATACAAAGTGAACAGGAGAAACTCGTGGTAAGCTTGGAAATATTTTTTTAAAAAATTAACATTGACTTGCAATCCTTGGAGGAATGTTCTGTGCAACATGATATTCTTGACATCTTGCCTCTTCTCTTTGCAACTTTGTTCCTTGCATTCAACTTTTTGCTGTTTTTCCATTAGGAAAATACCTGTGGATGCAGGAATCCTTTTTCTTTTCATTATTCCAGAACTCACTCCCCTCCTTCATCCCAGAAACCTTCACAAGATGCAGCTAGTTATATTCAATAGATAGGAAACTCTAACTAGAGTATTTAATATTCTGAATGCACTGGTCAGGAGTCATAAACCTGGAATAAATTTAAATATTTTGCCTGATCTTTTGTTAGTACATGAGCTATTCCTAATATAATAACAACACATGGGAAAATTATACCTGACTGCCTGAGATGGACTTCTGTAGTGTATTCTTACACTTCTTTGGCAACAGGCATTAGTGGGGAATTGGGTGTGAAAAACTGATCGCCTATGCAAGTATTATTGCATGTTTTTGAGGGGAACATATCTATATTGAAATATATATCAGCTGAATCGGTGAAAATTTAACTAAAAATATTCTTGTTTAACAGTTTTCTACTGCTTTTATCAAAATAAAATAAAATAAAAAATAGCAGAAGTGTTCATATTTAGTAAATATTTTTGCTCTTATGTATAAATCCAGAGATGGACAGTTTGAAATAGAAATTGTTATGCTTTCTTTTAAAAGGCAGTTGAGCCCTCTTGATATGTGAATAAGTCAAAATACACAGTTAAAAGGTTTCATTGCACAATTGTACTGTACCTGCAGGGAGAGAGCTTGATGTGAATTAATACTAGATAGAAGAATTTTTTTTACCACGGGAATCCATATCAGTAATGTTTCTCATAGTTCTACAGATCAATAACATCTTGGAAGCAGAAGTACTGCAACAGTAAACTGTTGAGAAGCTAATTTTATCACATGGGGATCAAAATTTTCAAGAACAATTACAGACTTCTAGAACTTATTCAAGTTTACATATTGGGCTCCAAAGATTTATTAATGTTTAATTCAGGTTTTTGCAATAAATGAATGTACTGCATTTAGTATATTCAGTATTTATATTCTTCATAATTATATAAATATAATATAATATGTTATACAATATAATGTATTCTTATGGTATTATATTATAGTATCATATATTATGCCATACTGAATATTTTTTAAATGTGCATTATAAATAATATCTATATATTTACTATATATTTGTCTAGAAAAATATATGTATATTTATATGTATATGTATGCATGTATGTAAATTTTTGCATCTTGCCAAGAATGTTAGTGGTTTTAGAAGTCTTAGAAATAGAGGCTGTTACTACTTTTCAAGACGGTCCATTAGTGGAAAGCAGAATATTATGTATTTGACACACAATAAAAGAATGTCAAAGCAAGTAAGATGAAACATTACATAACACTGCAGAGGTATTAGTTGTAGTCAGTATACTTATTAAATATTTTGTTCCAAAATGAGGAACATCTACAACGCAGGAAAAGGCAAAGTGATAAATAAGGTGATGGAAATAAAA
>JAYKAV010000254.1:85768-135694 GCA_035582835.1 Phoebastria nigripes
ATTCCATAGGGGGAAAAAAAAAAAAAAAAAAGATTCAAAAAAGAATTTAGGACTTAAGAAGAAATTGCCTATGCAGATAAGTTTCTACATGTGATCAGACCCTGATGAAGCCCAAGTGTAATTCAGAAGGCCATTTCTATTCAGCAGGCATTTTAAGACATGCTTACTATTACTATTAGTAATGAATATGACATGACTTTCAAATCAAGCAAAATATTAAAACTCAGCAGGGATACCCATAAAAAGCAGCACTCAGGACAAAATTGAATACTGCTAATGGATTTTATTTATTTATTTATTTATTTAATTACTTTGGTGACTGATCTTTAAACACAGCACCCCATAAAATTCTGGTTATACATTTCAAATTTACTGGTTTTTTTTCAAATTCCATCATATATCTGTTGTGCAGATATGGAATTCCATTTGACATATATATGTAGATGGATCCTACTAAAAGTTATATCATAAAATTATATACTGAAAAGATGACATCAGAACTAATGTTCATAATCAATTTTTATGTCACTAACATAGAAAATATCAAAAGTTTAGAATACAATGGGTCAGCTAAGCTATAAAGTATTTAGCCTGTGCTTACATCCATCTCTGACATGGAAGAACTGAATTGTGTTGTTGTTTCTATCATACTTCATATAAAAGAATAAAGTGTATAATTATCTATTACTAGATTTCAACTTTATTTTAAATATTGCAATGCATTGGTCAGGTAGGCCAATGCTGTAATATTTTGTCTTGTATTAATGCATTAATATTTTAAACCTGTCACATTCATTATTAATTGAAATATTAAATTACCAAGAATCAATATGACAACCAAGTTTATACACTGTGCTTAGATTATTAAGGAATAATAAAATATTTAGAGAGATCCTTTATTGTGTTCACTTTGTAAAGTGATTGTTAGGCAATTACACCATCAACTCCCATCCTACATTTTATATATAACATAAAGGTAAGTTTGAAAAGAACCTTATTAGGCTTGCAAATCTAATACCAGAAGCTCTGGAAGTGCAGGATTAAGGCTGACAGAACTAAGATTGCTCTTAATTCTCATATTACAATATTCCTTGTTATGCAACAAAATGTTGATTTTTTTCCTTTTGGTCTTGTAGCTGATTCAATGAGCTAACTAGGACAGTGTTCAGATAATGGACGGCTATTCAATATATTCTTTCTCTCTTGTTCAGTGTAGGGTTCTGTGTCTTATTTATTGCATACCATACAAATCCTCTCCTCAAGACAAAACTATTAATTTTCTTGTAGCCATAGGGTTTTCAACACTGTACTACCTGAATTGTCCACAGACAGTTATAAACTTATTTCAGCAATGTAGCCGTGAGGTAAAGTTGCCTGGGACGTTTTTTTTTCAGTATGAGAATATCCAGTTCCATCTCCTCACATACAAGATCATGTCGTTGGCCCCTGTCTGCCAAAACATATTTGGTTAACATTAAGCTTGATGGCGACAGTGGGTGTAAAAGCAATTCCACTATCTGACTGAGACAGATACCTTACCCAGGCATGCCTTTGCAACTGCTTATGAAACCACCGGTAACATGATCTTTGTAGCATTTAGTAGAATCTTTGAATTCCACATCAACAGTCCTGTGCTTTGGGATAATTTCGCTCAATGTGAATACATTTACTCCACCATCTCTCCACCAATCGTTTTGTAAATCTTTCAGTTCAGCAGTGAATTAATGTCACATTTTGCATATTCTGTCTCAAGAATAAACTTAGTTGGCATCTTCAACATTATATGAATGAAAAATTAGAGCAGCTGAAAACAGCATGAACTGAAAGACATCCTGAGTTGGTTTCTAATCTGAGGTATTCCTCAGAGCAGATGCCCCACCTATCTACCTGACTGTACTGTTGTATTGCTATGCAGCATATAAGATTAAGCAAGACTCGGTTGGGCTGGCATTGAACCTGTTTGATTTCGAACTTTAGCAAGTAGATGTACCATTTAGGAATGGATTAGATACCAATTTAAATACAGGGAACAAAGGCAGGGTAAACTAGATTGTTAAAAGACAGTGTAATTCTCTGGCCCTTTCTGATTTGTTTGGTATTTTGAGGTCTGTAGAAAGAAGCTGGTTTTGCCTCATCAGGCTGTTAGGTATGACATAACTAAAATGTAATACACTAGCTGAGGACATCTGCCAGCCTCACACAAGCACAAGGTCTTTCTCTGTTTCAGAAGACAAGCCTCAGGGATTCTTCTGACGAAACTCATTTATGTATCTAGTATCTAGCATTTCCAGAATCCTTCAGGTTTATAGGTTGTAATGAGGATAAAAAATGATATACTAAATTTGCTGTTTTAATATGTTGATCTAGTTTGGCTGTAGAAATTTTTTATTAAAAAATTTGTCTATTAAAAATGTAAAGCCAAGGTTTTCTGATTTTCCAGGGGAAAAAAAAGCCAGCCAAAAACCTCTTTATTTGTCTTTTTAAATTTACTTTAATCCAAATCAAGTAGGAACAGTTGCAAAATTTCTGGCTAAAACTTGGCCAAGTCAGTGTATGCTTTTAGGGCCATTTTTAGAATATTGTGCATTCATGCTGTTTTCTCTAAAGATGAGAAAAAAAACCCACAAAAAAACAGGTCAATGTTGCCATCTTGGAAAAACAAAAAAAAGTTTCAGCTGCATTATACTGAGTTTGTGACTCATAGAGAGAATGATGACAAATTTTATTATTTTTATAGATAGATGGTGCAACTTTTTTGGATTCCCAAATAGAAAAGTAAATGAGAAATTCGTTAAATTCTATTCTATTCTATTCTATTCTATTCTAAATCTGTATTATGCTACAGTAAGTTTTCCAAATTGTGATTTCTGGTATGGAGACCCAGATATTGGAGAAAAAAAAAAAAGACAAAGTGTGTCATCTGACACTGCCACTACACAGAAGATCACACTACAGCCAGCAGTGGCATACCACAGATGTAAAAGACAAGGCTGACATGCTTTTCACCCTGTTGAAAGATTAACACAAGATTTCATTTGGATCACAAGGACTTTGTATTTGAATGTCAGTTTCCCTTTAGATAGCATAGATTTAAATGCCCCTTAAATTAGTGCATATGTATATACATGGAAACATACACTGTGTAAAGTTACATTGTTAAAGTATTTTATTTAAATCAAAATACACAGAAAAGATATGTGCAAGACACAGTGAAGTCCAATGTACTAGTATTCAGTGTTCAGTCATGTTAGATGTTTGTTGAAGGCTCTTTGTTCTGGAGACAAGGCATTACTTCCTCAGAAGTGCTAAAGAAATAACACCAAAAAGTGTTATATAAGTACCTCCTTTGTATTTATTAATAGATATGTGGCTTCACAACCAGGAGACAATGTGTTCGGCCCAAAATCTGACCTGCATGTCATAAAAGTTTAGAGGTATATTACTGTGTCACATTTCATTTTGAATTGCTCCCTGTTGCCTGTTCTCCTCAGTGCCTACATTAAGTGCACACGAGATATTGCTCCTGGGATCTCTCTGGAGTACCTGAAAGTCTCACTGAGATGAAACCCTCTGAGCAGTCCAGTGCCCATCTCACCCAGAAATACAGCTGGGGCCACGTGTCACCTGCTCCAGCTCCCAAAACCTCCAGCATGGCAGAAGCCTCATACTGAGCCGCTCTGCATTCACACATGCTCTAAGCATCATAATCTGTCTAGATGTCTAATGGGATGTGACAAGGCAATGTCATGGTGAGGAGATGAGACACAGTTGTGCTGTAGTCACATGAGAGGTGCAGAGCAGAAAAAATTGCATGTGCAGCATATAGGCAAGTATGTACCAAGTTAGGCCTAYGTGCTCGTAGTGTGGTGAAGTTTGGACATGAAGTGGCTGATCTGCTTTAAAGGAGGCTAACCTCCTTTAGCCTCCAGCAGAACAAGCAGAAGCCATCCTGCTCCCATGACAGAGGGCACAAGGACCCTTGAGTACCCTAGAGTAAATTGCAAAAACAGTGTAAATGTCATACTTTCTCTCTGCTTTGATTATAGAGGGAGCCCAAAGACAGTAATAATGAACCAAATAAGTGCTCCAGTCATGTACATAAAGATAAATGGAATGAACCTGAGCCTTTTTTTTTGCCTTCTAAATAAAGTTTTATTTAAATGAATATGTTTTTGTCTTTTTGTTTTGTTTTGGTTTTCCTTTGACTGATTCATATTTTCTGGTGAGTTGTAGGATATTTAAGCAATTTTCAAATTGTTATGCATCCTGCAAACATATTTGAACTTTCCTTAGATAAATTCTCAGCTGTGAAACTGTCTGTGTAACAGCCAGTTTATGAAGCAAATATTTTCTGAAGGTCTCTCTGCTCATAACTCTTAACCTATGCTTCTACTGTGTGATTCCTATTGTATTCAGAGAATAGCTCTTTAGGAATGCTTTGTAAGGAAGCAAAAACTCCATTACCAGTTTCTCCTAACCAGAGCAACCTCAAGTTTCCTTTGCTAACTGCTCAGGTCAAAGGGCACACCTATCTCCTAACTAAAAACTCTTTTTTTTTTTTTTCCCCTTCCTCTCTCTCTCTCTCTCTCTTGAAACTTCTCAGAAAGTCCATATGACAGTTCTGGCAGTGTGAGGTGTCTGATGAATTGCAAAGGCAAGTGACAGGTCGGAAAGTTGTGAACTTGCTCCCTGGTGAAATTAAAAAGCCAAGCTTCAGCTTTGTGAATTCTTGTATTTTCCAGTTTTAGAAATGTAGCAACCCTTACCTTGAGCTCTTTTGCTTTCCTCCACTAGTGTTTCATGCTGTTGTCACTTGAAAGGACACTTCAAAGTAGTTCAAGGCTTAAAATTTAACCTGTTTAAAACTGTTGCAGTCCTGCAGGGGGGGGTCACTGTGTTCGCACTACATTAAGTGACCTGAAAAAAAAAGTCTAGCAATACAAGACAAAGACATTCTGTAAAGAAGTAGATGCTGTTTGTGTGTGATTTCTAAGACTGTATGAACTTCTTCAAAGTCTAGGTGACACAGATTAATGCTGAACGCATTTTTCCCCCTTCCCCCTCACCAAAGCTGAATGTAAGCTTACCAACTCTGACTCAGATCATCAAACTCCTGGTGAATGTAAAGATCTGATTCATGCAAAAAAGACCCAAGTCTGCTGTCTCGATGGCATTTCTGTCTATGAAGTCCTCCATAATGAGCTGAAATACTTGAGAGGGCAGACAGATGACAGGACAGACATTCTTTCCTATCTGGACCTATGGAAGAGTGGGAGACAGCTTAGGTCAACCCTATTTCTTTTTGCAGAGCTGAGGAATAGTCCCTTGTCCTGATTCCGGCTGGGACCGAGTTAACTTTCTTCCCAGKAGCTGAGGGGGTGTGCTGTGTTTTGGGTTTGGTATAATAGGAGCGTTGATGGCCCATTGATGTTTTGGGTGCTGCTGGGTGGTGCTTGCACCGGGCACTTTTCAGCCTCCCATGCCCTGCCAGGGGCGTGGGAAGCTGGCGGGGGGAGCACAGCTGGGGTGGTTGACGCAGCTGGCCAATGGGGTATTCCATACCATGCGACGTCATGCTCAGTATAAAAACTAAGTGTGGGGGGGGGGCTCTGGGTTCCGGGACGGGCTCGCGTGTTTTTTCGGGCACGCATCTGTTCGGCAATGCGTCGGCTTGGCAACGCGTTGGTTCGGCGGGTGGTGAGCAGCTGCATTGTGCATCGCCTGTTTTGTATAGCCTGTTGTTGTTGTTGTTACCACTGTTATTATTACTGTTCTACTTTGTTTTATTTCAATTATTAAACTGTTTTTATCTCAACCCGCAAGTTTTCCTACTCGTGCMCTCCCGATTCTCTCCCCCATCTCACCTGAGTGGGGGGGTGAGCGAGCAGCTGCGTGGTAAACCACGACATCCCTGTTAAAGAATGAAATGATCAAGGAGATTGATTGGGATGTATCCTCCTGGTAAACTGTGCATTAGTAGAACAGTTTCGACACCTAGCATGGGAGCCRCGTATCGGTGTGAACATAAATAATATTTGCTCCACCCCAAAACATCTTGATCCTTCCGTTTCCATACCTAAATATCCCATAACACATCCTCTGCAATCCTGAAATGCTCTTCTCTGTTTCCCACAGCAAGCCCCGTACCCCTCAGGAATGCCTCCTGTCTGTGGGATGACCCAGAGAGCCTCCCCACTGACTCCTGGTGCTGGGTGACCCTCGTCCTATAGGGCTGGACCTCCCCTGGGACAGCCCTGCGGTCAGGGCAGTGGCTTCTTTTTCTGACTGAGGTATTGAGGGTTCGCTGCCCACCATCATGCTTCTGTGATCTTTCATGTTTATGAAGATGAGCCTTTAATCATCTAACCTTACAGGATTCATTTCATATTATCTCCTCTTTATAATTAGAAAGTAAAATGAATACTAGTAAAATGACTGCTATATATAAATGCAATATTTTGGAGTGGGCTGCATATCATCTAGCTATATATACAAAGTATGCATCTAAATCTGGGGTAGTCACTCAGATTAGTCACTTCTTGCATAAAAACTACAGAGGAATAGGAACTCCCTCCAAACCAAACTCACCTGTAAGACAGACGACAGCCCATCCCTACGCCACTTAACACAGTTCTGTTGTAAAGACAAGTGTATGAATCATGACTCCATGTCAGTATCATTTTGTCTATTTACAAAACCATATTTTTTCATGTTATTATTGAAATGAATGTTTTTCAGTTTGTTTCCCTCAATTTCCCTGTTCCCTACTAGCAGGCTTCAATAGAGAAGTCAAATTCACACAATAGAGAAACCTGGCAGGAATGACACTGATGGCATGTACTGGAGCTTGTCTGTTTTGTGAACTGTCCAGAGGTAAATAAATTAGACACCACTAAAAGTGCCTCATTCACCAGTATTTCACCACTGAATAACTCTGCTTATTGTAAGAGAATACACCATGCTAAAACAGGAGTGACACAGTAGAGAATTGGTTCAAGGATGGCTGGTTTTTAATGAAACTAATGGAAATATGACAGTAATGAAGTCTGAAGGACTTTATTCCTTGCCTTTTGTTTAAAATTAAGGGACATATCAAAAGTTGGGACACAAACCAATTTCTTCTATGTCTTATATTATACCTTTTAAAATATATTATCCTGGCAACATAACTATTGATTTTGCTGTTATTTTGTATAGCAAATTATATTCAGTTTTGTTGGAACAGCATTGTTGTTCTTTCTGTGTTGACATCTGAGAGTCTGTATAGTCTGCATTCATTAAATATAAAAAGCGAAAGCCAGACACTGCATAAGAAGTTCTGATAGTGGTGGGAGCTTTTTTATTTTTTCAATTAAGTCTTGAAATTGCATTTAGTATCCAAATAATGATAAGAACTTACTTTCATTTCTTTAGATTTTAAGATTTGACCTTCAAGTCCACTAGAAGCCCAACAAATGATTTACTCTGCAGTTCTATTTGAAACGAATTATTCCACTTCATCTCACAAATAACATAGGGAAGAGCAGATGGACCAGCTTTGGGATGATTGAGGTGTTAGTGAACTGAAAGGTAATTAAGGAAATACACTGGTTAAACAAGCCTGTGAAAGTCAGAAAGCATTCCATCATAAAGTAAAAGGTCAAATTATTGTCTATCTGATAAATATGTGATATCGATTAAATGTCTAATGTTCCCAGAAGGGAAATTATAATATTCTTTTTCGTTCCTTCTCTTTTGATTTTATGCAGTAATCATTGAAAGACCGAATAATGAATTCACCTTCGGTGTAAGTTCCCTGTAGTACAGCGCATATGACCAAAATATCAAAAGAATTCTCTAGTTTTCTTCAAAGCACAATTTGTTCCTGCATAACTACTACCATCTGTAGATGACTAGTGACTGAAGGTCCAGGTATCTGTCCTGCAGCACTAATTATGATCATTAGAGGTGCGTGTGCCAGACTTAAATGTTGATTTCAGTTTTAAAGCTGTTTCTTCAGCTGCATGGTTAATGTCACAGCTCTGCTGACATTAATGCAAATTCTGCTGGCATCAAAAGTTCACTCCAGTGCACTTGGAATGGGCTGCACTAAAACTCCCCAAAAGTGAAGATTCTAATTGAAACTGGCTAATTAGCCTTGGTCTGTAATGAGTGAAAGATCACCACTTACAAAGAGTAATTTTCCCAGCTATTTTGGATGAACCAGCTTTCTAAGGTGTCTTTGATTGGCTGTTCTCTCCTTCATCTATCTCCTGCCAAACCCCAGCTGTTTTCTCCCACTGACCACTCTCAGCTCCCTGGGGTAAATGGGCTCTCTGGGTACACCAGGTCCTCCGTGTCCCCCGAAGAACTTCACTGTAATGATTCACCTCTATTGTAGTATACATTGTCCTATTGATTATCAATCTGGACATACTTTTAATTTGTGAATATCACTTTATCCATACACACACAAACATTAGCAATTAGTAGCACAATATGTTTAGTTCACGCTTTATATCTTTAAAGATCATATATGCACATTACTGGTTCTGTGCATCTTCCTACTTACAATACTACAGCACAGGTGTTTGAGTAGACTTTTTCAGACCTTTGATGGGTTAAAGACATCTTGCTTTTTAGTCTATTTTCTGTCAGCTTGTCAATCACACTCTCAGGTTCTTTGTTATGTCACTTGCACAGCTACATTAATTAGATTTTGTATTTTTCCAGCTTTCATATCACTGCTTTAGCTTGCACTTATCTCTCCCTGCCAGCTACAGAGGGAGCTGGATGACTGCTTCGAACTAGATATACTTAGATTTTAAGCAGCTAAACTTGGAAGACGACACTTCACACCCTAATACTTTTGATTCCCAAACAGAGACTCTAAGGAAGTCTTGAGTTTTAGAAGAGGGAGCCTCCATCTTCTGAATATGAAACCAAGTTAAATTAAGCACTCAGAAGTTGAAGTACTCAGAATCACCAAATGTTTTTGACAGCATTGATTAATGAAATACAGATTCAAAGAGATTCTTTGTGCATAAAATAGAGTACTCTTTCAACCAGCGCTATCTTTAAAACTTACATAAACATTCATCACGCCTGTTGTGAGCTGACATATTCTGCAATTTACTTTGCAACCAGAAAGACTCCCCTCTCCCCAAAGTGACTGAAATCTTATGAAACCATTGTTAGTTTAGATGCATATTTATATGTACATACATATCATAGAACATATACTTCAGGGAAAGCAGTGAGTTTTAAACACAAGACTGTGTTGTCAGGATATCAGCTGTTACTCGTGGTTATGTTGGAGGATTAATTGTATCCTCTACAAAGGTCAATGTAGCAGGCAAAGATTGCAAAGAAACTGCTTTAGAGATGGCTATCTCCTGGATAAATTAACTGGTGCTTTATCTTGATTATGGTTTATTCTATATTCCAAAGAAGCTTAAGTAGGTGAATGCCACAGTCAATAAATACAGATTACTCAGCTTTCATTGGAAACTGATCTTCTCCACAAGGGAAATCTATGGTAGACTTGTTCCTTAAACACAATGAAAATGTTTCACTTCACAGTGCAGACAAATGGGGCCTAGGTTTGGTACTTCATCAAGTTGGACAACTAATGCAGTGAAATAACTCATACTCCTAAAGCACTGATTATGCTTTCCCCTTTTGGTGTATCTAGACACATATAATTAAATAAATTAGTAGATCATTCTTACCTTGGTTTCTTTTTTTTTCTTGCCTTTAAAAAAAGTATACATAGAATCATGCTCTTCTAAATCCTATATAAGACATAACTAGAGTCAGGAACAGGAAGGGATTCATCTCTAAAAGGGATTAACTATGTTTTCTTGTTCAAACCCTTTGGCACAATGATGACAGGATATGATTATGTGCACAAACATATATTTTAAGAAAGTTGGGTGAAGAGTCTATTCCATGCTTATGAAATTCTTGCATGGAGTAGTACTTATATTGTGAAGAATAACACATGGGTGTTTTTTTCTGTAGAACATTCACATGTCAAAATCAAGTTTGAGTAAGATATTCTCAATGACCAAGACTGGTCATAGCGTATTAGTAGCAGTTACTGTTATTAATGTTATTACTAAGGATGAAAAGTGAGGAAACAAAAAGAAATATAGCCCTCTCCAGTATACAGCTAGTAAGGAAAAAGAGTAATCACAGTTGAACACAGGGTGACTGGAAAATCGAACTCTAAGCATGTCATTGAGGATATTGGACAAGAAATGGGCTGTATATGTGACTGGTCAAATGGAAGATAGGATGTCTTCCCAGGCAGCAGGACAGAAACCATCACAAAAACAATTCTGACAGATAGAGGAAAATGAGCTATTCTCTGCTACTGCATATCTGATCGATGCTGAAGTAGTGTAGAACAATAATCCTGCTCTTTTTTGCTCAGTTTATGACCTCATAAAGCATAGGTGCAACTGGGTTAGCAAGCCATAGACTTCCCATTGAAGGTCTATCAGCTTTTACTCATAAAGTAATTGAGGTCATTAATATCAAAGCACTTGAGCAAAAAAAAATATATATATAAATCTATCTTGGATTATGGCTGTATTAATAAAGAATCTAGTTTTAAAKTCTCTTACAAAACAACAAAACCCCCAAAACAGCTCAACAAGCCAGCTCCCTAAAACAGTTCTTTCATTGATAACCTTGAAGAAAAGAGCTTATTATTACTGCAAGGGGTATTTCAGAAGATCAAAGAAAAGTGTGCATATCAGAAAGGATATTTTTGAGAGTATAGAAGTTAGAACTTTAAACTATGTTAAGAAATCCAATAATAAAAATCAGTCTGTTCTACTCCAAATCCGTGACATCAGTGAGGCACAGTAATGAATACAGATTGATGCCTGAGCATGCCTTCAGAAAAAATTATCTATGTTCCTGGAGCAGGAAGCCTGAGTCAAAATTCTTAGAAAACATTGAGGTTACATCTTAGAAAACAGACAGGTTAAGGGAATGACAGCAAAAACAGGATGAAAATATTCAAGAAATAGATGAAAGCTGGGGAACTTAAACAGCCATGCAAGAATAACACATTACTGCAGTGTAAGAAAAATAGTAAAAGATAACAGATATATAGACAGAGAAAACTCCTGAAGACCAACCAAATATTTAAAAAAAAAAACAAACCCAGAACTATGGAAGGTTAGTAAAAGCATGCATATTGCTTTAGGGTACAGAAGACTTCATTTTCTAGAGAAAAAATCTGATACAGTCTGATTAAACACACTAATTACCTTGAATGAATTAAAGAAAATGAAAAAAATATTCAGCAACAGAATTGGGAAAGAGAACTCTGAAAAAAAGCAGGAAGACTGGATGTATCTTGTATAAAAGGTAAGCATAACTTCTTCACATGATCTTATCAAGAGAAACCACATAGCAAAACAATGTTAATTACAAAAAAGTAGCTTAGATCATCAGAAATTTTTTAGCTRTTGACTGATCACATTTCTCAGTGTTTCCCAATTATTTGAGGTAACTCAAATGGATGAGGGACACAGATCAACTCGGGTACATCTAGCTGTTTGGTTTGGAGTTTTTTTGTGTGTCTGTGTCTTTTTAAAATTCTAATTTAAAATCTATAAATACTGTAGAAAACAGATCAGTATTACCTGAACTGACTAGCTGAGTCTAACTATAATGTTTGTTATTCTTTTGACCCCAGAACTATGGTTCCGTTATAGCCATACTTCAATAAGAGAAGTAAAAATTATTTTCTATTAGCGTGAAAATGCTAGTGGGTTTAAGTGCCTTCCCGAAACATGGTAACTAAGAGATCCCAGAGTTCACACTTCCCTTTCCTTAGCAATGTTTTTGATCTTAGAACCATTATAGAAAGAAGTGAGCTCCACCTTCTTTTCTATTGATCTCTTTGAATGAATGCCAAATGTGCTCTCAAAGTGTTCTATCAGACTGTGTTACTCTGAGATCTTAAGTGTATGAAGCAGGCACGTACGTACTTAAGCATTGTAGCTTAGACCTGAAGCAAGTACATATCTTGGTGCATATCTTTCCATACAAGAAGTGTCTAAAAATGCATATCCTTAAAAATAGAAACTTACAAAAACTTTCAGGAAGGAAGATACTCAGTGTGATAAGGTACCTAGATAGTCCAGCAGTGTTGTGAAGAAGGCACCTAAATTCTACAGAAGTCCCATGATGATGGTCTGGAGCTTACCCTAAATCTTTCACTGAATCAAGCTCAAAGTGAATCAGGAAGGGTGTTTTCCTGACCCTATAAAATATGTTGTTCTATATAAGCAGTTACGGTGTTGTTCAGGATTATTGAGAAATTTAGGAAAAAGTCTGGCCAAAAGAATTTAGAATTGATTTATCTATGATCTCAGAATGACAGATTTATCAAAGCACAATGAATTTCTTTTGCTTTTTTCTGGATTCCCAACAGATTCGTGTGGTAAGCTCTGACTWTTTTTTTTTGTTTGGATGCTAATCTGAAACTTGGAAAGAAATTTCCTATCTAAAAATGAAGCATCCTGGTTCAATAAATTTTCATTTAGATTGTTCTTGTACTTGATGAGACTTGTGACAGGCTGCAGAGCCCTGACAACTCTGCAAGTCAGCAGAGAACCATTAGCTATAGAATCAATCCCAAATATTTTCAGGACTGCTTTTCTGTAGGTAGAAGAGATACCAGTAACTGAATGAACTGAAGCTAGGTGAGGAATTTATATCTGTTTTGTTTTAAATTATAAGAATTTAAAAAAAAAAAAAAAATACAATCGCACATCATTTAAGCTCTGGAGGACCTCTCTTTTCTCCTCTGCTTTTACCTTGTTACATTGATCTTACATGTGACAGGGATTGTCTTCATTCAGAAATAAAGTATATGAATTCTTTTGATCAGACTACATTGCAGTGACAGAATAACTTCCCATCTTAATTCTGGCATTGTCATCTCAGGATCAGGTAAAGTAGGAATAACCCATCAGTTATATTATCTCAGGTCAAGTGATCTGATAGAAAGTCTTTCATAGCTGTCTGATCAGAAACCTGGTGTACATAAAATGCATGATTTACATCTCACAATTTACAGTTGTTCCAAAAGACAAAACAGCTGTTGCTTGAGTTGAACAGTGGAGATTCTAACGATGCATTTATATGTTAAATACCAGACTCAACTCTTATCAGCTGATATGCAGGGTTAAACTATGAAATATTTGAAGGATCCAGATACATGTTTAGTCTGAATGTTAAATATAAGATTAAGTTTGAAAAAGAAATTTTTTTTGGAAAAAAAAGTATATTTTTTTTTATTCCACTCCAACTTATGCAGGTTTGCCTCTTATGGAGTTCTCCTACTATGCTATGGAAGCGTATCTTGTTTAAGCATGACTAGCACTGTAATTACAACATCATGATCACCAGCTTCATTTTCCTCTCCTTTGTTTCATCCCGTTATTACTTAAAGCTTATCTCCTTTTTTTAGATGTAGGGGTACTTATATTTAAATTTATTTAAAATCTGCCCTTTAAATGTTGGGACTTTCTCAATAGGACTGTTAAAAAAACTTCTCTCTTTGTAGTCCTCTTGTGTTTATCTTGGGTATATAATACCTGCACTTAGTTCTTTTTCCTCTTTAAGAAATGTTTAATGGGAAATCTTGTAGGATAGTTTGCATTTTCCTTCCTCACTCAAAATGTAGAAAGAACAACAAAACAAAAAATCCTCAAATATAATAATAAAAAATATTTTCTGCTTTCAGGAAAAGCAGAAATTTGTTACATCTCCTTCTTTATCTTCATTTCTTGTGTAGCATTTATCCAATTGTGTGAAACATAAATCCCTTTGACTACCTTCATTCATGCCTTCTTGGTCACTGTTGATTATAGGTACATAATGCACTGATTTTTCTTTTTTTYGAAATTGTAATTGATCTCACATAATAACTTTATGAGTCTGAAGCTACAAGAGAAATACTGGTGCAATATAATTTCTCCCTCTCTAAAGGGGCCAAGGTGCTAGTAGAGGCCCCCATCCCAGAATCAAAATCTGCCATTATCGCAGTCCCACCCGCATTGTGAATTCTGATGATCTGAGGTATTATATTCACTAGCAGTAAATTTACAGAGATTAAAAAATATAACCAAGTGGACACCCTAAACCTAGTTTCGACTCACAGGGACCTAAGTGAAACTTGGTGTCTTAGTCCTTAGTAGCTACTCTAGCAGGTCCCCATATACCATTGCCTTTGATGGTCTCTGATATATTGAGGTAAAAAGCATTCCTAATCAGTATAACATGGTGAAAAAATTGAAAGAAAAATCAGACTGTCCTTGGAGTAGGGAGACCTGCTTGAGGTAGAAGGCCTCACCGAGGGAGGAGAGGTAGACTTTAAAAACATAGCCATATAATTCACACATCAAACTATAGAGAMAGCATAATTTCCATTACGTTGTAGTGAATAGGTGATATCCAGTTCTGCTGAGCTTTTTGTTATGGCTGTATTTCAAACTTCAGCTCAGGCTCCACTAACGTCCAAACTATCTGTATACATGGCTTGGGAGAGGGTTAGTCTCCCAGAGATTTGTTTACATGCAAGCTCAGCCAAAGTAACGTCTACTCAGTTTATATCTATTCACTTAAATCATACAGTCTCTTATGGACATAACATCTAACAGGCCAGACAAATAGTATAAACTCCTTCACAGGAGATTGGGTGCAGCGGACAGTAAGGGACACACAGCCTTGTTGAGCTGCAGGCCCATTGGGCCTGTGCTGCAAGTGCACAAACTTCACTGCCAAAGCATTCATATCTCTTGTCCACTGAGGGTTGTAACATTAGCTTCCTAAGCAGAGCTTGACTAGATTGCTTGTCTCTGTGGGACTACTCATGACTCCATACAATCATGTCACTCTTGTCACAAATGCAGGAGAAGAGGAAATGACAGTCAGAATCTTTTGCTCAGAGAGTAAGAAATTATTTGACTTCTCTTCTTCCCTTTTAGTTTGGTGGTTGTTTTTTTATTCTTGTCCTCTACAGTGGTTTGTGATTACTTCATATTTCCAAGTTTTCTTCATAATCACTAAAGCTAGAGACTGTTTGTGTTAAGAAAGAATTTAGACACGAATGAATAGAACAWCTTCTAAAAGAGGAGTTGTTATTCCAGTGTGACCTAATTTCATCTGAATTCTGTAGTTTATGTGCTGATGTCTCCTGGCAAATCTTGCATATATTATGCTAATTAAAACCTCCTTATGTTAATCTGAACATAGAATTTTTCACTGCCCACTTGTTATCATTTTTCTGCATTAATCTACTCATATATTAAGGACTGCAATAGCATCTGATATTTCTACTCAAAATCTTAAGACAGAAATAAACCATCCTTTGTTTTATGATCAGGGGAAAATCTGAACACAGAAATGTTGCAGGTATTCTTAAATGGAAGCAACGAGAAGTCAGTCCAGACAGAATGACATTAAAAGAATGAAGTGAAATACAATATGTCAAACATTTACTGTGAAAAAAAGCATATGCTTTTCATATAGTGAAAGCAACATAGCATCCATCTCACATTTGGAGTTAGAATACCACTGGTATCCCTGTTGAGAAGAACATATTAAGACACAGTTTATAGAAGCCCATCAAGAAAAAAAGGATATATTGAATTGTGCAAAAGAAGTCAGCTTGGAAAGAAATATTCTGTTCTCCAGCTGTTACTTCAATAAATAAATAAACAAAGTGTCTGTATAAAAGCTCACACTGTGTAATTCAGCTGCTACTTTTAATAATGTGATCATGGCAAATTTTCCGGAATTAGTACCTTAAGCAAAACAGTACACTTGCTTACACTGTGCAGGGCTACAGCTGATTTGGGGCTTTGGTGACCCTGGAGAGAAGCCATGGCTCTGCATAGCCACCAGGCTTGCAGAGTGATGTCTGCCTTGAAAGAGGAGTGGAGACGAAGGCACCAGATCAGGGACTACAGTATTTGGGTGAGGGTCTTCTCCTTCTCCATTTTGAAGCTGTACATAATATATTTATAAACACTTACATCATCCGTTATGTCATTTCTCTCCCCAGCTTACTGATCATTTTTATAAAGCATGGCTTCTCAGACAGAGATAAAAAAAATCTTAAAAGCAACTACCATCTTTTTTGACATTCGTGGGCCTCTCTTGGCAGTGTGTGGCTGAATACGATCCCACTGCTCTCCTGAGAAGGCACTGATACTCTATGGGAAGAAATTATCCCTGGCTGAAACCACTGAAGGAGGCATTTACCTCATATCTACTGATGATGTCATGTAGTGATAACTTCATTTGTCTTGGGAGGTTGGGATATTCCAGGAAATTTATTCAGTATCTATGGCCTCTGACTGACAGTTATTTACATTAAATCCAAAGTTATTTTGTTCAGATGGGGCAAGATGAGTTTTGTTGTATGTTATTCTTCAATATCTCCATTTTTCATTACATATTTTGTCATGTTTCATTAAAGATATTCAACATCTCTTCTCAATACCCAGCTTTGAGATCTGACTATATTGTTCATCAAAAGAAGTTATTAAATAAGCTTTGATATTATTTGCGGTTTGGGATGTCTAGCTTAGGCTGATCTTTCACTATTTCAACCCAAACAACTCAAATGTTTTTGAAATGCTCTTCTGCCTAGATTAACTTTTTTGGTACACTTTTCCTCAATGAGTTTTCCATGTTTTTAAATTAAGTCTCAAAGTTTTGCAACAGAATATTTTGATTAGGAATAGATCTTCTGTCTTTCTGCCACACTATGTCCTCTTGAGAACATGCAACCTCAAAGCAGAAAGAGACTGGACAGAACCTTTAAAGGTCCCTTCCAACCCAAACTATTCTATGAACTTTCTGCAACTTTTCTGCAATTGCATTTCTACAGTGTACTGGGATTGGATCTACAACCAGGTCACTGAAYTGAAAGCAAGTATTTTTTCTACCTGCATTGATTAATTTGCCAGTGCCCAACCAATATGAGATGGAGGCATGATCAATTTGAATGGAGTCAAAAGAAGGACCAGAGGATAATTGCATATTGCAACATATTGCAACAGTGTTGGAAACTAGAACTTGAGGCTAAGTTGGAGGCAAAAGGAGAAACGAAATTATAGGCAGGCTGTTGGGACAGACTGCCAGGGAGGCAAAATTGGAAGCTGGGCTAGGTCAGTTTGTTTTAAAACTAAAAGTCTAAGGCTGATTTTCATCTTTAAAATATTCTGAAAGAGATTTCAATATTAATACAGTAAATTACTTGTTTTCCTTTTATGTATCAAATTCCTAATTCTTCTTACACAAAAGTATATTCTTCTCACACCAAAGTATACCCTTCTCACAGCTTTAGCAATCTTGAAGTTTGCTTGTTCTTTTGCAGTCCCCATTTTATGATTTCTCTTATCAGTTAAGAGAGAAAGTAGAACTTTGTGGGGGTGATTTATACCATGTTAATGTGGGTGACTAACAAAAGTGTTTGAATTGCCTTTGGGTATTTCTCTCCCCTTTGCCTGTAAAATGAGCTTAATTACGTACTGAGATCACATGCCTAACTCATAGATGGCCAAATGAGATTAATTCCCTTCCTATTTCTGTTTTATTGTGCAGATCTGCTAAGTTTTGCAGGTGGGGTGAGATCTAGACCACAGGAGGCAAGCTTATGCCAAGGCTTCCTTTTGGGATATTGCACAGTAACACCCATCCCCTCCTGGCTGAGCTAGGTACCAAGTTTTCCATGCTGCTGTATTAAGTGACGAAAAGTGCCTGACATCATGGCATAGCAAAGCAATGCAGAGGCTCAAAATCAGGAAGAAGACACTGCCCCTCCATTTAGATGTGGTCACGGAGGCAAATGAAGCCTTGCCGCTTTGCAGCTTTCTCAGGATCCTGGTATTTCTTTTTGTGATCTGTTCATGTTGCAGCAAGGCTTACTCCTTCTCTCCTGTGGTACATGTATTCAGTGCCTATGATGTTCAGATTTAACAGAAGATGTAGGGGCTTAGCTAAAAATTTAGAACCCAGCCAGGGCTATATGTGTGGCTAGTAAACATTACTTGTCAGTAATTTTGACTCTTTCTTTTTCTTATGTTCAGGGCTGTGATACCTCTGTAATGGATGCACTTTGCCGGAGCAATCCTTTATACTACTCTAAAAGCAGACATAAGTAAAACAACCCAAACCACATCCATTATTAATAATTGATGTTCATTCAGCATTGGCAAGCATTGATTATAGGCTTAAATGGAACTTCTTTGCAATATTGATTTGGATGCTTTTGACTTGAAACTGAAAGCTGCATGCACTTAATGGAAGTCGGTCACATTTCTTAAAAATTAAGCAGTCATTAAGTTTGTGTGATTCACTACCCTGTTTTTGTGGGATAGACTGTATGTCCTTGAAGAAATGTCAAAAATGTGTTAAATGTTGCAACTTTTTAAAACAGACTAGGATAACAAATAGTCACAAAATCTTGCGCTAGGTTCTGAAATTCTTTTTGCAGTATGTTGGGAAAGAAAGAAGATTTGCTGAAGAACTAGGTTTTTAAAGAAAAAAGGAAAGGAATGAAGGGCAGGGAGGGAGGGAGAGAAGGAAAATTAGTTGTTGCTTAGTAGGGAAGGCATTGTACCTATAGGTTTTAGCTGTTGATTCTGCTGCTTTATACCACTGTCACAGCTGTTCTGAAACCTTGGCTGAAAAATACAGAGTTGCAAACGTGCCAAAAGACAGGGAAAACACATAGTTGGATAAAGCAGTTAGGTAATTGTTACTACATTATTGGAGAGCAGTGTCTGATTGGAAGTGAATTGTAGGTTTTGGAGATGATTCCGTTTCCATGAAATGTCTGCAATGTCAGCACAAATTTCACTTGCTGTTAAGCAGTTCTTCAAGAAGTTTCTTTTTTGTGCTAGTTTCAATAGTACCATTGAGTTTCTTTTAAGAATGACCTCCACTTCCACCTCCAAAGTAATATTGAAAAATGTCAATGAGATCTCAATTTAGACTAATCTTTACTATTGACTTGAAACTTGTTAATAGGAAAATTACTATTGCTGAATGTAATGTGACTTGATAGTTTATTTGTAGCTGAATTTCTTTTTAGAAGATATGTAAAAAGATTGGAAGAATATACACACAAATACTTGAGTTGTTCAAATAACAAGTGAAACCAATCAAAGTGCTTTTGCAGTCGTAATTAATCATTAAATCCTTCTTTGCTCAGTCAAATGTGGTTTTCAAAAGGAATTTTGACAAACAGAGTACATCTTTTCTACTGGTTAATATACCCTGATGAAGTGCTACATAAAAGCTGTATAAACACTTCTTTTATTTAAAAGATCACAGAGAGAAAACTGAAGTAATAATTTCAAAAATACGTCTCATAAAAGGGGTAAAAAGCTGGTAGCTTGCAACACATATTTAGAAGTAGGGAGGAACCAGGGTGCGAGGATATACAGTCACCATCTTCTATCAACCAGCTATTTAGCCCAGCCTTCTGTTGCGGAGAGTTTGCCCTAACCTTTTCATCTTCAGTTGTGAATGTAATAGACTATATGAAAGTTTTCATCAAATGTGATGGAGTAAAAAATTGAAAATATGAGAAGACTAGCACACTGAAAACTTGGTTAGGTAAGACAGTAAGGTGTGATTCCTTTTGACATAGAAGAAAACATTTCTCTTCTGTTAATTGCATAAAACCTTTTGAAGGGTTTAGCTGTTCTGGTAACATGGGCTTTGCTAATATAAGGCCCATGTGACTCTCTAACGAAGTTGCAAATGTGTAAGGGACAAAAATAAATTGCACTGATTTTAAGCCCATGAAATAAACTGCCATACTTGCACTGCAGGGTACTTGCAAATGATATAAAAGTCAGATGTATTTAATAAAAAGATGTAAAGATGTACCTTCTACATCCTTTGATCACACTGTTTTGCCAGATAAGAGTTATGAAAACAACAGGAACTTCTTTTGCTTTATAAGACTCTCTGACTTAAAAAATAAAAAATGTTAACTCCATGCCTGAGAATTTCCCTAGTAACCCTGGCATGACAGGCAAAATTCAAAACAAGCAAAATTAATATATATTAATCAAACTTCATCTAATTTAAATCTAATCTGACAAGCAACTTTATTTCATGGTCATCAGAGCTTCAGTCCTGTAAAATGCTCCTAAGTAGGGCTCTAAATCTTAAAGATCCATTAAATACTATTGATGTTGAATACAAGAAAATTGCCACAAGTTTGCTTTTAAGTTTAAGTGATCCTTTTTTTCTCTCCCARATTTTGTAGAACAGCATCCTGGCTCTCTTATGATGCAGCCAGCTAGAACACTGAGTATAACATTTTATTAGAAAAGTGACATTTAAGCCCATACCAGTTTTGCTGAGGGCTTAACATGTCTGTAAGTAGCCCAGAGTTGTTTTTTGGTTTTGTTTTATTTGTTTTGTTTTGTTTTTAATAAAAGCCTGCTACTAAAATCTCTAATACAAAAGGAAGTGATATTTTTGTGGTTTATTTTCCATACTAATGTAACAAGTAGGCCAGGGTGATTAAGATTCCCAGAGTAAAAAGTATCTCTTAAAGAGCAGAACTGTTTCTCCTGTGCTTTTAGTGACTACACTTGAAACATATACAAAGGGATGCAGAAGGTCAAGAAACTGAGAGTCTGGTCCACCCAGAGTTTAATGGCTGATCACTTCTGGTTCTTTCATTTTCTCAGTGATTGGATGGTTGTCCTGTGAATCCAAAGCCTGAGTCAGATTTTTAATAAAACAGGATTAACACAGATTTATGTAATGGAACTGTTCTTTCTTTTCTGGCACCTATGTTCTGTAAGATTTAAAACCTATCCAGCAGTAAATATGTTTTCATTTTCGGTTCATATCTGATCTGGGGCCTGATTCACAGTAGGGCTAAGAAAACCTCATACTTGGAATTGAAATTAGTTTGGAGCATTCACTTTGATGATACGGTGCTTCTGAAAGGCTAATTGCTTTACGAAAGTACCCACACTTAGCAGACAAACTTCCTGAAAAGGCTGGCTTCATTCACTCCATGCCTTAGTTCTTCAGTTTAAAACAGAAATAATATTTGCACCTAATATCTGCACAGGGTAAAAGCATTTTGTATGTAAGGATGTGGTTGCTGTGAGAGAAATCATCACAGAAATCTTCAAAATGAAATCACTGTGGAGTCACATTAAGTAATAATAGTCCCCAGACCTCCTAGCATTGCTGTTTACCTCTGTAACCATCGTCCTTCTCATTAAAAAAGTTACATTGTAAACGAATGGATTAGATCTGAAAACAAATTGCTTAACTGTTTTCCAACAATAAAGGAATGTTTTAACAAATCATTCTATACCCAGAGTTATTTTTTTCCCTCTTATTTTGATACACAATATTTCTTTCTCAGTAAGTTGCTAGAATTTTGAGCAATATTCATTTGCTGTTATTTGTGCTTACAGTGAAATATTTGTGCTGCAATAAAGCCTTTTTGGTCTCAGTTGAAAATGGAAACATCATTGTGATAAATGTATATATTAGGAAAACAGGAAGGATCCTAAATAATTTACAGTTGGTGAACAAGATGGGAAACAGCACTAACAGTGAGGAGGAGAGGAACGGTTGATAATGAAGAACTTGATATCACCACTGTTTAAAATTAATCTTTTTTAAAAAAATTAAATACAAATTCATGCAAAGAAACACACAGCAACAGCAAAAACATATAACATACTACTATTATATGATTCTATGATTCTATATCTGTTAATAGGAAGGTTACTTCATAATTTGGATGTTGGGACTTCTACCTAAGAGCTCAAAATGTACCTAGCAGAGTTTTTGTAAGCATGAATTCTGATTAATTTCCCTTCTGCAGTTTTAAATGTCTATGTGCTCTAGAAATGCTGAGCCTATGTGGCCATAAAAGAGAACAAAAACTTCAGTTCCCATTACTCTCATGGAGAGTGATTTGAAGTAGGCACAAGTAAGAGGAAGCGTGTGGCGTATACAGCYTATTTTCTCTCCATTCTTTACACCAGAGCAAGGAGTCCTGGGTGGTGACAGAATGGACAGTAGACTGGTCCTCATTTACTGAACAGAGAGTTGAACTGGTACAAATAATGTCACAGCCTTCACATCCTGAGATTAGTATGTGCCAGCCCAGTCCCTCCTACAACCTTAGGCTCCATGAAAGCTGTTGTGAATGTCACCAGCTGTACATAGCCCTGAGGTACAACTCTTTCTTAATCATTTCAATGCAATTTGCTTCGGACAATATTGAAAACAGCATTCATCAAATCCTGAAACCTTGTTTGCAGAGGCCATGGGATAGATAAGAAAAGAAATGGGGATCTCTATGCCTGCTGTAGCCTTCTGAAGGATTGCTTTCCTAGAGGACATTTCCATGTAAATGCTAATGCACTGAATATCTGGCCTATGTGCCCACAGGCTAGGAATGAAGAAAACTAGAGAAAATTGCTTATAAGGAATTCCTCTTCCTCTTCCTTCCCCTGTTCCTTTGGTTGCCTTGAAAGATAGATTATGCAGTCTGAACTTAGCAGCCTGGACTTAGCTGGACTTAGCCAAATACAACATTTATGCACAATGTAATCTTTCAGCTTGCCTCCCTCTTCAGCACTTCAGAAATGACCTGCAATGACCGTGCTGTTTTACAAGTAGACCTTGGTTGCCCACAGACAGACCCTGCCAATATATGTTCATGAAAATGTGCTAAGTTCACGAAGTGGACGTATCATCAGCAAAGTTTGTTTTTTCTAGTAATTTGAAGAGTCTATGATGTGCCTATGTGGTGCATTCTAGGGCAGACCATTTATGCCTATTTTTTCCTGCTGAATACAGGTAACTTTCCATCTGGAAGCCACGTAAGATGACTCTGATTTTGAGTTAACACACTCAAGTAGTCATGTAGGGTCATGTAGTCACAGAGGGACACATGGAGTGCAATTGGAGGTGTGTAAGGGACATAAAGAAAGACCCACCAGGCCTGCCATTACTAGTTCTCTAGTAGATTTGTAACTACTGCCTTACCTATCAACATGTTTCATTAATTGAAATTCTTCCAATTTTCATAGTCTTTTCATGTTCAGAGCATCCAATTCAGATCAGAGAGAGAAATGCAGAGTTGTCTTCATCCATCCATACAGCAATGTCCTTGGTTATTTTTGTGGAAAGAGTTAATTCAACATTAGAAGTAAGGCTATCCAAATAGATCAGCCTGCAATTTTATACTTCCAATGACAATTAGTCCAATGGCAATTGCTCTTAACAATGACAATGACATTGGTCTCCACAATGGCTTGCATAGATGACTTTTCATTACTCAAAGTCTTTGATTTTTCTTTATGAGAAGGTAGCTAAATGGAACACGTTCTAACACCAATTCTCCACACAAATGCATTTATTTTCCCAATATACAAGGCTACTCACCAATGTAGATTTATACTAGACTACCTAATTGCCAGTAATTATCTGCGACAGCATAAACACTGTCTACACTTCAGACAATCACTCACAAAGCTGAAGCTTGAAATTTCACTACTATTAGGTAACTTTAAGCAAGCTCAGGTGAGATTCCATCAAACCTGTGTAAATCATGGTAGAAAACATGCTATCTTTCTACTGATGATTATAACATTCCTTAGGAAGGAAATTATGTTTTCTCTATGCAACGACTTCTCTTTTGCTGTTTTTTCAAACTAATATCCTAACTGAACTCTGCCAGATTCACAATTTCATAGGCTTTTGGAAGAAATCCTGTCCAGAATGCTGCATGTATCTGATTTCATAACATTTTCCAAACCTGACATTCTTTTCATGTGGATTTAGTCCAATAAGAAGAACTGATTAACCTTTTCAGACTGCATGAGATTTCATTAAATTGCTAAACTAATAACTGCATATGTATCAGATTGGACTTTAGGGTGAAGTTAGCTGTTGAAGGACGTTGACCCTAAAGTCTCATCTATTTTCTATTCCAATTTAATGAACACACTCAAACTTCATTGCTTAATTACATCACACATCACTGAATTTTGCATTTTGATTAGGTAATAATTCTATGTGATTCTCTGGATCACTTGAGGATATACCCATGAAACATCTAAACCATGCTGATGAGTTCTAAGAAGGGCATATATATATGCTTTAGACTCATTAATGTTTGTTTCCGATCTACCCAGAGATATTTGTATTTCATTTTATGATAACATAGGCATTTGTATTGTTGGTCTCTCTTCATGCTCTGCAGTATATCTTATACTTCTCAAATGTTGTTTCATCTCTCTCACTGTGCAATAGCAACTGGCATACAGCTGTATCAGTCTGATAAAACTTCATAAGGGGACAGGGTCTCATATGTCTCAGGTTTTTTATTTTATTATAGAAAAAAAGAGACACTCAACAAACTTCAGTAGTCCCCTCTGTCATCTTGTTCTTAGCTGAGGGGTTGTTCCTCCCCAGCTCTGGGCCATTACATTTCTTGAAAAATATATTCTTCCTGGAACTTTCTCTTCTTTTCAGGTTGTTCTACATTACCCACACATTATTTGTTTGACAAATGGTATGCAGAAGGTCTCCAATGTAAAATTTTCAGTGACGAAACAGTGGAATACATCAAAACAGTGGAATACTACTTAACTTTGGATTTCTTCATCATAGAAACAGTCACAGCTAAAGATGAAACATAAGATATATGGAATGTGGAAGAACACTGGCAAAAATGAGATATCCTGGACAAAACTTAAGTTGCAAAGAATGCTCACTGAGCATGAAATACAGATGGTAGGCTGTGCCACATAATCAGTGTGGACGCTCTTTTCATAAGGGCCACCTGCAGGAGCAGCTTAAGCACGGAGAATTTCCCATAAAGATCAAAGTAGTCAATCTTATTTCACAGATTTTCATGAGTTTAAAAAAGCTGTGAGGCCTAAAAAAGTCATTCTAAATCTTGTACTATAGATCTTTATTCCAGGAAAAACAGCATCTGACGTACCATACTGAGAACAAACATTTCTGGCCAGCAAAGCAAATGCACTTGAAACTTCATGGAAATAAATTGCATTTGATTTTTTACAATTTAGATAGTTCATAGAAATTAATCTCTATCAAATAATACTACTAATTTTCCTACTTTAAAGAAGACATTTTATCATGCCACATCTGCAGTTACAGTTGTTTCAAACTTTGTRACATTTTCTTTTCTATGGTGGTGACTGGTGGTTTACTTTTTTGAATAGACCTTGTTTACACCTGTAATAATCTATTTTTTTGCAGCGTATCTTCAGGCTATCATGGTACCTTGGAGGATGTCAAGCTCTGTAATTAGAGAATCTCTTAACTGAAGAGCACTAATGGCAGTCATTGCAACTGTCAGCAGTTTTTCACTTTTCACATGAGGACACTGTTTGCTAATTGGATTAAGTCTGGTTCTGGCCGTAATCTCTGCAAGCAGTAGTTAAAGAAAGAACTGCCATGTCACACCTGGTTTGTGGGCTGGAAGGTGATGAACACAGCTAATAAAGTGTAATTTAAAGCACAACCCATGCACATAATTAACTATGCCTTATTTCCTTGATTAAAAATCTGCTTATCAATGATAACGGCTCAACTAAAACACGAGGTAATATTTTAAGGTAGAGTAGATACTTACATTACCTGAATAAGATACTGTTTAAATGTGCTGAGTGAGTTTCTTTTATGTGGCATTGCTGTCCCTTTTGACTAAACAGTCAGGTAATGTTCAGTGCCTTGCAAGGTTTTTTTTTTCCTACAGTGGAAAAATTGAACAGACTGAGATACTGTTCTAATATAACCCAGCCTGCCTCTAAAGTTTCTGTTTCTCAGAGCAGTAGCATCAAATTTCAAGAGGCAGCTGCTCTGGCAATCTAAGACTGCCAGCACCCCACGCAGAAAGTTTTCATTTCTCTTGACTTACTCTCAGGACCCTTTTGTCAACATTTAACATCTCTTGATTTCTGTTGATTTTAGAATTTCCTGTCTCAGTCCCTTTTTTCCCATGCACAAATGCTGATAAATAGATACCACTAAATCAATTCTCATCCCTCTGCATTTGCAGTAAGAGCAGCCTCCGGTCATGGTTACTGTTGTCTCAGTCATCATTAGCATTTAACTCCACCCTTATTGAGCCTGAGGTGAAAGACAACATAAATAAGGTTTATGATTGCTCAGTGATCAAAGACAAGCTTTCAGTGAGCTATACAACCTCTGGCATAACGGTGTAGCTACACTGTTGGGTGATTTCTTGAATCTTTATAGGTCCTAATAAGACATGGATTCAAGGCTTATGTTCAATAGTACTGCAAGGGAGAATAATCAAGAACTGATGACTCTGCAGAGGTTTGGAAATTCAATCTAAAGGAAATTCAATCTGAAGAACATTGACCTGAAAAGGATAGAGAAAAAGGAAACAGATGACAGAGTGTAGAAGCTGTAAAAAGAATTTTGGTACATCATGCAGTGGGAGTAGTGGGAGAATTTCAAGATGGGTTGAGGGGTTACAGACAGTAAGAGAATAGCTTATTTGCAACTATCATTGTAATAGCTGAATTCTTGAGGGAGCCATAGAAGAGCTAAAGGAGGGGAATTTACACCTCCCCTTTCCAAAGAGTAAAAGGAAAAAAAATGGTTTTCATCTTGACTCTGTTTTGGTCTGTGTTTGCAACCATTTGAAATATTTTGAAAGAGTAGCTGTATAATTTAAAATACTACCATATAATTTCCATAACCCATCCAGTTACTGAYGGGCTAAAAACAAATCAGCTGAGGCTGGCTGTTTGTCCAGCAATAGTTGAAGAAGCAGAAGTTGAAGGATGTGGCTGCTCAAGAGCTGGAGAGCTGCTGTGAGAAGCTTATCAACAGTGGTCCAGTAAAGTCACTCTGAGAAAAGTCATGAGGCTCTTGAAAGACCTTGTCTGGCTTTCTAAAAGGGTAAAATAATTTTCTGTTTCCTACTGCATTGCAGAGAAGTCACTTTATGTCAAATATGGAAAGAATATGGTGTAGAAAGCAAATGCAAAACTGATTCTTAAAGGGAGTAATGTGCTCTCTCTGAATGTGCATGGAGCTTAACAGTCCCTGTGTAAGGGATAGAATCTGTTGATGTAGTATGTGTTAGTGATTTGTCTTTATAATGAATTTTCACTTTCTGGAAATTTATGAATGTGTTTACACTAATAAGATGAAGCCTGACAGGAGTATGCTGCCCTGTAAACTCCCATATTCTTGAAATGCAAGAGCAGCCCATGAAATAGTTTTGGCCCAGGCCAAAAAATGCCCCTCCAAACAGTTCCTAAACACAACTCAGGAGTAATGCCCAATAAGCATTTGCATTCAATTGCTGTGCTCCAGGAAATAAGAGAGTTTAGTACTATGGACACAGGCCATCCTGTGTCAGCTGGCCTCAGACACTGAGATTCATTCCAGGCACATTCAATTTACTGGTACGGTTATGCACCCACATCTTCTTAATACTCAAAATCATGTCTTCTCAATCATAAATCTCTATTTAAAACTGTAAGGTTGAACTCTTAAGGAACTCTGGGATGTTTGCCTTTCAATAGCCTCTCTGGAAGTACTAGTGTGTTACCACAGAAGAATTGCCATGTATTGTTAGATTTGCATATATAATATGATCTCATGCATGATGTGTATAGGGTGTGTCAGTTAGCTTGTCTGAGTCATTTCATTTTGTCCCTAATTTTTCACTTTAAATGATAACATTTATTTCTGCAATGCTCATCCCTGCACCTCCTGAGTAGCTTCTACCCCACTGCATATTTGACTTCTGTGTATTTTGATGACTTTGATTTGTGATTCCTTGCAAACAATTTTTTTTCTTTCTTTTTTTTTCCATAAAATGACAAAATGGCTTTTTAAAGCCTTGGACTAAGTCCTTTTGATAACTCAGCTGTTGCAAATGCTTTGTCTATAGACCATGACTTGTAATTTGCAATGTATTGTGTAGGCAGCAGTTTTACAGGTACTTGTCAATCTATTTTACTATATTCCTTGCCCTTGCTATTTTTTCTCTCCCACTGGCTGTATTCTCTTTTTCATTTTATTTTCCTTTTAACCCCCAATGTTCTCTCCTCTATTTAAGAAAAGAGATTTTACATGTTAAACTTAACAGATTAAAGGGCTTCATACTCCACTCTTGTACATATCATTAATTCTATTAGACCACATGAATGTTGAAAGCTCTTAATTTCATTGTAATTTTATCACTGCAATAAAAGATCCTCTAGTGTTGGACTACTGAAGTGCTACTGTAGAAGAGTCCTTACGTAACTTTATATGATGACATGTATGATGTGCTTGGGGTGTTCAGTTAGGCTTTCCTTAATATACTGAGATGTTGGCTTTAGATGGGCTACGAATTATATATGTATCTACATATGCATATATACAAATATTTATATAGTCAAAGTTCAATGTTCCTTTGCTATAAAAGTCTCTGGTAAAATACTCTGTATTTAAAAGACCACCAGTCCGTGAAACTATGCTATCCTCAGTAACCATATTGTACCACACCCTCTTCATATTGCAGAAGATTTGGAGTGTTCCTACATAACAGGGGAAGAGCTAAAAAAGTTGTACATTTAGTTTATTTAGTTTATTTTTAGGGTTTTTTGGGGGTTTTGGTTTTGGTTTTGTTTTGTTTTGTTTTTTTTTTTTGGGGGGGGGAGGGGGACCGATGACCCCTGGAATCATGAAATTTGGCTTGGCTGAAAGTAGTTAAAATCCAATTTGGATAAATAAAAACCTCTCCCAGATACATAAGGACTATACTTTGGCACGGTATTTTAAGCAGATAGATAATAAACTTGCAAAAGCAGAGCTGTAGGAGATCCAAAACTACTTGCAATTTATGTTTCAATAGCAAAATAGCTGCTGTAGAAGAAACGAGTGAATTTTGAAAATTGTCAGTGAAGTGTTTTGACACTTTCTGAAAAGGAATCAGTTTGTTTTGAAATTATATTTTTGTTATTTTATCATGACTGAAATACTTTATATTGATATACAAATTTATCTTCTTCTCTGTTTTTAAGAAGAAGAAAGCACTCTAATAATTTATTTTTCAGTTGAAGGAAAAACTTGGCCAAGAAAATCATAAACCCTTTATCAACCAGTTTTAATGAAGCAGAAAATCTTCCTGATATACTGAGTAATGTAAAGTTATGCTTTGAAAAAATAAATAAATGGGAGGGGAAGTCTCTCATTATGCCCTCTGATAGTGTCTGCTTACAGGTTGTATGCATATTAAGTACGACAAATAGGTAGAATAAAAAAAGTCAACCCTTGTGATAAGTCAGAAGAGTTTTTGATGCTGTGAGTAACTTCCTCAGACAGTGACATTGTATCTTCATATCTTCCACAGAAATAAGAAGGTCCAAAAACATTGCAGTTAGGAAATACAATTGTACTGAAAATGATGGAAAACTTGCTCTTTATGCTTCATAACTAGCTGGGTAGGAATCTGAAAGTTCACAAAATCCTTAAAGAGCCTGGATGCTCATGTCTTTCTGATTATAGCATTCAGGTTTTTTTATATATATATATTATAACATTCGGTTTGGCCAAACATTTGATAGAACACATTACAATTGTTTGCATAACGTTGTAGGTTCGCTGATATATCGAGAGAGAGAGAAAGAGAGAGAGATGATATATAGGTGCTGGTCACACAAGATGAGGAAATCCAGCTCTTGAAGAGTTAGCAGTTCACCTGCAAAACAGCAAACAGGAACTTTAATTTTATATATATAAATATAGTATATAATTTCCATTTCTTATCATGTAATAAAACTTTAAAGTAACTGAATAGTAAGAAAAAAGCCCCCACAAACCACAAAATTAGACAGGAAAAAGCACAAATGGATTTCTCAACCAGCTGCTGGATTTCTCAACAGGTAAGTATCAATTTCATCAGTGAATCATATGAAACTCATTTTCTTGTACATCTGTATTATTCCATCTGATGTACATCAAGGAAAAGACTGGCAGTTATTCAGACCTATCAAAAATCTTCAGCTATTTTCAGATACAGGCTTCAAGGATGCCTAGAAAATGTTAAGTGACAAGTTCTAAGTATTCTTTTATCTTCAGTTGTTTCTTCTTTTTTTTCCCCAACAGTACTCTGCTTTCTACCTTGAACTCATTTTTACATTTTTTATGCAAATCAGCTTTTAATGTCACTTTACAAAAGAATCACCATGAGACTGCAGAGTGTGTTTGCGTTTTTAAAGTATAATTTTTTTAAAGTGTGCTCTTCAGACAGATAATTTTTTACTTATTTTCTCTCATAATGAGTTTCCTTCAAAACTGTCTGAAACTTTCCATATCTGAAAATCATGAAGAAAAGCTGGCAAAGACTGAATTTTCATCTTAGTCCTTTCCTCTTTTCTCCCAATCCTCCAATTATGCATCCTGAGAAATTTCAAATAAAATCAAATTCTGGGTCAGCTCTGTAATGACCCAGCTAGTTACTCAACTCCAGTGAAGCACATTTTTTTTGCTGGGAAAAAATACTGGGATTCAAGATATCCATCTTTTGGAACCAGGAGCTTACGTGGAGGTTTCCAGCCTTGAACTATGGCAAAATTGTGTGTCAGCTCATTCTCTCTCTCTCTCTCAGCCTTGATGAAAACTCCTGCAGTGCACAAAGTCAAATCCTTTCCCCAGCACCTGCACGGTGTGACCTTGTGAGCACTAAGAAATGTGAAATGTGATGGAGTGGGAAGATTCCTTGAGAGTAAATTCAATGCCAACTCAATTGCTGATTCTCTCTCTATCTGTCTCTATGAGTGTGATGGGGGTGGAGTGCAGGGGACAATTCTGTTCTCTGTTTAACATAATAATATGTTTTCATAGTACTGTGAATGCTTTGATTGGAAGGAAATGTTCCTAAGGCAATGTTGTAAGTGGTTTCTTTCCTTCATAAAAGGTTTTGTGTTTTTTCCATAAAAAACAACATCTTTCATACAAACAACAACTGAAACCATTAATTAGTCTCAATTTTAATTAAATGATGATCCCCATTTAACAGTGATTAAATTGCAATAGCTAGATAAATTAAGACAACAACATTTAGTTTAATTAAATTAGGTATGGTAATACTTCTTATTACCACTGTGAATGATTAACTACAAATTTCTTTGCTTTATCATTTATTAATTTCTTCATGCATGTAAACTTACTTTATCATTAAAAGAAAATTATTAACAAGATTACATAACTTTATTTTTTAAAAAATATTCTTAATTGGAATTTCAAAAGCTTTTCATACCTGAAAAGGATTGATACAAGAAAGCTACTTAACTTTTTCAATCTTAAATCCAGAAGTCCTAATTTTTTTGTCAAGATACTCTTTAATAAAAGACTATTATGTAGCTTTTAAAAAATATAGATCTATTTATTTTGGTCCAAAATTCTGTTTCTTTGAATCTGAGTTACTCTGGTTCCATGAAAAAATCCTTTAGTTTAAAATAAATTTCCTGTTTTAAAGTTCCACTTTGGAAAATTTACCTTTAACTGTTTCTTACAATTCTGCTGTTCTTTCTGATAGCAGGAATGCAGCACTTCAATTCATATCTCACTGAGATGTTTCTTCTCAGACGTTACAACTGAACAAATAGCACATAAGCTTGTTTGCATATGTTCATGAAATCCAAATTTTGCTTATAAAAGAGACAAATAGAGAAATAGTTCCGTTATAAAAGAGAAATGAAAGGAGCACAAAGAAGAATTATGTTCCTATTTGCCATTCTTTTATACAAGGATAAGACATATTCAATAAAACCGAAACCCAAACTTAAATTATTTTCTTTTCATCAGTAATAGAGTGCCTTTAAGAAAAACATGTAAGGTTTTTACTGCTACAAGTTAACATGGAAACCAAGATATCAGATTTTAAAAAGAAAATCTACTTTGAATAAATATTCAAAACAGCAATAGTTATACAGGCAAACAAGAGAGAGGTTTATCCTCACTGCGAAAGTGAGCAGAGAGCTCAGCCTGTGCATTGCTTAATCCTTCAGTTGTCTTTTCCAAGTTCTGGACATTGTCAGAGGTACAGCACTGGACTAGATGGACCACTGAATTGAAATGGGGGTGGTATTGTCATTTTCATAAGGTTTTKGGGTTTTATTTCATTTTGTCCTAAAGGTTCTTTCTATTGTTTCTAATTCTATTCAGATCCCTTTCAGAAAACACTATTTCTTTGGGCAGCTTCCCAGACACCAGAGTAACAATACATAATGCTAGAAGAATATGATTGAAATGTACGTTTTGCCAGAGAACACATCTAGGTTAGCTCTTACATCTAAGATTTAAGATCAGGAATTACACTTTTGAAGTTGATCTTTCAACTGTCCCCATTTACTGTGCTTTGGTTCACACTGTGGAACATGTGAATAGAATTATTTTGGATGAAACTAAATTGGGACATGAGCTTAAGAAGTTTGTCACTAATGGACATTCTTTTCAGAGGATTAGGCTAGGGCTAGTCCAAGCTAGAGCCACACCAAAACACAAATAGAGCAGATTCTGGGTCTCCAACACAAACTGTTTTGCTTTACAAATTAACTCCTATGGCACCACCAAATTTGCTAATGCCGACATGGTCATAAAAATCCTTATTTTGTGCAACACTCAAAGAGTGAATATAAAAACAATGCAGCTCCTGTGTGCATATTGAAAGATTTCTAATATGGGCAGTCTGGAGGATTTGACCTAAAGTCCAAACGTTTGGTTATCTTTTCTCACTATAGCAAAGGCTGATGCTTGGAAGATATTTTGCATGTAAATAAAGCATGATCAAGTCTGGCAACAGTAGGAATGGAAAAAAATCTGTTTTTTGGTTTGTTCAGTTTTTTTAATGAAGTGAGTGGAGAAACAAAGTACTAGAGTAAGTTAGTGAAATTTTGGCAAAATGGTCTAAGACTTTTTTACAAGGGAAAACTCAATTTCCCTGCTAAGCAGACTGTAATACTTACTAGTCTAAGCTTACTCACTATCAACAATTGAAGAATAATCTGTAGTTTTAAATATTTTTTTTTAAATTCCATAAATAAATTGATACAATTACAAAGTGAACTTCATTTAAAAAACAATAACATCCAACCGACCGACCCCCTCACCCTCCCTAGTTTCATTTCTAGAAATGAAATGAAATTAAACTAGAAACCTAGTTTCATTTCATACAGTTATTTAATTTTGTATTCCAAAGTTTGCACCAAACATTTACTTGCTGCTGAAAATAGACTTCTTTAAAAAAAAAAACCAAAACAACCCACACCAATAATACCTTCTGATGCAGTGTAGAACTTACTCAATTTCTTTGGAAAAGGCCAAGAAACTGTAGGTATTAAGTCCAGCCTTCGTCTCTCCCTCTTGACCTGGATTGCTTTTCACATTTTTAGCAATAACTGTAACACCTTTTTTATGTAAACTGGTTTTAGCTTCTATTTATTGAGTCATTTTATATGATATAATATAGTTATAGTATTAGTCCCACTTGTCTTACTGCAAAGTTCTCCATTCTTGCAATGTTATATTCTATTATTTGTTTGACTAGATTTGATTTTGATACTGAAGTTGAAACTGGGTAAACAAGAGTCATTAGCAATTTGGGTCAAATTTGAATTTGATAGAGTATGGTTGCAGGTTGCATTAGGTAGCCATAGATGGTCAGCTTCCCACAAGTTTTGTGAAAATAGGTGGCCAGGAAGAAGAGACATTTCAGTTTCTCTATGGAGAGGAAAGGGGTGGTGGTTCATTCCTTCTTATCCTGCAAAGAGCTGTCTGGAAATTAGAACCTGTAAGGGCTCTACCCAAGAAAAGGYGTCTTTTACAGATCTGTTGTTAGATGCAAAAGCTAATCAATCATGGGACTGAAATTATTGGGATACTGTGCTTCATTAATTGTGATGCCCATTGGTATATCTATCTATTCATGTATGGGAAGCTTGTTCCAACTAGTTCACAAAATAATAACAGACATCTTTGATGTTTTATACATCTATGCTTAGAGGACTTCTTATCACTTTTATGTGATGGTGCTTTTATTAGAACTTATGGACAAGAATTTATCAGTCTAGGTTGTATTCTTTCCTCAGGATTTGATTAATTTGATGGCCAAACTCTAAGAAAATTAATATAACACATGCTAGATTTGATTCCAAAGCAAAAAATGCATCTTGATCCTGGAAAGAAGCTCCCTTTATCACAGAAATTATTTCTTTCATCTACTCTGAAGCCACTTGGAGTTGTTAATATGCAATTATAGTTTCAACAGCTGCAAAACCTAGAATTAATCACCACTTAAATATTTGATCTTACTTATCCGTATTGCTTTTAAATACATAGTGGAAACATTTCCTTTAGGTGTAGTCCATCTGTTTAGATGCTGTTCTCAGTTTGTTTGTTGTTTTTTAATTGCTTCAGTGCTTGTTTTTAAAAGAATAAGGGAAAGTGTTTCATTAAAGCTGAACAAGAAGAATGCTGTTAATTTAGGCACACCTAACAGCATAAATGTTCTTTAAGAATTTTTTAAGTTGTGAGAGAGATCAGTATTAACATTCTTCTCAGCACAACTGAACTCTGATAAAAGAAGGGAAAGTGTGTGTGCATTAAATCAGTGACTAGACAAAGAAAAGCTTCAGAAATGTAACTTAATTGATGTCTTAAAGTTCTGAAACATCTGGAAGTCTTATTGTGTACTGTTGTTCGTTAAGAATCCTAGTGGGTTTATCTAGCTATGGAGAAAACACTTATTCCTCACTTCCTTTTCACAGACATAAAAAAAAAGTGTTGAAGATACACAATGAGAGATTTTGAATAATTATGTGCTTTTTGAAGGTCAAAGGATTCCTTGAATATCTAGGGCAGTGTGCGACACGTGTCAAGCAGATTCTCAAATTAGAAACTAAACAAAGCACCGCTGTTCCCATTGAAGTGAGATGTATTGAAGTGAGAAGTCACAGCCTCTGTGGGCAGCAACCTTCTAAATTAGCCACATATTACTGTGCCTAATGGGCCTACTGCTCCAAATAATGCCAGGCACTTTACCCCATGGGACTGTAACAAAAACAGAAAAGAGAAAGAGAAATGTTATTTCTCCTACTTGCTGAGCAAGCGTAAAATCTGTTAAAAGAGCTTTTAAGAAATGTGAATGCTGCATATTCACAAAATCTCCATTTTGAGCTATAGCATTGAACAGAACAGGTGTCCAGTCCCTCTCATTTCACTTTCATCAAACAGCTCAGTAAAGTGCTCCTATTCTTTGAAAGAAGGCACTTTTTCCTCCAAACAATACAAACCAAGATAAGTTAGTCTGTAGTCCCTTGTATGTTCAGGAGGTGTTTGGAGGGATTATTTCAATATGATGCTACAAGACAATGGACTACGGTGACGGATACAAGCTTTTCTAAAGGCAAAAGAGCACAGACTATTAATGTCACTTACTGCCTATTTTCTTTTTATGTAAGTAAAAATTACCATTGGCCTTGTGAAAGCACAAATGATATGAACCAGCAAAGCTGCTTTAATAGGTCATTGGCTGGTGTTGTGTAGCTGGCACTGTTTGTTTCAGTCAAAAAAACATAACAATGCAATACTGAATTCTTACTTTGAAGATGACAGTGAACATGTCATCTTAGAGTAATATATAGTGGGAAAGAAAAGCTGTAAGACAATAATAAAATAAATATATAAATTGAGTGCATATATATAAAAAAACAACATATATTTCATTCTAACATTTATCCATTGGGTAGCACAGGTTTCCTAACATAATCCTTTTTCACAGCAACTTTGTATGGTGTCTTGTGTGTCTATTAAGGGCTAGGATGGCTGGGTATCTTGCTAAAAGGAATGAAATTTTAACCAGATCTTGAGAGCTCTGTGTCTCCCTTTGCAGTATTAAAAAAAAAAAAAAAAACCAAACACCACCCAACAAAAAAACAAACAAACAAAGAAAAAACACTATTATGTGTATGAAATTTTAACTGAAGAAAAAGCAGCTCAGGAATTAAGACTTTAACAGTTCTTAAGCTGGTTAATATTACCATTAAAAAAAATACACTCTTGATAGTAGAAACTCAAAAAATACTTGATCTTGAGAACAGTTTCAGAATAATAGATCTACTCAATCAAGCCTAATTGTAGCAGTGGCAACAGAAGTAAATACTTTACTGTGTGGATACTACTGCTGGCATCAAAACAAAAGCCCTGGAGGTTTGAATATGGTTCCAGATTCTTCACTTAATCCTGACTTGACTAGAGAAACTTTATGCAAGGCAGCTTGAAAATGATGTGTCTCTATCTATGTTGTATGATACTGGGCAAGTAGCTCAAAGGAATAATAACAAAAATCTGAAACAATCATATTTATTGAGCTATTAATTGCTTTCTCAGAAGATTACGTTCATTGTTAGTTTCCCTTCATTTCTGTGTTTACCAAGTCCTTACCAAACTCTGATTCCTAGGAGGAAAAAACTCCATGGGAATTCTTCCTCCTTTGCCCTTGAAATAATTTTGAATTCTCTGCAAGATGTTGTTACAGGTCACCTCCAGCTCCAATGATAAATCTTCTGACATCTAATTGTGCAAAAATTATTGTTTTCTGTTTGAGTGTATCTCTACAGCATTTAGCACTGCTGTGAAGGCATAAAGAAGACAAAAAACAAAAAACAAAAGGTGAAGATAAAAATCAAAGCATATTCGTAATTTTTTACCCTTCATATATTTACATGAAAAGAATGTCTTTAAACAAAAAGATTCAAGAGGTCTGAAGTTGTAAGATTTTATGACTTAAAAAGTAGTAAAAAGTTGTCATAATTTTATCAACAGATAAATGGAGTCATGTCAGCTTTCTGAAAATAAACTTCATCCTCAATATAGTACCTGGCAGGATGCAAGTTCAGCAGGTGAGTGGCAAAATAAATATGGAAGTTTAGCACTGTAAATATAGATTACACAGCTGCTGCCTGAAAACATAACACCTTGTGCTATGATCCTCTTCCATTATGCAGAATAAACAAAGCTATATGTGGATAGTCCTGTGCTGCAAAAGACCTCTGCTGGAAGTACTACTGTTGACTAAGAAGATAGTATCGTCTTCTGTAAGCCAGAATTAAATCATCATCTCTACATGGTGGTAAAGTACTTTATATTTGTAGGATGTGTAATCTATTGTATAGAATTTAATTATTCTTGTGGATAAGATAGGATTAGAGTGCTCCCAAGTAGAAGAAAAATATAGACTGTTGATCCACACTTAATATACTACAATTGATCATAGCCTACCCTTTCACTGGGCTTTCTAAGCTCACCTTATCCCTGTTGTTGTCTTACTTCATTCACAAACTCCACAGACCAAATTCTGTATGCACTGAAACGGCTGAGCTTTCTGCTGGAGTTGCTGAGCCAGTCTACTCATTTGCATACAAAAGTCCTAAACTACTGCCACTGTTTTTTCAAATGTGGTCCACTTCTGCTACAGAAACCTTGCTGCCATGTGAGCACAGCTCAAAGGGAAACCAGCTCAGTAAGCCTGGCATACAGACCTGGTGAATACCTACAGAGCTTTACTGGGACTGAGTCTTCATATGCCCAGTATAGCTTTAACAATCCTTCCTTCCCTCCTACCTCCATCCTGACAGCAGCCCATCACAACAGCCACTCGGATATAGGGCAACTTGTGTGGCTAATAGGTACTCAGGAATACCTCTGCATGCAAAGGGGGTTACCAGCACAGGTGGAGATAAGGAACTTTTCATCATACACCTAAGACAAGAACATAATGAAGCAGTTTGAATCTTCTGTGCAGCACTTCTTTTCAATGATGTCTATTTTGGTGGACTGAATCATTTCTGCTACTGTTCACCATCCTCTGATAACCCATACTGTTCTCTAGTCATGCCTCCACTCCAGGATATCTTAACGCCATCTGTACACTGGCTTCAGGATAGATGGCATGGTGCAGTAGCCTGCTGTGTCTAGACAGTCTCTTGGACAAAAAGTAACCACCAGGTAAAGAAAGGAGTAGATACCATATTTTCTATTTTAAAGCTATGCTTTGGCCATCAGGGGTTCGGATACTGATTACAGAGCACCCTCTATCTGGGATGAAATAACTTTCAAAGGAAGTGTTCCTGAGATGAAGGAAAGATTTTATTTTTTGTCATGTCTATTTTCAACCCAGAGTTTCTTTTGTTACTTCAGTCATCCACACAGTCATCTCCCTTGAGCCCACCCTTCCCTCCATTATCTAGTTCAGTCAGCCCCCTCCAGCCTTACAGTTGCCTCCATCTTCATGGAATTCATATTGCCAAAGCTGGCAATAATTGCTACCTCATAGCCGCCTTCCCATGGTGGTTCTCTGCGCTTGCCACTCCCCAGAAATTGTCACATAGAAAATTTACATTGTTCACAAACGTAACCCTGATAAATTTCCTGGTCTCTTCCAAAATTATAAACAGTTGCTGTAGCTGAAACTATGCTTAGTAAACAGCTTTTTGCCCTTTTCTTGCATGTACAATTCATGCAGCCAATGCAAACCAATTCAAGCAGAACAAGAATGATGACTTCATATCTTAGCAACAAAACTTATCATAAATGGACTTTCTTAGAGTGTACTTTTAAAATCATTTCTGTGTCTTATTTGTCAACAGAAAACGAGAGGCTCATTTGTTTCTAAAGACCGATAAAGTAGTTCTCAACATACAGCAATATTATTTTATGGACCCGTAAATTCAAGAGTAATTTCTATTGAATTTTCATGATAATAGTGTTTATACAGAAAACATCCAAGACAGAAGCTAATAGAAATACAGAAGCTATGCTGAACAGATAGACTCAAAAATAATTTGGCTCTATTTGGCTCCTTTTTTAAATGTAAGTGTATATCAAACATTAAAAATGTATGTGTTTTCATGATAAAAAATGAGTCTAATTGCTAGGTAGAAAAGATGCACAGAGGACCAGGGCTATTATAAATATTGCAAGCCAGCATTACTATTATATGGAGGCTGAGTCTCAGAGCTGCTCAAGGAAATAAACATTCAGATCATCTTGTTTCATAAATTAGTTCTTAAACTCAGCAAATTTTAAGATGGAAAGATGGATCTATTACATGGAAAATGTCAATTACTATCCAGGGAATCTGATAAATGAGTCTGAAATGGGAGATAGATCAAATTGTCATGAAGAAAATGTAGCCAAACTGGTGAACAAAATAAGAACAGGGTAGGCAACCCCTGCTGTCAGGAGGACACTCTCCCTACCATTGATACCTGGTAGGTGATAGCTGAAAAGGTCCCTAGGATACACTGACCACCTGAACTCGATCTCCTCTGACACTGATGGGGATGGAGATGCTTAACTCAGAAGTCTAAATGTAAATTTAGGGGTCTCAGGGTCAAACAAAACCTCAGCCATAATGACCAGAAGGACTCTGAGATACTTTCACCACCTACTTCCCAAATAAAACCTGGGCTTACTGCTGCTTCATTTTTTCACTCCAGGACTTATTTCTACCTTTCTGTTCTTCTTTTCTTTGTAAATAGTCTTTCCTTAAGGAAGCGGAACTGGAGTGTTTCTGTGGCAACAACATCCACAGCAACATCCACAGCCAGAACTTCAACCCATCTTAACTAACTTGGGTTTTTTACCTATTCCTATTAACTATCATCTTTAATGATAGTTAATATAATACTAAAACATCAAATAAACTTTTCTTTTCTTATAAAACTCTCCTTTGAATAGCAAAAAGGGGGAAATTGGATGCTGTTAAAGTCTTAACACTCCATACGTCATATGCTTTATTATTTTCCTTTTTACCATTAATAGCTAGTTAAGAAAACAATATATTTTGGCATGAATAAAATGGCAGCTGTTTGCTCTGGCCACTGCTTAAAAATCCAAATCACATTTAACTGGTAATAGTATAAAACAGCTGGTCTGGTTAACATCTTTGCCTATATAAGTTTATTTATTCCATCAAAACTAGCTCTTTATTGTACTTATTAAATCATATATAAAGTATTATTAAAATTAACATTGATGCTAGTCTCTGATCTTCAGAGAAAATTATCAAGTATTTATGAGTAAAAATCAGCTCGTCCTCAATAGGTATTTTGGATAACGTTGCTAAAAGGAATTAAGATATTGATAACTAACTTTATATCTGATATCTTAATATCTCTCTGTATATTTCATGTGTACAATGTTCTAAAATCTTCATTATAAATAGTGAATCAAAATTAGAAAATGTATTTGAAAATAAAAATACATGCATACTGTGTATTAATGTGTTAATATCCCTACAAATGTTGCTAACTGCAGATAAGAGGAATCAGTCTTTTCTAAACTTTGGGAATTTCCTAAAGGTTTTTTTTTTACTTTTTTTTTTTTTCACTAGACTTTMTGTATGCAGGTGTTACATGTTTTTAAATGGCAAGTCACTTATGAGTTGACAAATAGACATAGTGATGTTGTCCTAAGCCAAAGCTGCTGTACAGTCTTTCTGAACAAAGCTTCTCAGTGACATATTGCTGTACTAATGAAGAGTATTTTCCTATGTACATTACATTCCACTCTGCTGGTGATCTCCCCACAAAAAAGAGAGAATACCAGCAGCGCTGTAAGGGCTGTGGAACAATAGGACATTACTACAGTCACTGAAAAGCAAAATCCTGTTTTGCAAATTTCTAAGTAAAAATTACTATGAAATAAGCAAAGGAGGGTCTTGATCATATTTTAGGTCTGTGTGCTGACCACCACTCAGTAAGTGTATGAAAGAGTTTGTCTTTCTCATTCTTCTTCCTCTGCATCTTTCCTGTGAAAGCTTCAACCTGTGAAAGCTTCAACCATACACATAATTCAGGGAAATGAGCTCTATTGTTACTCATTGAACAGGCTTTAAAATCATTTATGCATTTGGTTTTCATTAAAAATCTTTCTGTTTTTTTTTCTTTTAAAAAGTGTGATGTGCAGTATATTAAGGGTGTTAGGAGGTTTATTATTCCACCGTAACATTTCATGGTATAACAAATTAAATGCATTCTTCAAAGATTTGCTTAGTTTTTTTCACGAACTCTTGCAATAATGCTGAATGAATTCATAATGATTGGACACTTAAAATAATGACAGACAATTCATTTTAAGTTTTAAACCTTAATTATTCATTATGAATCAATTCTAATAATACTGGCAGTGTATTCAGCAGATATGCCTGTAGATGTCATATACAATGAATTTGTGATAGGTCTCAGTAATCTGATCACTGTAAAATTTAATGGACACTTTCTTTAACTTGGTTCTGATGAAAAACATTATTTTAAAAAGAATTCAAGAAATATTTGAAAGGCTGCTTTTCAAATGAWGCTTCGAATGTATTTCTCAACTCTGCAAGAAGTTCAGAGTAGCCCACAGTTAATATACACTAGGAGTCCTTAAGAGACTTTTACCATAGTCTATTGCAATTAGGCTTACCAATTCTTGACTTCAATGTCAAAGCAGGGACAGCAATTTCAGATTAGTTTAGCTGCCAGACCCACTATTTCCATTCAGAAGATAAACTCCAATTGACTTCAGAGGAGCAAGTTCAAGACCTTTGTGGGTAAATAAACACCCATGAATAAGAAGCTCTCTGATGTAAAAGATTAGCACACTGCTTCCTTGGCAAGAGAGGCAAGTTTCTTATCCAAGAACTGCATACTCAAAAAAACTTTCTTTGTTTAAATAACTGTTTGCAGTCCTAGACTACACTAGCTGTTTCTTAAAAGTGTACGTAAATAATGAAGGCGACTCGAGTGTTAAAGGATAATTACACTGTGATTTGATTTACAAGACCTTTACCTTGGTGTGCTCAGAATGTCATTGTTGTTGCATGCAGGTAGGAATCTTATTTATCTGAAAATCTGGAGAGGATTAAAGGGCAGTTTTAGGAATCTTGGTAATTAAAAAAGTTCAATAGGACCATGCCTTAGATGCATCCTGTATGTATGTGCTAATGTTTCATATTGATTATGTGAATATTGGATAACACAAGTTCAGCAGACTATATATGACCTATAAGTGTGCCAAAGCAGCAATTACTGAAACATAAATTATCAAAAAAAGTGCCCTGAGGCTGAAGAGGCATTTCTGGGAAGGGTGGTAATTCTTTGTGCTCTTCCTGATAGTATATCCATCTAAAGAAAGAATGGTAGCATTTTCATAACAGAAGTCAAAACAATTGCTCTAAAATGAACCACGAACCTTTCATTTTCTTCATTGAGCCACTTATTGTTTTAACAGAATAAGCCTTTGACACAAGATATAGTGTAGACAGCTTCCTTTTGAGAGGAAAATATCATGTACATGAATTCACTTGTCACAAGATTAYAGTAATTCAGGGGGTTTGAATTAATGATTAGCTGATTAACACGTATAGAATCCAGTCCAGGAAGACTGTGTTAAACAGCATTATTGACAGCAGCAGGCGGCTGTTTTTGCGAATCTGAAAGAGTCCAGTAATTCTTATTTTAGATCAGATTTTTCACTTACATTGAAAGGAGACAAACCAACAAATAAATTCCATGCTCTAAAAAATCTTCAGCAGTTTGTACTCAAAGGATATAATTATTACATATATGTGGTTTTGCATGTGTATCTGCAAGTACATATGCATTGTCCGTGTAGTATATGTATACCCTATATATATGGAATTTAAGCAGTGCTCTAAAAAGTGATGGTTTTAATATTTTCAGGTTTCTCACATGAATGGTCTATGCCATATAATCCACAGAGCTAGAAGAAAGAATGTATGGTACTGAAAGTATCCAAGAAAAACTTGTTAATTTGAGGTAGTTTAGAGAAGCTGCTACACCTGCAAATTTTTTTATACTATCTTGTACAATGAAAAAATCTCTCAATCACTGAAAAATGTGCATTTTAACGTATGAAATTTTCTAAAAGTAGTGAATTGTGTATCTATACTCGACTGGCCTCTAAAAAAAAGAATAAATGCCTGGAAGTGGGCATTTTTAATTTCTTAAATAAATAAATAAATGCTTACATTATTCTATATAGGCTCTACTGTTAGAAAAATCTGTTAAACTCTGCATGTGTTTCGCTCAGGATTCTGGTGCTGAGCGTGCTGACAGCTTTTTTTCTGCTGTAAAATTGTTTTGTGGCCCAGGCCTGTGCGCTTAACTTGTAGGTGGACAGCATGAACTTTGGAAAGTTCAGCCCAAGTAACAATGTAGACATTCATAATATACAGAAATAAACCACAAAACAATGCTTCTGCAGGAACACAAGATACTGCCTGATATTATATTACTGTAGATTTAATTATCTACAGGCAATGTCTCTTCTAATAAGAATATTCACTTTGACTTTTTTTATAAAGTAAGGAAAGCAGTGGTTATAGTGAAATGCAAACAATCAATTTCATTTGGTTTCTCATGCCTCTTCAATGTCTACCTCTTAACTTGACAGTTCACATGTGACAGTACTTGATTAACCAGCATTGCTTCCCAGTGCCATTCATAATAAAAGACAAACACTAGTAACCCCCCTTAATGAAGCTTTCTAATTTCAAATTGTTGTCTCCTTTCAACGGGGAAGTAAGTGTTTATATCTGATGTGATGCCTCCACAGATTGTCTAATATCAAGGCATACAGTATGTGAGCCAAGCTCACCACTGGCTTGCATTCGTGACTCCATTAGGTTCAGCAGTGTCACACAAAATTTGATCTTCTGTCCTTTTGTGCAGATGTACAATAGTATGTATTTTCAGAGTCTCTCTGGGTGTTAAACCAGCATCAGCTGAAGTTAAGCTTTTCAGAGTGATTATTGGTACCTCACAGGGATGCTAACTAAGTTTTTTGTGTACTGCACTGAGTGTCCATGAACAATAAATTTGTTAAATCCAATAGGTCAAACATACAAAGCAAAGTAACTTGTGTGGAATTTGCAATTCTGGATCTGAAGTTTTATAAACACCATAAAATGGTGTTAAAATACCCCACTGAGTTACTCTAGCTCATACCACAAAGACCACAATAAAAACCTATCATTAAATTGTCAGAGCAGTAACAGTATTTGTGGCCTCATTACTAAAGAAAGTACTAAAAGTCCTAGCCTCTGTGTAGCAAAGACCACTGTAAGCTAAATCAATTCACATAGAGTTGGAAGTACATGCTTCAGCCACAGCTGACCACATCTGATCTTCTGAAACTTGTTATCCTTCCCAAACTATTGCTGGTTACCTTCAATATTATGTAAGACAAGGCAAGTTATTTGCAAATCAAGTGGTAGCCGTAAGTATTTTCTTGCATTATGTTGCACATATCCAATATATATGCACACAGATATACATATACCCACATACATCTATTCAGTGTATGTTCAGTGTGTGTATGTGTGTATTAATAAACACAGGTTCATTTTTATATACCCTGACTTTTTAAGATTCTCTGCAAAACAGAGATCTTAGTTTATTATTGTTATTTCCCCTGACAATTTTGCATGAAGTGGAATTTATTTTGTGACTAATGTGCGCGCGTGTGTGTGACTAATGATGCAATTCTGTTTCTTATTAGTCTTGTAGACAACAAGTATATATTTTAATGTTGGCTGTTGTATTTTTTCCATAAAGGCAAAAGCTACATTTTAACTTAAGAGTTCTGCTATAACTCTCCTATTTCTGTTATGCGGACATGCAGAATTTGAAGAGGATAGTTATTGAGGTTTGGTTTAGCATGGTAGTATTCAAAGCTTGTCAGTTGTAGTGAATCTGATGAAAAAAGACATACATATGAGTTGAACATATATAAGGACAATTCATAATGTCTTCTTCAAGCAGGTATGGATACCTACGTTTGGAAGACAGAGTCCTCAGCGGTGAAATTCACTTCATAAACAAACTCGCAACTGCCAAACATATGTGGTCTTGACTCTTCCTTTCAGAGCACTGAGTTTTTGGGGTATCTCCAAGGCCTGGATTCCTCACAGGGTGCTAAAAGCAGGTGTTGTCTATGGCTACATTTCATGTTTCTTATATTCTTTTTATCACAGCAAAAGCTTGTACAGCTGCAAGCTGTTCAAAAAAATTGAGAAAGTTTTAACAATGTAAAACTGAAGCTTCCCTGACATATCTGAATACAGTGTACCATTAAAAAAAAATCTTTTCACTTTTGGGAAGGAATATGGCAACTGCCCCATGTATGTCACTGAATCTCTTTTCTTTTTGTTGACATGTCAGTATAGAGTCAGATCTTGCATTTGAACCACCACTGCTTACAGCTGGAGCAGATGTGCAAAATAAAACAGACTCTAAAACAGATTTAAGGGGGGTCTACACTGTACACTGTACTGGACTCTGTACAACCATTTTTCTTGGGTAGAAAATTGAATTACACTCTGTGGACGAACCAGTTGGGAGATGCATCATTCCTTGAGAAAATTAAGTCAGTGAGGAATGACTAAGGTCTTTTAGGACATACGGTATTTGGGAAGTTGTTTGTTCATTCCCTACTGAGATGCTTAATTTAAAGGAAGAATGTAAAACTGAACCCATGTGACTGCCACTGTTTCTGCCACCTAGTTTCTCATCTAGCTTCTACTTTTACAGCATTATTCCATTAAAACTGTTTTCCCTACTTCTTCTCTTTCCCTTTCTGTTTTTTATCTACACTTCTACTTGCCTAATTCCTCTGTCCCCCCAGTGCAATAACAGGGTACTGCTGACCACAGAAGCCAAGGTCTCAGCCAGGTACCACTTCCATTGGCGTCCCAATGCAACAGTGTCAGCTGCCCTCCATGGGAGAAAAACACCCCCGCCAAAGCATCTATTCATGTAAGTAGTCAATTTATATTTAAATATAGAAAGCTTCAGCGGAGATGTTTGCATGAATGTACAAATACAGTTTGCAAGACTGGTCTGGAAAATGTATCATGTGGGGAAAACAGGGAGCTATAATGTATGTTCTAATAAGCTGACAGCTTGGCCTTATATGCCTCTCTGAAAAACATGATAAACACTTCATTGTGCACTTGTGCTTTGTGCAGTGCAACCGCTGTGAAGACGTGTGGGGATCTAACAGACCTTGCCTGACTAAGGTGGATAGAAACACCTATGAGAGACATTCTGTGAACAGTTACTAAGTTCAGAAAGTTTTGAAAAACAATGTTATATGTTTTACAGTTATATTCATTTATAATTTAGATTTTTTTAAAATCCCAACTGGCAGATTTAAGTCTCTTTATTTTACAAATTGTATATAAATATGTATATGTGACTCCATTTTGCATATGATATGGAGTCCAATTAAATTTGCCTGTTTTCTTTACTTTCTGTATGGAAACTTTTGATCAGAATCTAAGTGAATCATCTTTAGGAAGCGCAAAAGATGTCTGAAATCTTTAAAAATCACTCTGTTACTGGCAAGTAATCAAAGCCTTAGTCTATTTCATGATAGGCTTCTGTTTTACGCAAAGATTTTTATGAAATATTATTTGCATGTACTACTTAAATACATGTATTCTTGTATGCCATATATTTTCCATCTCCTGTTCCACACCCCTCCAAAGCTTAATATTTCTAAATTAACTACAAGGAAATTGAGATGAGGTAGATTACAACCTGATTTTCTGCTGTGGGAGCCCTATTAGACTGCATCAGAATAGGTATATTTGATCTGCACTATTTCTTCCTGCAGATGGACTCAAATCACACAAATACCATTTGACAAGTGCACCTTCTGCTTGGCTTGAATGGCTAGATCATTTAGTCTACATTTTGCATGGTGGACTCTCACGTCTTGCAGATCTCTGTAACCGTACTAGCGCAGTGCGAAGACTTCAAAACATAGTAATGATCATATGAGTAAAGGGATGATTTAGATTTCACTTCTTCCCATTTGTTGGAGAGTCTGTTTTAAAGTAGAGATGGGAGGAAGGAAATTCAAAGGAAGGACTACTCTTACAGTATGGTATATAAAACAAGGGACTGAAAGTACTTGGCTTCTTCAGCAAACATCAAGAAAGGCTTACTATTTGTTAATAAATCAGGCAGATAAACATCAGGCTGTGGAAAGAACTAGTTAAACTAAATGGCAGTAGTAACACAAGAGTAGGTGACAACAAACTGTCAATGAGTGAACAGGTTGAAAGTCATAAGGAGAACAATACAGAACAATAAGATCATGAAACAGTTTTCTAAATAGGAAACAGAACACCTTTATCTGCTTTGAAGACGGCATTCATTTCGTGCTTGAAATATATTACATAAGGTGGATACCAGGAGTAGACCTGAAGACCACGAGATTGAGTCTTTGCCAAGGCTCCAAAGAACTGCAGAGTCCTGCAAATCCAGCAACTCTTTTATTGTCTTGTTTATAAACAGAAGGTTTTAAGAGCTTCCATTAAATAAGACAGTGATCAGTTTTCACTGTTTCAGCCACAAGTCCCATTATATTTGTGTTGCTTCATAGTCTTCTAGTAATTTTTCCTCTGTGATATTTTTTTCAGCATAGGTAATATGTACCCAACCACAAAATATAAAGGGTCTTATTCTGAAAGAAGCCTATAGGCAATTTTCTACATAGTATTATTAAACTTGGTACAAGATTTTCTGTTAAAAAAATTACACCTTTTCAAAGCTATATAAGTTTGTAGAAATACTTTTCAAATGAGTAGTTGCTATAGAAGCTAGTTAGACTGTATCTAGGATGCTGAACATTTACGAAGCTAGTCCCTCAACATTCATGGCAATTATTTAAATTCCTTTCACCGTATTTACAAGATCAGACTGAATAATTTGAATCACTGTCTTTAGGAAAAAAACACTTTGTCATCATGTGTGTAGTTTTCAACACACCATAAATAGTTACCACTTCTCTAAAAATACCGTGTAACTTTAGCTGAAAAAAGGAAATGCACGTGCTTATTTAAAAGATGTCTTTATTTATAGAGTTCATATTTTTTACATGTAGGAATGTATGTTGAAGAACCCACTGAAAATGTGCCTCTGAAGCTGAACTGCACCAAACGATGACCTAGTTTTTTCTATTGAGAATATAATGATTACATAATGATTTAAATATTAATCTGAAAAAGTCTGATTTCAAAACAGTTGTTCTCTGAACAGTATCCAACTAATGATCAGATACACAGTGTAATGAAATAACATCTAATCAATACAAATCAAGTATATATAGGCTAACAGGAAATATGACAGAAAAGTTGTTCGAAAAGCACCCTAACTTGACAGAAAGGTTCTGTTGGTTTCCACATAAATATAACGCAGGGACATTAGGCCATCTTATTAGAGACATAGAAGCAATACATCTCAAGTAACATGGACTGAGCTATTTTGGTTTTCAACTTCATGGGTTTTCTGTACAACTACAGTCAAATCTGATAAAAAAATATTTCTGTACTGAGGTTAACCGGAAAATCTAAACCTCCTTTTAAATTCTATTATTCAGTCCAAGAAACTGCCAAGTGTGATGTGTCTAATATTGTTAGTGATACTATATATTGAAATACATAAATGCAAATGAACTGACTAGTCATGAATTGCAAAACAGCTAGTAATATATTGCTAAGGGGATGTTTTCCTTGTTATGCTTCCTATGAGAATCTCATTCCTTGGAATGCCATTCAGAGTATATGGTATTTACATATCAGTCTTACCTTGAAAAGGAGGTCTTTAGCTTCTTAATCCTGGAGGTACTCATATATACAGCATTGGTCCACTTTTTCCTAAAGCTTTTTATGCTTCACATCGAAGTAACCGACAGTGCTGTAAGACAAAAAATCTGATGTAGCATTTTTGATTGGAATATCAAGGCACTAAGAGATTAAATGGACTCCCAAAGCCACACAGTAAGTCTTTTACTCTTTAGGAGATTTCAGCAGGATTCTGCTTCCATGAAAATCATTGTGCCATCCTTCCTCTTGATTTAGAAGTTGATTCTGAAGTTAAATATTAGACACAGCTACAGAGTCTTTGGGGAAAAAAATGGAAGCAGGTGGAGGCACATGGCTGAAGGCATTTAGCTGGAATTTACAGTATCTGAATACAATCAAGACAATACAGACTTCAAGAAATTCTGAAAATTTTATCACGGAAACACCATGTGCCATTTTGGAGGCACCTCACAGGTCGAGTGTTCATTGGTGACAGAGTTTCTCAAATCAGCACCTGCTCAACCAAAACAGCTGCTGGAGCCACAGCCAGGCCCTGACCCCTCTGGTACGGCAGTGTCCAGCAAGCCCTGCGTCCTGGGCACATGCCACACACTCAGCCCAGCGGCCCTACTCCTTCTCTCTACTTCAATTTGATTTATAGAATCATAGAATCATTAAGGTTGGAAAAGACCTCTAAGATCATCAAGTYCAACCGTCAACACAACATCACCATGCCCACTAAACCATGTCCCTAAGTGCCTCATCTACACGTCTTTTAAATACTTCCAGGGATGGTGACTCAACCACTTCCCTGTGGTTGAACAGGCAGCCTGTTCCAATGTTTAACCACTCTTTCAGTAAAGAAAATTTTTCCTAATGTCCAATCTAAACCTCCCCTGGTGCAACTTGAGGCCATTTCCTCTCGTCCTATCGCTAGTTGCTTGGCAGAAGAGACCAACACCCACCTCGCTACAGCCTCCTTTCAGGTAGTTGTAGACAGCGATAAGGTCTCCCCTCAGCATCCTCTTCTCCAGGCTAAACGACCCCAGTTCCCTGAGCCGCTCCTTGTAAGACTTGTTCTCCAGACCCTTCACCAGCTTCGTTGCCCTCCTCTGGACACGCTCCAGCACCTCAATGTCCTTCTTGTAGTGAGGGGCCCAAAACTGAACACAGTATTCAAGGTG
>JAYKAV010000254.1:136549-153214 GCA_035582835.1 Phoebastria nigripes
GGGACCTCCCCCGTTAACCAGGACTGCTGATAAATGATGGAGAGTGGCTTGGCAATTTCCTCCGCCAGCTCCCTCAGCACTCTTGGGTGGATCTCATCCGGCCCCATGGACTTGTGAGCGTCCAGGTGGTGWAGCAGGTCTTTCACTGCTTCCTCTTGGATTTTCTGTCCACTGCTGCTCCCATCACCTCGGTGTGCACAGGACAAACCATCCCAGAACAGGGTGCACAGCCTTTATTCAGCAGTCTTACATCTTCCATGGTCCCAGAAGGCCCTGGTCTCAGGGTGGAGGAGCAAGAGAACAGAAACACTCACCAGATGTATAAATGCAAAGTCAGCACTCAAATAATTTAGTAACCACAATAAATAAGTGTAGAAGTTAGTCAAAACTGGACAAAAAAAATACAGGATTCAGTTTAATATTCTGGGTTACACAGGTGCTCACTCGCCCTGTTTACAGTGCCTATAAGGACAGCGTAGCTTTAGATATCTACACATCATTTCTGCTTCAAAGCACTGCCCTTGGGCAGTGCTCAAAAGGAAATAAAAAAAATTTTCTTGTTTATTCTCACTCTGTGGCTCTCTGGAGTTTTTTACTTGTCAAAAGGTTTCACTTTTCTCTTTATGTCTTCTGCTGACTAGCACTCTCTATTCTTCTTCCTTGCTTTTGTCTTCGCCCCTCTTCTAACCCCCCAAAACCTGTACTTTGCCACTGTCATAATTGCAAAGCCCTTCTGCAGCTTAAAATCATTGTCAGACATTTAGACTTTGGCACTGCTGTAGTAATGCTGCTGAACTCTGCTAGATGTTTAAAAGGAGATAAATATTTACAGCTTGGAAAAAAACAAGTTTTCAAAGGTGTCCCATTAAGAAAGATACAGATGTCTCTGGGTTACAAAGAAAGAATGTCAAATAAGCAGTTAAGAAAGAAAAAAAACAACAAACAAATTGGAGTATCAGCTATTTTATGCTTGTTTCAGAAATGAAAGCATCATGTGTGAAAGATCTCTTCGAGGTCTGATGTCAACTGAATATGGACTAACTGATCCAGGAGTTCCTCCGTGATGGTGGTTTCATAATCGCCTATTGAACTAGAAATGCATGAATGACCTTAAATGACCTTAATGAACTTCTGTGGTTCAGGGCCTGGTACAGTTTTGACCTAGACAGACAGTGATTCTTTTTAAGTTTCATATTTGGAGCCCAGCTTCTTGAAGACAGATAGAAATAAACCTCAGACATCCTGATATTCTACATTTATTTAGCTTTGGGAAAATGTTTTTCTCTTAATACCTATTTTGAAGTTGCTGTGAGTTTATATACATGCTCATATTAGTGTGCTCTAACAAGTTACTGCACAACAGCTAAGGTGGACTAATTAGAGGGATACACACTCTTACCCAGTGGCAAATTAAAACTAATTTTACCTGGAGAGAAAGATATTTTGTAATAGATGCTTATTCTCTTTTCCCCTATCAGTTATATCCTCAGATTTTAATTTAAAGTCCCTAATTTTTCAAGTCGTACAACTATTTTCTTTTACCATGTCTCCACCTTTAAGCCTCTTACAGTAAATCTTGATTTATCATAAGAATTAAAAGCAGAGACAAGGAAAACTCAATTCTAGTTATTTCTTCTATATTATTCTCTTCGTCATTCCTACATCCATCCCTCTAGCACACTGCTAGCAGGAGTGAGGTCTACTTCTGCCATACAGAACTGAACAATGTCAGCTGGAACATCTTATTCTATATAATATTGGCTTCTTTGAAGGCACATTGTAAATATGGATGTAGGTCCTTGTTGTTTCTTGAGGGAAATGTCTATTTTTATTCCTCACAGTTTAAAACAGGTGATGGGACATCATTGAGACAGATGGCCATGGGAGAATAAAGAAACAGAAAGAAGATCAGGTAATTTTAAATAGAATCTTCCAAAAAGGCATATAGAAATCCTTTTCCTAGTGTCAGTGGCCAGCACACATAACCACATTGGTGAGTACCTTGCTGTTGGTCTAATAGAAGCATGTGTTGTTCTCATAGCTGAGATGTAGCTSGGTGCTCTGACAGGGCATATCTGAATCACTGAATTAATAATAGATTCTCAACACTTTGATGAATGTATAATAAGTGAACCGACACTGCAATCATACATTTTCACAGTTCTCAAGTTCTGCAAGAACTGCTTTCTGGAAATGTTCTTTGTTCTAAAGTAAGAAAACTGATTGTCAAAGTGTGTGTTTTACTTTGAATCTTGTATTAATGTTTTCTTTTTTTTTTTTTTTTTTAGAGAAAGCATCATCTTAGATGATGCAAGACGCCTTGCCTGCTTACGTAAAAGGCCTGATTTCCACACCATGCCAAGAACCTACCCTTGTCTCTTTTTTTTTTTTTTTTTTTTTTTTTTTTTTTTTTTTTTTTTTTTTGCTTACACTTATAATTCTGCATATTATCTTTGAAGGCTGTTTACCTGTGATAAGTATAAATACAGAACAAAAGAAGTGTTTACTGATAACAACTGTTTGGTGTATTTTGCACATAGTGTAAAAAAGGGAGAAGAGAGCTTTATTAAACAGTCTTGGATCTTTTCCCAATGGTACTTCATGCTGCAGCCCAACACATAGGCATTAGACCATTATATCATGGGTAAGAAATGAGAATATTTTAGATCTGTTGAACACTGTGAATATTTCACAGTTGATTAGATTAAACTGCTGAAACGCAGGTGTTTTTGTACGCTGAGAAAATCCAGTGTTCAGTGGTCCTCAAATTCTTACTTTCACCTGTGCAGAGTGCTCATCTAGTGAATAAAATAAACCACGCCAGTTAGCACATGGCCTGCTAATATGTGGTATCATTATGTTTACGCTGCTTTGTTTATAAGAGAGTGCTGCTTTTCTTTTTTCTTTTCTTTTTTTTTTTTTTTAGGGAAACCATGTTTTAAATAGCTTGGGTAGGCAGCTTTTTAATTAGGAGACTCCCATACTATACATACAAACAAAGAAAATGTGTAACTAGTAGCAACTGTGATTGCGTGGAAGTAAGGAATACATTTAAGGAATAAGCTGACTAAACCAGCATAAATTTTTCACAGTCAATTCACAGAATTATCAGTAAAGAAGCAACCTCTCCAAATCTCTTTGAAGCGAACATAAATCTCTAAGAAAACAATCCACGGATAAACTTGCTTTTTTAGGTTTCAGTTTTTATTGGGACAGTCCTAGGATGCTGACCCAATGGTCAGAAATATGACAGAAGAAAACTTCCTTTTTCATCTGGTACTTTGAGATGTTAGGATAGCTTTTCATAGTCTGATGCACAGGAATAATGGAAATAGTTCTAAGTATAGTAGTTTTGGTCTCCATTGTAATATCATCTTCTTCTGGAAGAAGATTCTGTAGTCATAAATCTAAGACCAAAGGAGCCAGAAGGAAAGCTAGTGAAACTGGTTCTGGGAGGAAAACAACTAAGTTTCCACATCCTATTATGGGGAATATGTAAATATTTTGGATGATCATTGGATGATGAAAAAATGGTGACCACAAAATATACATTCCTTGGAAAGGAACCTTTGTTTCCACTGCTCATAATTATTTGCTTCACACACCATCCAGAATCAGACTTTTTTTGCTTGCTTTCTCAGTACCCTGACTCTTGCATTTTCAGCCTCGCAGAAAGCAAGCACTGTTTCTGAATCTGTGAGTGTCTGTAGTTAAGCACTCAACTGGCCTTCAGGACAAGAAAGTAGAAAGTTGAGCAGTACAGAAGATTCAGTGGGTAGAAGTGCTGTCAATGTCAGTGTTGGTTTTAGGCGATTCTGGATTTAGGCAGCCTCAGGGCTGCTTGTTTTCTCTTACTAGCCAAATCCCAGTGATTTCTGCTTTGCAAACAGGATTTTTGGGAGTTCATTTTTTCACTTTTTTTTTCCTTTTTTTCTGAAATTGACCTTTTGAGGTGGGTAATAAATGGTTTTGAATTAAAAAAAATTTGGACTTAAAAATACTTGCATTCTGCCCATTGTGCCCTTACTCCTGTTCTCATATCTGAAGAATATACCTCTAAACCTTACACACTTAAGCATATTAACTACTGCCTGATACACATGTTTGTAAAACATAGTTATCTGTTAGTATAAAGATAGCAGGACAAGAATGTATAGTGTATAAATAATACTAAAAGTAAAAGAAACAAAGACTACCTCACCCATTTTCCAGTCAGGGAGAGTGAGGACAACACATCACAAAGTATTGATTTTGTGAGTTTGTTTATTTCTATTTAGACTTAAATTTTTATCATCATTAAAATATAAGTTAATGCTTGGCTGAAAAAGCAGGTAAACATCACTGGTCTGAAAGACAGGTAAGAAGATATATAAGACCATATGTTTAAAAAATGATGAAATATTCTGTAAGTGTAAAAAACATTGTGAATAGGCTCAGATGTCCTTTTCAGTAGTATTACTTCAGGTGTTATCAAAGCTCATAAAAATTCATAATGGATCAGTATCTTTATTCTGATTCATTCTAGGTCTGTTACTTAATAAGTTTTTATAGATATGAAAACAGATCTATTTATACATCTGGAAAATGTTCCGTCATATAATTGGGATAAATATTTCACAAGGAAAATTTTATTATTGCTTGTTTCACCCACAAATTCCTAAACAATATTCATTACAGTGCTGAGTTAGCATATCGAGTAATACTGTCCAAAAATTATTTTGGGGTGAAAGAGGCTAATATATTATGTAAAGAATTCTTTTAGACAGCTTTAGGCATTGTTACTAAATGTCATGGAAGTCCAAATCACTCTTCTACAACATACGCCAATGCCCAAATGGCAGGACTGTAAATAAAGTTCATGCTTCATTTCTGATAATGTTCAGAGACACTTGCAGTAGATTGACTACTCTTTCATCAGTTCAGTCACCGGTCTTGAACTACAGGCCACAGTTCAAACTGTTTTATTTTTGGCTGAGTCAGCGAAGAAGATATTAAATCATATACTTTAATTTCTCACAGTACTTGGACCCCATAGGGTTTGGAAATGACTTTCAACTTTTGCACTAACTCCAAACATTGCATTCAACATTCATTACTGTAGTGACTTTATTTTGTACATGATCTGTATCACTGTGTTCCTGCCACTTAGAGATTTATTTTTATTTTTCATTTTTAAGAAARACTTGAAGTAGCTGTTAATATTCCCAGAGGACTGTGATTTAAACCCAGGAGCTTGCTGTTAGCAAGTTGTGCCTTGACCAAAAATGAATAGCCAAGTTGGGCTGTTCAATTATTTCACTCTTAAAAGCACAGTGATTCACCTGAGCTTTTGGGAGTAGATTTTGGGGGAGGAGATGCTAGCTCCATGCCTGAATATGTATTTTGCTTTGTTCCTAGGAAAAAGAACATAAGGTGTGAAGAACAAATTAAAGCAATTGATCTCACGGAGATCTTGACAAATAAAATACTGTTAAAATAATATTTCTTTTGCATAAATATACCAACCCAATGAATACCCAATCCTGGGCTTCTGCCATTGTGTGAGACAGAATATGATGTTTATCCAGGTAATTGATTTCCATTCTTCACCAAAATCTACTGATCAGAAAAAGAATCCATTTACTGCTTAGCACTGCAATGTTTTATTAGAACCTGTGTTGTGAACAAGCAAGGATCAAAAAGATGAGAACCAGACAAGGGAAAAGAGAGAAGAAAATTTAGCTGGAAGTTTGRCTGTGAACGTTTAAAAGATCTTCACCTAATTTATTTGTTGCAAGAGTTGGAGCCACTCACACAAACATTTGAAAGCACTCTCTTCTGTCAGAAACAATTGCAGTCAGGGAGGAATATGAATATACTCACTGCCAAGGAGCAAGATGGACATCAGTTTGTCCTACCTAGAAAAGGTCCCTGTGGTATGAGACATCTACTCTGGAGTCTCTGCTGGTGGGCCTTATGGTGATAATGGTGTTGACTCAAAACTTTTCAAACATTGCTTGTCTTTTATAGAGTACAATTCAAACTACTTCCTCACTGTTACGTGCTCGGTATGCTGTTACTTATCTTTGTGTGTGATTTCACGCATATACTACGTGCCATCTATCTAGCTTATGAATCATGGGGTTTACTTATTGGTCTGATGCACAGGCCTATCAAATCAAATAATTTATCCTACGTTTTACCTAAGCCTGCAATGTCTTTAAGTTATGGTAGGCTTAACTTGTGCTTCAGAGATGTCTAGAATGGAATTTTCTGTTTTTAATGTTAGCCAGACATAGAACAAAGTAAGAAGTAGCATTGACATTGTAGGATTCAGGATATTCTACATCAGGCTGGGGAAAAGACATGTTCTTAGCTCAGAATTGCTCATCTGATTCAGTTAACCAAGTATAAAATAAGTCATGTAGAAAGAATTGGTTGGGTTTCAGGTCCAATTAGAAGTTCACATTCAATTTACAATTGCCCTGAAATTTTAACTCAGATTAAAGTTGTATTATGTTATTTTTACTAATGGATTAATTTAATTAGATTAACCAAACTGAAGGGGTTTTGCATAATGGATATAACTCTACTTCAAATCTTGTCCATAATTAGGAACAGGGAAAGCAGTCTAGAGAAAATAAAAACAAAATTTAAAAAAATCTGCTTCATTTGAATAAATCCAGAGCAAAACCTACTTTGAGATACTCAAGTGTACATTAACCATTGGTGGAGAGGTTGGAGGGGAAACACTTCCAAAATCAAAATCTATGCATAAAATTCTGATCTGGGGGGAAATACAAGTGTTAATAGCTATAGCTGTAATGAGATAATAGGCGTAGAGAAATAATGGGGGCAGGGATTTGTAACTTCATGCACTAGATATTAGACGTTACACTGTACCAGGAATGGTAGGCTTGGTAGGGTCCACTGAACCTCTTATTTCACAACCACTGAATAAAATTTTACCAAAAACATAATTTTGACATCACCAATGTGTTTTCTTTGTGAATTTTCTTTAAACACTTTCCAGATAGAGATGTGAATGTACTGAAATTCAGAAAGTGGAAAGAATCATTATGAAGTAAAAAAAGACAACATTTTAAGGTTATTCTGATACTGAAAGAAAAAAAGTTTTCAAAAGTTAATGTTTTTGGCACCAGACCGAAAGCTAGAAATATCTTCTCATGACATGAAAACAAGTTTTCTGAACAGCTTTTCTAACAGGACAAGGAGATACTCTTGGATATATGTGGACATGTGCGTACTTCATGAACTTTCCTCTGCTCCCACAACCTTTGTTATGTACAGAATCACCAGCTGAAATGAAATGTGTGAGCTATGGTAAACCACCAGAGAGGACAAGGTGTTAAAAATGTTTTTGTGAGTGTTTGTGTTATGAATGATATGGCTATTTGTGGCAGATATTTTCCAGTTTGCTAAAGATAAGGATCTCCCTCCAGCTGGCACTTGTCAGAGGACCACAGAACAAACTTGTGAATTTGCAGCTTACAAATGAGAATTGTGAAGATGTATATATAATTTTAGTTATTCCTTGGACATGTAAACCACGCTAACTTTCTAAGGATGATACGAGAGTAGATTAAATTTAACCATGGCAGTTTAAGTCAATCTAATTTAGTTCTTCTGAAACTCTGTCCTGTATGCAGTACCCGGATAGTCATTATGCAGTTCTGCTCCCTGAACTGTTTCATTGCAAAGCTGGATGAGCACCAAGATAGTTCTTGCAAGTGCCGTCATAAATGAGGGACAGGATAACCCAGCTGAAGAAGAGATGAAAGCAGCAATGACAGTCTAGAGCAGCTTTTAGACTTTGCCTATGGAAAATTAAGAATCACAGAATAGTTTGGGTTGGAAGGGACCTTTAAAGGTCATCTAGTTCAATGCCCCTGCCGTGGGCAGGGACATCTTCAATTAGATCTCGTTGCTCAGAGAACCGTCCAACTTGACCTTGAATATTTCCAGGGATGGGGCATCTACCACCTCTCTGGGCAACCTGTTCAGTGTTCCAGTGTTTATTTTAAAAGGTCATTTTAAGGGTAATCAAAAGGTTTAATTTTTAGAAAATCAAAGTACCATGTTTAGATTTGAATCCTTCTGGAGGAAAAAAAAAAWGAAATATATAAATTTAATTTGAAAAGACATGTCAAGCTAAAGCATCCAAATACTCCTGTCCCAAACGGGAGAGGTTAAAGAAACTGAAACATGAAGAAGTGATTTGCTCAAGGGCATACCCAGGACATAACAGAAAAATGAAGAACAGAGCAATTTTCCCCAGCTGCTCAGTATGAAATCAGTTGCCTGTCCACTTCAAATAGTAACTCCTTACAGTGCTAACTTCAACAACTCCAACTTTCAATATTTTCAAGCTCCAGTTACAGCCTATTTATGCATTAGGAGATTTTAAAATGCCCAGAAACATCTTGATGACTGATATATATGATCTTTAGCCGCTTTCATTCATCATAGCAAAGATGAATCCCAAAACTGTGCTTCCATCATCCTTCCAAATGACAATTCACTGTAATCAGGTTTCCCTTGCAGGATTTGCTCCTTTTTTTCAAATCTATGGGTGAGATTTCCATTGAAGCCACAGGAAAAATACTTAGTATCATTGCTGTTTCCTTTTGAAAATACAGCTAAATTATCTGAGTAGAGTTATTTTTATAGATTTTATTATCCATGTATTCTTTCAATTCTTCAACGCAAACAGCTATAACATAATACAAAATAACACTGGTATCTTTTTTTTTTCTTTTAAATGGAAAATAGTCACATTTATTTTTTAAGTGACTGTAAGAGACCAACTGGCAGTTAACACCAAGGCCAACTTGTAACCCACTGGAACAAAGAACTGTTTTCCAGCGACAGGAGACAAAACTTGGTAAGGGAGCAGGGGGTGGAGATCCCCTGAGCCTGTCTGAGGAATGTCTCAAACACTCACAAGACTGAGGGATGGTGAATCCCAGGAAGGCTCCTCTGTAGAGAGTTAATTGGGTCTGGCCTTGGGAGAAGAAATATGATGACACCATAAGTCAGCCAAATAAGGGAGTATCCAGATAAGTGCTAAGAAAACAAGGACTAGTGATAAAACCAAAGAAACAACTACTTGAACTGAGTGAACTATCCTAATTAGCATACTAAAAAATCCACCCACCAGCAGGAAAAGCCCCCTACCAAACAAAGCCCCTTCCCCACTGAATATGCGCAGTAAAAAGAAAGGACACTGTGACTTTAAGTGAAGACGAGACATACAGGAACCAATAGAAGCGAACTACAAAACTACCCCCGTAGCAGAGGGGCAGTTTGAAATGAATGGCGGGCATAAAAGGGGAAGGCAAGTGCCTAGGGGGGAGAATATTCTCTCTTTCGACTTTCRATCTGGGGACCTGGGACTCATTTCAGGAACTTTTGAAGGAGCACTCCTGCGGACCAGAGACCCCCGTCGGCTGGACCAACGCTGGAACCTGGACCGATGATCTCTTCCTCTCTCTTTCTTTCTCTCACTCTCTCCTTCTCTCTTTCTTTTATTCTTTTACCTTTTCCTAATAAGTAACGCAAGGCATAAACTCCCACAGCAGTGGTGAGCAACAGGCTTTTCTGCTACCCAATTATTTCATAAACTCCCACATCAGTGGCGAGCAACAAGCTTTTCTGTTATCCAATTATTTAMCAATGAGCCTAGCTATAGAGTAAAAGTCTTTGCTTATGTACAGACCTTGAGTGTTGTTTCACCTTAATCCATACCAAGGGAATTTGCGAACCTGAGTCACCTCTCCCACACAGGCGGGACGTGACAGTGACTTTGAAAAAGTATGACCAAATATTTGCTAATATCTGCTGTTTTCCTAAAGAGAAGAAATATCTTGGCACTTTTATTAAATGACTAAACCATCATAAATTGATCAGAGATGTAGTTTCTGTGTCTGAGGCAGTTATTGGTCTTTTTTCCATAGTCTAATGAATATACTATTTTTAGAAGCCAGTCCTCTTTTTGTCATCATATATACATATTTTTATATATAGAGGAATTGAAAAGAACAATAGTAATTCATTTTGAAGCAGAATGGTATATTCACAACACGAGGTTCTCTTTTTGAGACTGGCACAGGTTTTATGAATAGTCTAATCATAATAGAACTGAAATTTAATAAAAGTAAAAGTGACTGACAGTGCATGCTCAGCATTATATATAAGAAGAAATAGTCCATGCCACAGTCCCTTGCAATCTGACTCATTATCTTCTTACCACAGTAGGACACAACGGTTGTATATCTATTGTTGCTCAAACTCCCACTTAAATCTAGACTGCCTACATGCTGGCTTGCACATTGGTTTAAATTACAGGAAAATCCTAGTGGTTTTTTCAGTTCTTCTGAGCTACCAGTACATAAATTTAGCCATGAACTTGAAAATGGTTTGAGCTCAAGCCTTGTTGGACTCTTGGCTATCATTCAGGAGAATGAAAGTCAACAGGACTTTGCTGGCCATCACTAGCCCTGAGAACATGCAAATTGTTTTCCTAGACTTCTGATTAAATGAGACTTCAAGGTACAGAAACTATGTCTAGACTTTACTATTAAATCTGAGGAAAAACAGAGAATTCTTGCAGAACTCTATATATTGGTTTCATAGACATTTGAGATGGGACAATACTATGAAAGTAAGCAATRCTTGAATGGCTTTGACTAAAATGTAGTGATTCAGAAATCAATAACATCTTGCTTTTGTGTTGTAGGTTTATACGAACTTCATACTACCCTTCTGTTGTGGTGCAAGACCAAATGGCAGTTAGCAAGCTAAAGAGACTTGGACATCAAAGCACTTTAATCACAGATATATCCAGTTTTATTAATCACACAATATCCCTGTCCCATGTGGGAGATGGTGCAGTGAAGGAGAGAAGTCAGGTGGCTTAGCATGATAGTTTCTTATATGACCACCCTATCCCTTGGGAGAGATGGTGCAGTCCCAGAGAGAGATTGGACAAGTCATTGTGGTAGTTCCTGCCATGTTGTGTCTGGTCCAGGTGCTGGATCATGAGGTTTCTCTTGGCTCTTTTCCACTCCCTGGGCTCCCTGGAGATTGGAGAGAGAGTCTCAGGTCCTGATGCAGGGTCATAGGTCTTCCCTCCTCAGTCTTTCTAGAAACTCTCGGTCACCTCAGTAGGCTTAAGTTTCCTTAGCTATAAAGACTAGATAGATATACTTTGCCAGTGGTTAGTCTGTTCAAATCACACAGTTGTTTTTCTGATTTGCTGTTGTCCTTGTTGGTGTTTATAATCTGCTTTTTCTGGGTACTTCTGGACACTTTTACACTTTTTGATGATCAAACAGGTTGTTTGCATAGCTTGGCTACCTACTTGCTTGAGCACACCAAAACTATTCTGTTTGGGAGAGGTGGTTCATCATATTTCACTCTACTGTGGCTATAGCAAAAAGTTGGTTAAAGTTCACAGGTTTATGCTAGCAGCTATGCTAACTAGGCCTAGCTGCTCTACCTTCTGACTGAGAATCAGGATCACTAATTGCAGTGACATAAGCTGGAAAATGGTAGCCTTGTATGTCCAGTCTCATTTGGCACAATAATTACAGAACGGTTTCCTCCAGTTTCTCACAGAAGCTGTGAAATGCATGGGAGATCAGTATAATGTACAATGGCATCCAGACCCAGAGCAAAGAGGGTAATTTTTGAAGGCATGAATATCAAGCCCACACCCTAAATAGGTGTCCATAAAGCAGTTCTGATCCTTAGTTAGTGGTCCTTCTTGTTTTCACCACATTGCAGGAGACAATATGACTCTACCTCAGCCTTGCAGCTGAAATGGCTATAGGCACTAAGAGAAAAACTGAAACAGAGTAATTGCCAGAGTGCTGAAGGTACCAATGGCTTTGAGCTGGTGAGTTGTTCCCAGACTTGCTATGTGTTCACATGTTGCTGTCCAAGGTAAGAAGCAGTGATTTCTACATGGATGTGGATGGTTTAAGGTTGGAAAGACAGACTCTAATACAGGGTAAGCTGGAGATTCATCTAGGTTCATGGTGCATATGAGTTGATGAAGTGTCTGAAAGAGTGGGATACAACTTCAGTTAAAATAACTAAATTCAGGTGTCTACACATAAGTTGTTTAGTGCAGACCCTATTCTGAAGACATAGTTAATATAGTCAAAAGAGTCTAGAAAGAAATTTAGCTGATCAGCCAGGAGAAGTATTTTTCTGGTAATCTGAATGACTGTTTAAACTCTGCTGACCAGATCTCCATTGATTATAAATGGACCTGAAGCTCATTAATAAGCACCTCGATCTAAATACCTTAATCCTGACTGGATTCTGACTCTGGGGACTTGGTTCAATTACCTATACAAAGATATCTGTGTTTGTAAGATATCTAAGAGATGGGACTGGTGATAAAGATGAAAAAAGACCCATGGAAAACCTGTGCTCTTCTGGACAGGCATTTGGAAGCCATGACATGATACCCAGGACATGTCAAAGGACACTGCATTTGTGTTTAAGCAGCAAAATCAAGCCCTGGCTTCCATGAGCTGAACACCACACAGAAGCATGGGATACCTAACAGACCTACATTCAGCACAAAAACAGGGAAAGCCAAAGGAAGAAAAGCAGATAAAGTGAACTCTAATAGTTCAGGYTACTTGCTTCAACAATGTCAAACCCATATTTAATACAACTAGAAAAATTGTAGGCAACGATTCCACTGCAGCAGCAAAAAAACCCCACAGTACTCAAATATATTGACCATGATACTTTTTATCATATTCCCACTGTTAGACCCCATTGGTAGCGTCTAAATAATCAAGGAACAGAAAGCAATAACATGGTTCAGAATGATAATGAAACTGGTTTTGCAGTATTTGGGATGAAGAGGGAGAGCACGTGTGATGGAAAGAAGTAGTGTCTAACTAAACTAAAGCATATTTCTACTGACAGACCATGCACTGGGCAGGCCTCTTATGCTTGGGGTGTAATTTCTGGTGAAAAGTTAATTCTTTGCAAAGAGTAGCCACATCCAAAAATCGGAATATCAGCTGGGAACAGTGATTCAAGTGCTGATCTGTTCAAACTCAGAGCAGAGATGTGAATCTCACCCATCCAAATGACTCAGCGAAACAATTTGTCATTCTCTCCTGCACTACCAGTAACCAAATCTGTATTTGTAATCATTTTTAAATGAAATGCAAATCTTTTTTTCCCAACCAGCCTATTAATCCTCTTCTTAAATAAATTATCCTTTAACATTTGTTGCTAATTGGAGAGGACAAGACAAGCATTTGCAAAGCCACTCTAATGGTAACTAATGTTACCAAGATAAAAGAATAACAATATTTTCTCAAAAGAGATTTTAGAATGATGTTGTGGTTTAACCCGGCAGGCAGCCAAACACCACACAGCCTCTCACTCACTCCCCCCTCCCCTCAGTGGGATGGGGGAGAGAATCAGGAAAAAAAAAAGTAAAATTCGTGGATTGAGATAAAGASAGTTTAATAAAACAGAAAAGGAAGGGAAAATAATGATAATAATAATAATAATGATAATAATGATAGAATATACAAAATGAGTGATGCACAACGCAATTGCTCACCACCCGCTGAGCGATACCCAAGCAGCGATCCCTACTTCCTGGACCACGCCTCCTATTTATATATGGAGCATGACGTCACATGGTATGGAATACCCTGTTGGCCAGTTGGGCTAGCTGTCCCGGTGTCCTGGTTCCCGCTGGGACAGAGTTAACTTTCTTCCCAGTAGCTGGGGGGGTGTGCTGTGTTTTGAGTTTGGTATAATAGGAGCGTTGATGGCCTGTTGATGTTTTGGGTGCTGCTGGGTGGTGCTTGCACTGGGCACTTTTTGGCCTCCCATGCCCTGCCAGGTGCATGGGAAGCTGGCGGGGGGAGCATAGCTGGGGTGGTTGACCCAGCTGGCCAATGAGGTATTCCATACCATGCGACGTCGTGCTCAGTATAAAAACTAAGTGTGTGTGGGGGCTTGGGGTTCCGGGATGGGYTCGCGCATTTTTCAGGCATGCGTTGCTTTGGCAACGCGTCGGCTCGGCAACACGTTGGTTCGGCGGGTGGTGAGCAGTTGCATTGTGCATCGCCTGTTTTGTATAGCCTGTTGTTGTTGTTGTTACCACTGTTATTATTACTGTTCTACTTTGTTTTATTTCAATTATTAAACTGTTTTTATCTCAACCCRCAAGTTTTCCTACTCGTGCACTCCCGATTCTCTCCCCCATCCCACTGGAGCAGGGGGGTGAGCGAGCAGCTGCGTGGTGTTTAGGTGCTGCCAGGGTTAAACCACAACAGTCCTTTTTGGCGCCCAACGTGGGGCTCGAAGGGTTTGCAATAACAACAGATTAACTAGAGCATATTAAGGAATTTGTATCTGTTAACAGTTGTTGGTCACCATAGTGGTTTATCTGACCTGCATCATGCTCTTGCTTTTGCTGTACATGTTAAAGATTGGTGCTGGTTTCTGCAGTCTGCCGTGCTCTGCAGTGATTAGTGATGTTTTGCCGGGGAGATTTGTTATTAAAACGCTGGCAYTGGGCATTATTTGGTATCTGGGTGTTGTACTGAAGCCRYTACTGTACTTTGGGTACCACCTCTTGGAGACAATTAGCAATTATACCTCTTCCTCTGAGGAGCTTTTTGTGGAGGAAATACAGAATGGCACCTTCCTCTATGATGTTTTCTCCTTTGTTRCAACAACTTGTCAGTACCTTGAACATCCCTGGGTAGTTAAGATAYAYCTRTTGGTATTKCTTGGGAATATTTTTTCGGTTTTGTCTAAGGTTAATAAGCAATTCAAGAATATCATGCAGAGATCTGCCCCAAGGCTGGATAGTTATGAGTGGCAGGGTGTSTGGGATAGCATGGGCAAATGCCTAGGACGGTGGGCACCCCCAGTGTTTTGGAAATTCACCCCCGAACAAGTGCAGAACCCTGAAAAGTTGGTAGAATATTTGGAAAAAGTATGCTGTCACCCTGGCAATTCTAGGGAGACACAGATCACTGCAATGTGCTGGGGCCTGGCCCATGCCTACCAAGCCCTGTTTAACACTGTTCAGAACCCTCAAGGGGAATAAAGGGGCTCTGGATCTGACGACAAAACAACGGGCCCTGCAGCTACCCCACCCACCGCGGCAGGCACGGCGGCTACTCTACCCCCTGCAAGAGAGAACCAACCTGTGCCGGTATCAGTTGCCCCTATACAAAAAAGAAAGTACACAAGAAAGTCAGCTCACTTAGTAAGGGATGAAGATGGACCAGGGCCATCACGAGAACAGGAGGAGGAAGAGGCAGAACCCGTAAATGAGTTGGTAACCACCCGAACCCTATCACTGAGTGAGCTGCGAGATAAGTGAAAAGATTTCAGCCGCCGTCCAGGCGAGCACATTGTCACCTGGCTGCTCCGATGCTGGGATAATGGGGCMASTGGMCTGGAAYTAGARGGTAGGGAAGCCAAGCAGCTGGGATCTCTTTCTAGGGAAGGGGGCATTGACAAAGCGATTGGACAAGGGGCACAAGTCCTCAGCCTCTGGAGGCGACTCCTGTCAGGCGTGAGGGAAAGGTATCCCTTCAAGGAAGATGTTCTATGTCACCCAGGCAAGTGGACCACCATGGAGAAAGGTATCCAGTACCTGAGGGAATTAGCCGTGCTGGAGGTGGTTTATGATAACCTGAACAACAAGCAGTTACCCAAACATCCAGATGAAGTCAAGTGCACCCGACCCATGTGGCGGAAGTTTGTACGGAGCGCACCAGCATCGCATGCCAACTCATTGGCAGTAATGGCCTGGAAAGATGGAGAGGAAAAAACGGTGGATGAATTGGCTGGCCAACTCCGGCAATMTGAAGAAAGTCTCTCTTCCTCCCTACGGGCCTGCGTCTCTGCTGTGGAGAAACTGTCTCGGGAGGTCCAGYAACTCAAAGAGGATATGTCCTACTCCCCACCTGCACGGGCCAGTATCTCAGACATTAGGAGTAAGCATCCCTCTGCTCAAGAGAGAAGATAGCGTGGATACACACCCCGGGGCAACCTGTGGTTTTACCWGKGTGRCCACGGAGAAGACATGAGGAAGTGGGATGGGAAACCTACCTCGACCCTAGAGGYAAGGGTACGTGAATTGCAAGGAAAAACAATCACACAAGGGGGTTCTTCCAGGAAAACTGCTGCTCCAGTCTGCAGTGAGCAGTTCCCCAGGCAACGCAGAAGGGCTGATTCCACTTCCGATCTTAATAAAGGGACTCCTGATTCATACTTAGAAGAAGTGGGTAGCGAATACGATGACCAGGATTAGAGGGGCCCTGCCTCCAGCCAGGTGGAGGAAAGGGACRACYKGGTTTACTGGACTGTGTGGATTTGGTGGCCTGGCACATCAGACCGACAGGAGTATAAGGCTCTCGTAGACACCGGTGCACAGTGTACCCTGATGCCATCAAGCTATAAAGGGGCAGAACCCATTTGTATTTCTGGAGTGACAGGGAGGTCCCAAGAGCTGACCGTGTTGGACGCCGAAGTGAGCCTAACCGGGAATGAGTGGCAAAAGCACCCCATTGTGACTGGCCCAGAGGCTCCGTGCATCCTTGGCATAGACTACCTCAGGAGAGGGTATTTCAAGGACCCAAAGGGGTACCGCTG
>JAYKAV010000255.1:11365-57887 GCA_035582835.1 Phoebastria nigripes
CCTCCCAGTCCCCCCATCCTTATCCCAGTGGGGCTGAGCTTCCCAGTCCCTCCATCCTTATCCCAGTGGGTATGCCCCATCCCAGTTTCTGACCAGTTTCCTGCAGGTTCAGTGAGCTGAACTGGCTGGGGCAGAGACCAGGGGGTGCAGACACAGCCCAGACCTGGACCCACGGACCCTCCATCCCCCAGCGATGCCAGAACAGGGACCAAACCCCACCCCAGGGGGGTGGGTGATGCCTCAGACCCCCCCACCCCACCCCAGCGACCGTGGGTGCTTTACCGGGGGTGACACCGAGCTGGGGTGTCCCCAGATGTCCCCTACGCTTCCAGCCCCGGGGATCAGGAGACGCACCGGCACGGCCGTGATTTACTAACGGCAGCTCCTCGGGAGACATCTGCCTCCTGCCAGGGCTTTGTTCCACGCGGGCGCTGCAGTCCTTTGTCCGTGCCGCACTCCCCAAACCGGCTTTTTTTAACCTTTTTTTCTTCTTTCTTTTTTCCTTTGCCCACAACTTTCCTGGAGAAACGGGGATGGGGACAACAGGGACACGGGGATGCCAAGCACCGGGATTGGGGTTTCACCTTGGTTTTAAGGCTTTGGGATGCTGTGAGGAGGCAGCCCAGATGCCACGGTGAGGGACGCCTGCCGCCTCCACCCCCCCTCCCCAATTCACATCTCTCCCTTCATTCCCCCCGACCAAATATCCAATAGGATCAATTTGCCTTAGAAACACCCCAAAATCCAGCAAAGAAGAGCTTCTGAATGCTTGCTTGCCTAAAATGCCCGTGGAGCAGCCCCCGCATCCCACCCAGGCACCGCGGGATGGGTGAGAGACCCTGATTCCTCCCGAGGCTTCGGCTTTAATCATATTTTGCCCAAACCAGGAGGCAGCAGCTCCTCGGAGGCATTAAGGGGGCTTCTTTCCCCCTCCACCCAACCCCGACCTATCGTCTCCCATGGGTGCTCCCCAGGCGCGGGCAAGGCCTGGATGAGGCGAGATGTATTTTGAGCAGGATGCCCGGCTCCATCCCCTGGGACGGGGACTTTCCAGCCAGATCCTCCCTCCTCCGAGATGGGATGCTTCATTTTCTCCCAAAAAACCCAGCCTTATTTCCTTGCGCCAACTCTTCTCCAGCATCTCCCGCAGCGACGCTCCCGGGGAAGATGCCAAGATCAAAAAACCCAGGAGGATGACGGCGAAATAGCATTTTTTTTTTTTTCCCCATCATTTTTCAACTATTTTTGCCCTCCGCCTCATTTTTGGGCATGGGTGTTTATGTTGGAAGCACCTCTTCCCGTAGAGAAAACTCATTTTTTGGTGAATAAACCCCAAATTTGGCCACTTTCAGCCTCAAGGTGGAACATTTAAGAAAATTGGGCCGCGGGTCCAGGTCTGGTTACAGCAGCCTTGACCCCTACGGTGCATTTTCAGCCCCAAAAATCTACATTTTCTATTGATGGAAAGAGAATTAAAAGATATTTTGGGGTCCTAGATTTTGCCCCAGCGGCTTTTGAAGCCTCTCAGGGTCTGGCTGCTGGTTTTTGGGTTATTTCTCCACGCTTCAAAATCCCCATTGCAAATGACTTTACATTCCCCAACCTGAAAAATCACCAAAAATCCCAAATATTCACCCAAAAGCGTATTTTCTCCAGCTTTTTTTTTTTAGTTGGCATTTCTGCTCCTCGCGACAAGAGGAGGTGAAACCTTTTGCCGATGGGAGCGGGGTGGAGGTTGGCTCTGTCCCTCTAATATATCATTTTTATTTCCTCTTGTAACTGACAAATTGTTCTGTATTTTATATCGGATCCCTCCAGGCAAAGGGGCTGCGGGATGTGGGTTTTTTTTTTTTTTGGATTTTTTTTTTTTGGTATTACCTNAAAAAAAGAAAAAAGAGTCGTAAAATCAAATAATAAAATAAAAAACCCCAACTTAAAATAGTCCGAAAGAACAGATACGGTGGTAATGAGCACCGCAGAGATGCTCTATAAACCTAAGCAAGGCTGCAGGGATGGGGAAGGAAGGGGAATAAAAAGCGACCGGGCAGAAATCCTTCCTCCCTCCCTCAAACYCCCGTTATCACCTCCAAAAAACACTGGGGAAATTTTCGGCCCCCACACTGCACCCAATTACCATCAACAGCTACAAACGCACCCAAAACCCCCACTTTTTTCCCCATAAACCAGCACCGCTCGCCGCATCATTTCAGCTGGCAAAAGAAAAAAAAAAAAAAAAACAAAAAAAAAAGTGTTTTTTCAGGAGCAGTATTTACACAGAAAAGATAAGCAAAAAAGGTAAGAAAAAAGGTAAGGAAAAAGATCATTTTTTTTTTTTTTTTTCATGCAAAGCTTTGATTATTCTCCTTAAAACGCCGTTTCCGTCCGGATTTTAATTGTCTTTGAAAAGGTCAGGTGACGCTCCTTCCCGCAGGTTTCATTTCGCTTTATTTATTTGCCCCCGGAGAAAAACCGCGTTGGCTGCGTTCCGCTTGAAAATCCGCTGCTTTTGAAAAAGAAAAAAAAAATGTTAATAAAATTAAAAAGAAATGAAAAAAAAAGAGGGGTTTGGGTTTTTTTTTTTTCTGGTCTGAAATCCTCGTATGGTTCTTGCTCATCTTTGCTGCCAAGGGCTGGTTGGCTCCGGGTTCCCTGCAATGCTCCTCCGTGGCAATTTTTTCCCCTATATCCATGGGTTTTGTCCCATTTTATGGAGGTTTGTGGGATTTTGTGCACCTGATTTAATCGCAGGGGGTTTAATCAAACCACAAACCCATCCCCGTCCATCCAGTCCGGTGCCAACCTCGGACGCGCRTACGCGATGGGATGGACGGAAAAACCGGCTCTTTCCCATCATCCTGGTCAGGAGTGACCCAAAATCCCTGAAAATTGCCCCATTTTGCATTTYGTGCTCCTTTTCGTGCGATGCCAACCGTCGGCTCGGCCGTCGCGTCCTGGGGCATTGTTTGGGGTGAAACTTGCCCTTTTGGGGATGGGGAGGTGGCAGAACTGCGGGTTTTGGTGGCCACCGCTCTGCTTTCAGTAGCCGTACAGCGGTGACGAGCCCCACAGAGGGACGCCCATATCCAAGAGCCGCTGAGATCCTTGGGGGCATTTTTGGGTAGAAAACCATCATTTTCCAGCCTAAAGAGCCAAATTCCCAGGGAAAAGGAGCAAACTCCCATCTCCCGATGCCCCGCGGCCGTAGGATGCTCCACGATGCTGCAGACCTCGGTGGGCTTTTCCCCCCGCCCTTGCCGCGTCCACCTTGCAAATCTCCTTATTTTTATGGGTTATTCGATCCGTTCGGAGCATTTCTGGCTTGTTTATAAATATCCTCGTCTATAAATAGCCGTGCGGGGAGAAAGGAACCGTTAGCCCAGGGCTCTTCAATCAGGCCAGGGAGCTGCAGGTAAATAAATTCAAGTAGGAAATGAGATGCTCCACGCCGACGGGGCAATGGCATCGTGGTGAATATGGATTCACCGGACGTAGAGGTTTCTTATTTGAAATAAAGTGGCTGCGCTGAAAAATATCACCCATGGGAGGGTCATTCCCCTGGGGACCCCGGTGGCAGCGGCTGGGGAAGGGGACCRTGGCCGCACGTGGTGGCGGTGGCAGAGGGACGTCCCCGTTTTCCCCAGGGTTGGCTGCTGCAAGGGTGGCTTGCCTGGGGCAAAAAAGCAATTAAATGGTTGTATCGAGGGGAAATGAGTAATTAGTAATTAAATGCAACCTGTGGGGCTGCGTGAATACGGACGCGGGGATCCCAAATCGGTGGAGAAACAGCTCTGCGTCCCTTCAGGCACCCCAAAAGGGACCGTCAGCTGAATTAATGCCCCTTTTCCAGCCTGGCATCCCCCCTCAGCCACTCTTCCCCTGGTCTGAAGCCGCTTCCCCGGGGTCAAGCCTCTCCCCAGAGCTTTATTTCTTTGGGGGAAAATGTCTATGAGATGAGGCAGAGTTGAAATGCTGAAAATTTGGGGGTGCCGAAACGCCGTGTCGAAGCCCCCAGGCTTTTTTTACAATTCAGCTTTTTCCTTCCCTGAGCTTGCAAAAGGCTTTGGGGGGGACCAGATCCAGCACGTCACAATGGAGGCGATGAGGTTTTGGGGGTGAACCCCCCTCCTCCCCAGCCCCCTTTTTTCTCCCGGCTGGGAGAGGCAGCCCTGACTCTGCGGCAGCGCCGATAGATCCCGGTTTTCCAGCCCGTCTTCGACAGGGGGAGCGTTGTGTCCGCGCATCCGCAGCCCTGCGTGTCCCTGCTCGCAGCGGGGCCGCCRCCGGCATCCCGCGACCGTCGGCACCCACGGCAGCACCCAGCACCCTGGGGTGCTCCTGGTCCCCCCCTCCCAGCTCTTATTTCAGAGCATTTCTTAATACTTTCAGCAAGCGTTCTTGCAGGTAGCTCATCCCTCGCCAAAATCGAACCGAATTTGGCCGATTCTTAGCCGTGTTAATAGCAGGGAGAAAAACTCTATCCCGAACGAGGCAGTTGGGAAAAGGGGAGAGACCGCACCGCTGTCCTCTGCAGAGGGCTGGAGCACAACCTCATATTAGACACTAGAGAAGCGAAGCAGAAGGCAGCGAGCCCCAGGGAGGCAATCCCAGCCGACGGCGTTTTGCAGCCTGGCCGAATCCTGTCTCAAGTATTCTCTGAAGGGTCAAATCCTGCAAAATCTTCCACCGTTTGCAGAGGAGCATCACTGACAGATGTTTTGGGTGGAGAAAAGACAAGAAAAGGGCGGGGAAATAAAAATGAAAAAGAATTGAAATCCTCCTGTGCTGACAGTGGGGGGGGGAAAAAAAAAAAAAAAGACAGAAAAAAACCCCCGACTAATTATATTTTATTTGCTGATCAAAAGGAAAACGACTCGCTGCAGGCAAGGAGGGAGCGGGGTTTGTAAGGGCGTTCGGTGGAAAAGGCGGCGTCTGAAGGTTTGCATAATCCGCGAGGGTTTTACCTCTCCAGGGTGCATTTTCTGGGCAGCCACCTCCTGTCTGGGTTCTGCTAGTCCCAGCTTGTTGCCGCGCCGGCGTTTCGGGCTCTGCGGCGTGTTGGGTTCCTTTGTACGCCTTCCAAAGCAACCGGGCCGAGGGTAAACGCGGGAGGGCACACGGGGAAAAGTCCCCGCGTGGAAATGCTGGGGTGGGAGGCGGCGGCGGTGGGCGCTGGTTGGGTTTAGGCAGGGCTGGGGGTGCGGAGAGGCCACGGGGCTGGTGCGGGACCTTTCTGGGTTTGCTTTTGTATGGGGGAACATCCCTGCCTCGGTTTTGCGTTTGCATGGGGGGAGCATCTCTATCTTGGTTTTGCACCACAGGAATATCCCCATCTTGATTTTGCTCTTGCACCGCAGGAGCATCCCCATCTCAACTTGATTTTTGCATTGGGGGAACATCCCAGCCTTGGTTTTGCTTTTGCGGGGGGGGAGCGTCCGTGTTGCAGCTTTGCTTTTGCACCACAGGAGCCTCCTCCCCACCTTGGTTTTATTCTTGCACCACTGGACATCCCCACGCCAGCTACACTTTTGCATTAGGGGAACATCCCAGCCTTGGTTTTGCTTTTGCACCAAGGGAGCATCCACGTTGCTGTTTTGTTTTTGCACCGGGGGAACCTCCTCATCTTGGCTTTGCTCTTGCACCAGGAGAGCATCCCCACCTTGGCTTTGCTTTTGCACCACCGATGCATTCCCATCTCAGCTTCGCTTTTGCACCACGGGAGCATCCCCACCTTGGCTTTGCTCTTGCATCGCGGGAGCACCCAGCCACCAGTGCAAAGCCGAGCAAAGATCTCACCCTGGTTCTGCACCCACGTCGCACCAACCTCACCACGAGCTCCGCTGGGCGATTCTTTGCAAGAATTGCATAGGGATGCCAAAGAGGAAAAAAAAAAAAAAAAAAAAAAAAAAAAAAAAAAATATGGAAAAAAAAAAAAAAAAAAAAAAAAATCATTATAGACATGTTTCATCAGACCCCCAAGAAAAAAAAAAAAAAAAAAAAAGGAGAAAAAATGTGAGGAGAGCACATTATGCTCCATCCCGAGCGGAGCCGGGGCGAGCCGGGCGCAGCGGGCAACTGTAGCCTGGGCGGCTCGGCCTGTTGCGGCTTGTTCCCTGCATATTTTATGGATGCGTCGGCGAGATTCTGCCTCCCTTTGGGGCTCCGCGAGGCTCCAGAGGCTGCAAAGCAATTACCCCCTCCTCGCTCCCGCGATYTCGGCGTTCCTGCCAAAAGACAGCCCCAAATTTCCCTGCCTGCCCCAAGCGGGGTTGGATTCTGCCTCCATCCTACACCCCATTTGCAGCCGGGATGGAGCCCCCCTTCATCGGGCAGGCAGGAGAAGTCCTGTGGCTTGCTTTTTTGCAGGAAAATGAATAAAAACCTTAAATAACGATGAAAATAAACCCGCCAGGGGCCAACGGGCGCCCAAGCCGCGGCCGCGCAATCACCCCCGCGTTAACCTGTAATTAATGCCGTGATGAAATTCAAACAGGTTTTGCTCCACGGAAAGTCCGTCTTGTCTTCCAGTAAACTCTATCTTGGTTTAATTGGCTCTAATTTGCATGAAAACAATTATCGGCCGCGTTTTGCCTCTGGAAAGGTTGGGAAAGTTAGGGAAGTGTCTGGAAAAAAAGAGATTCGTGAATCACCGGCATCGGCAGCCGCGTTGCATCTGGGGAGAGCCGGAGCCTTTGTGTCTTGGGGTGTAAAGCTTGAAAAGTCCCATGAGGTCAGAAAGGGAAGGGGGAGGATGAGGTTTGTCTGGAGAGAGAGTCAAGGATTGGTTTTGGGGGGGGGAAAATAGGTGCCCTGATGCCCCGGTGATGGGCTGGGGGCTGGGGAAGCATCACCGTAGTGGGTTGGGATGAATCAACCCAGAGAAAAAATGCTCCCTCAATCCCCACGTCACTCTAAAGGGGAAAAATTGGGGTGAAAGAACCTAAAATCAGGGTTCACCTGGGTGCCCGGGGTGCCCAGCACCGGTGGGTGCATCCCCAGCCCGTTCCCAGCCCAGCTGCACCCTCCAGATACAGAAGCAATCTTTGCAATCAAAGCAAATTTTTGCCTTTCCCCCCCCCCCTTGTTTTTTAAAGCCAAGAAAAGCACCGTGCGCGGCGCAAAAAAAAATAAACCAAAAATCCCCCTTGAGCATCCCGTCAGCATCCGCCGGGATTTCGGGGGCTTGAGGCGGGCGCCCACGGGAGCTCGGCCACATGGCAGCGTTTAGGCGAGAGCCGTAAATCACAGCCAGCTGCTGAGTGGGGAAAGCAGAGGAAAAACCCCACGGCGGCTGCGGTTGGAGCCGCCTCGTGCTCCAGGCCTCCCGGGGCGGGGATGCCTCGGCGTGCCCCGTACATCCCCAGTTTGGGGACACACAAAAGACACGACCCTACCACCCCCACCCCCTTTGCATGGCTTTTGGGTGGCATTGCACGGGTGGCACATCCAAGTGCCCACCCAAAAGGTTTTGATTTTGGTGGGGGTATTTTCCAAGAGTTCTTGTTCCATCCCGGTGTTTATTTGGCTCCTAAATAATTTGGGAGCATCCCAAATAATTTGCAGCATCGTGCATCTTGCTATGCGTGCTATGGTCACTAGATGGGGAGATAACAGCTTAACATGAGCGTGCGGAGCTGCTGCCTGCTCCTGCCTGGCTGCCGGAGCTCCTCCAGCCCCGTAGAGCTGGGATTTCCAGCCATGAGCTGGAGACGGATGGGTGCTGCAGATGCACCCCCTCCACTGATGCAATGGGCACCCATCGAGCTTCATCTCAGCATGTCCAGGTCCATTGAGATGGGGGTTTGTGGTCCAGGGCTCATCCTGGCCCCATGGCCACCTGGATCCTGCTGCTCCCAGGGGTGGGAGATGACGGAGGATCCCCCCAGCACCTAAATGTTTGGCCCAACACCAAAACCCAACGGGAGCAGCTGCAGGAGATGCAATGGGGGCTTCAGCAGCAGTGGCGCGGTGCCGCGTCCTTCCTCCCCAGGAGGCGAAGAGGATGGTGAAGCCGCTGCACTGCACCCCAGATGGGATGCTCAAACCCAGCATCCCTCCCACACCCTCCCCTCCCTCCTCATCCCCATCTCCCCCTTCCCGCAGGCCATGAGGGTCCCCGGATYGGGGCCCCCAGCCCTCCCTGCCATCCACCCGCAGCAGCCGGGATGCGGCGAATCCTTGGCGGCAAGCGTTGAACAACCGGCTGGAGCCGTATCTTCCCAGTGCCACGAGACTCCTCTCTATCTCGCCTCCCCAGGCATGAGTTATAATGTGCAATAAAAAGAAAATCAGTGCATTGATGCCAGTTAGTGTGACTAATCCAAGACCCAGCCTATTAACTGGTGAGTGGAGCATCCGTCTTGGCTCTCATTAGAAACTCAGCCAACTACCCAGGGATAAATCTTTTGGCGCATGTGGGAGCGCGGCTCAGTGGTCAGAGCATCCAGGTTACCAGGGTTTTGCTCCTGGAGCTGGATTTGGGRCTTTGAAGGAGCCAAAGGGCATTGGGGCTCTGGTTGTTAACTGGGGGATGCACAGGGGTGGATGGGAATGGGGGGGGTTGGTGTGTTGCAGCGGGGGACGAGGAAGCAGGAAGAGCCCCAGGAGCATCCCATGCAGATGGAAGTGGGGAAGGGAAACTGAGGCACAGAGCAGTTAGCGTTCAGGCAGCACTGGATGGCATCCCATTGCCAATGGCCTCCCATCACCAACAGCATCCCATCACCAACAGCATCCCATCACCAACAGCATCCCATTGCCGATGGCATCCCATCACCAACAGCATCCCATTGCCAGCAACATCCCATCGCCAACAGCATCCCATTGCCGATGGCATCCCATCACCAACAGCATCCCATTGCCAGCAGCATCCCATCGCCAACGGCATCCCAGCACCAACAGCCTCATCCACCCTTCCCTGAAGGACACGGCGGCTCTGCCAYGGCGCTGCCGCTCCTGCACGTGCCCTTATTTGCTTTATCTTCGGCTCTCTCCATTAATCTCGGCGTGATTTACGGGGATGTGTTATTTATCTTTTTCTCCCTCCTTCGCCAGGCTGGACTGGAAGGTCCACACCTTTTTATAGCGCAATAAAGCCCACACAATGAAGAGGATTTCGTGAGGTTTTCCAGCTGTGGGGGAGCAAGGGGATGTCGCAGGAGGCAAGTGAGGGACCTGGGACACCGAGGCTGCCTGTGCGAGGAAGCAAGGGCTCATGGACAGAGGCTTAACCCATCCAAATCACCTCCCAGAGATGTTAGGTGGTATCTTGCCGAAGGCTGTGGCTGGCCATGAGAGATGTGGGTCCTTGTGCCTCAGTTTCCCTCCTGGGCATTTGGGCATTGCAGCTTTACYGATGGGGACATCCCTCCATACACAGGGTGACACGGTGGGGAGACCTCTCAGCCCAGCAATGACCACAGTGGTGTRGCCACAGTGGTCCCCCCTACCCACCCCGAAGCAATGGAGCTTGGGTTGGACCCCCAGATTCACTCCCTTAAATTCAAAAGGTTTCCACAACCCCTTCCTCCCTGCAAAACTCTGCCTCCAAACCCCACCTTTGTCTTGAATTTTAAATAAAAATCCCATTACATTTGCTTCCAGCCCAGCAATGGCGCAGACGCTGGCTTCCAGATGACCGGCACTTTACGGGAATACCTCCCTATTAAGCTGCCAGTGCCAGCGCTGCGTTGGCCAGGGGCGTTGATTTAAAAGCGCCTTACGGCTGCTTAACATAAAGCGATCGTCTACCGACTTAAGCTAAATCAATAGAAAGCAGGTTCGAATCAATTTGAAAATACCCAGATCCAGGGCCTGGGTGCCGTAAATCAATATCAAAATCAGACATCGAATTAAACAGGTGCAATCTGGAGGGGAGATGGTGAGTTAAGATTTTCCTGCGTGTTTCTGAGTACGGCCGAAAGACTGGCTGTGGAGCATGGGTGGTCCCACCTCGCCGTGGCTGCATTGCTCTGGCATTGCCTGGAGAGTGGCTGCAGGGTTTGAAGGCCAACGCAGGGTAGTAGGAGGTAGAAAGGGACCTCTGGTCCCTCCATGCCAACTAAGAGACAAATCTGGGCTCTAGTTGAGGCTCTTCAGGGTGTCACAGTGGGATTGGGCTCAGCTGAGGTTGCAGGGACCAGTGGTGTTGGCTGGAAGGGACCCTGAAGGACTCTTGGCCAACCTTGGACCCTTGGAGGATGACCAAAGTTTGAAGACCTCAAGGATGGAGATGCCAAGGATGGACTTCATCCACTTGCCCCAGGGCTCCCATCCTCCTTATCCCATGCAGGCACCTAGGGCTGGGCTAGAGTCCATGGAGAGTGTRAGGACCTTCATGGTGGTTCCTCTGACCTGGCTTCAATGTCATCCCTCCAATGGGACAAGCTGGCAGATGCCCTTGGTTAGAGACCACTGCCGAAGATCAGGGAGGTGAGACCCAGCCAACGCATCTTGGGCTTGGATAATGTCCTCTTCTCTCCAGCCTGGAGCAGACCTCATCATTGATCTTAAATTGGCCAATTTTGGGAGGTTTTCTGACCCACCTGCACGTGACGGCGGACAGGGAGCCGGCATCCTGCCGCCTGCCACCGGACCTCCTCCTGGAGGACCTAAATCTTTTTGGAAGCAAATCGTAAAATCCCAGGCACGGAGGTGTTTTTACAACCCCCCCTTCCCACCCGCGGCTGCGGCTGGGGCCGGCGCGGAGCGGTGTCCCTGCGGGGAGCTGGCCCTTGCCTCTTGGCCGGGACTCATCTGGCATCGCTGCGTGTGAGTAGTCGCCTTGTCAAGGAGCTGGAGTGTCTCCAACCTGATGTTTTTCATTTCGTTGTCAGCTCCTTGCCAGCATCCGGCCTCATTGGCTCTCCGGCAGCGACTGACCGTGGAGAGAACGTCCGTCGGGTGGGAGAGACCTGCCAGAGTGGGTGGTGGTATCATCCTGACTGCTGCTGAGCACCTCCCAACCCACTGATTGGATTCCCCCATGTGCCCTTTTTTTACTGTTTTTCACAGAAATACTGCCCGGGCAGGCTCTGGAGGTTGAGTTGTGGTTTCTGGATGGTCCCAGAGAACCTCTACCACTACCGAGGACATAGGTAGTTCTTGGTATGGTGCACATGTGGTGGGACCAAGACATGCCGGGGGCCGGGGTCATTGCACACGCGTGTTGCACCACGCACACGGTCACCTTTGGGTGATCCTGGCTGCTCTTCCCAGCACCAAATGCAACGGCGTCATCAACTCAACGGTGTTGACTTGGTGTCCGCAAGCCATCATCGTGGATTCGGTGACCTGGGGGACCGCACGGGGGTTGTGCCAGCCCCCCGTGATAGGGATACATCTCAGCTCCCCGGCGCAGAGCCTGGCTCCTCATCCTCAGCCAAAGAGCAGCTTGGCCAAGCGCCCGCATCTCCCACCTCGTTAACGTCAGGGGGATTGATGAGGCTTTGGTATCACCCCAAATGCCTTGACCTTGGAGAACCGGCCATTTCACATGGACTTAACGGATAAAATGACGCTTGAGTATTGGCCGGGCGCGGGCTGCCTTATCGCTTTTGCAAGCTGTAGTGTTTGGGGCTATTACAGTAGCATACTGTACCACAATCCCTTTATAAGGATGGATGGTTAGATAGAGATAATAAAGCCCAAGAGCATTAAATCTTCGCGAGACACCGGCCACACTGCCTCATCCACCAGGCTGAAAAGGCTATATATGTTTTTCATAATTTGTAATTACTTTTTTACAGTTCTCTCCCATAACTCTGTCCATCATCTGGGTCAAAATATACAATGTGTGTGGGAGTAAGAGTCATAAAAACGTGAAAACAAACAGTTTGTCTTCGGGGAGATTAACGCACAGTTAAAAGACCCATTTTAACACCCTCTCCATGCCGTCAGCCAATTAGCCGATATAATGGGCTCCACTTGATATTTTAGTTTTATTTTATTTCGCAACGATACCAACGCACTTAATTGTGAACACATGATCCCTAATTGGCGGTGGTGTCATCTTCGAGGTATGCGGCTTATGCAAGAGAGCAGCGATTTGGGACTAATCCGGAGGGGACTGGGCAAGGGAATTCTCTCTGAAATTCAGCCGCCGGAAAAAGGCATCCTGGGTGGAAGGGAGAGGATCCTGAATGACAGATGGGGCCGCGTTGGGTCCATGGTAAGTGACTGAGGAGGATGACCTGCCTTGTGGATTCTCTAATGTCTACAAAGGGTTGAGGGTCTTTCTTTGGGGCTCGCTCTTTGCTGGTTCAACGAAATTTGGCAGATTTGAACATCGCTGCCTATCCCAGTTGGTGTTGGCCTCCAGGTTCAAAGTTATTAGGTGAAACACACTCACATGCAGAGAACAATTGCATAAATAGCTATTTTTTACCCCTTCACCTTTTCCCTTTTCCTACTTTTAAAATAAATGATGTCGGAGATGTCTCTTTAAAAAAAAAAATAACCCCGCAGCCCTCCTGCCCCTCCTTCTGCTCTTTGAGAATCCCTTAAAAAAATTGTAACTGGTTTCCAAACATCCCATTCATGGGAGCTGGAAAGGGGCCACATTTGGCTCCAACGGAGCCGTGTCTTTTCTTGGCTGCAGCCGGAGAGATCTGGGGCAAAATATCATGTGTTTCATTTCTCTGTTGGCTGGAAGGGATGCTGTGATGGAAGGATGGGGGTAGGGAATGACTTTGCCCCAAGAGAGGAAGCCGAAAACCATAACTCCTCGTGAAAGAGATATTTTTGGAAAGTTTGCCTCGGCTGGTGGTGCTGGAATGTGGCTCCTTGCGGTGAGTGACAAGAAGGAATTATGCTGGGACAGAAAATGGCCTTTCTTCGCCCTCCAGCCCAGCTCACATCAGGGCTGACACCCAATATTTTCTTTTTTAGGAGAGGAACGGCTGCATTTCCCAGGGCGGTCCTGGCCCCTTCCCACCTCTGCGGCTGCAGGCGATGGGTTTGCTCGGGGACAGCATCGTCCCTCCCAGATGTCCCGTCCCATGTTGTCCTCACACAGCAGCCACCCTCCTCCCCCCAGACCCCATCTCCAGCCCCAYGTCCCTTCTCTGGCCATGGAGAACCACTTGCTTCAGTAGATGGGGCCACTGTTGGAGATTTTCCACCCTCTATTCCCTTCCCATGGGCTTTTTGCTACGAATTTCTTTCTTTGCTTTCGATTAATCCATCTAAGCAGGAAAGCAGCCCCTGAGCCAGAGAGATCCAGGCTTTTTCTCTTAAAAAATAAAAGCTGGTTGTTGGCAGGGGATGCCTCCCTAATGCCTCCCCCACCCTGAGCAGCCCAGGACCCCCCACCCACGCTGGGAGGACTGGGGTGGAGAGAAACGGCCGAGAGGGACCTTTGGGGGATGTCGTGGTCCTTGGGCACCCCCGTGGCCTGCGGATTTGGGGTCCTGACTTGTTTCTAGCCCCGTGACATTTAAAAAGACATTTTGGCCCACGGGAACTGCCTGGGGTAGGGCTGGAGGGAAGTTATCCCCGACGGAGGGCTGGGGTTATCCCTGCAAGGGGGGAGAGAGCATTTGGGGTTTGTAGCTTGGAAAGAAAAGGGGGAAAAAAAAAATGCATCTGGGAAGGGAAGAGGAAAAAAATAAAAAAAGAAAAAAACCCATTAGGAAAATGAAAGCCACTGATGACTAAATTGCTTTGGTTAAACATCTGCACAGTGTTACRGACACGGTGCTGTCTTCAAACCAGGCACGCTGCTCCAGCCGCTCTGCTTCGCCTCTCCCAGATTGTGTGAGCCCTCCTCGCTCTCCCGCTCGGCTCTAATGAAAGCAGCAGCTTTTATAAATAGCAGCTGAGACGTCCTGGATGGGAATTTGCCTGACTTAACAGTCCTCTATTTAGACTAAGTTTTGGCAGCTCCTGCCAAGGGGAATTGAGCGTGAGCCGGCATCCCGGGTGACCCGATCCCGGCCTGTCTGGGCGGTGGGAGATGAGGGTCCGGGGCAGGGGATCAGGTTGAGTTTCCATCTCAGTAGCTTGGTGATACCTCTGGCACCTCTCAGCCACCCACAGCCATGACCCACGGCCAGGCTTCATCATCTTCAACCCCAGGAGCTCCCCGCAGAGCCATGAGAAAAGGTGTATTTTGGGTTGGGTCTCCTCTCCCTTCACCGCCGCTGGCTAATTTGGTGAGCTGTAGATAAAATGACCACCTTGATGTCTCCTGAGACTCATCCCAGGCTGAAATCGGGGCCGGTGGCAGGTGAAATCCCCCCCGGCATCACTCCACGCTTTGGTCCATCCGGATGGATCTTGGGCTGCTCATTCACAACAGGGTCCCCAACAGCCCCCGTGTGCCCACCCTTGCGGGCACAGCAAACCCCACCTGCATCCCRCTGGGATTTCGGGAGCACCACGAGAAAGGACCGCAGCTGCCGGGTGTCCCTGCCGCAGCACGGAGCAGCTCAAACCCCCCGCAGAGGCAGGGATGCTCGGTGGCCAAGCAGCTGCGGGATGAGCCAAGAAACTGTTTATATCCAGCAACTCGAAATCTGGCAACGGCTCCGTCTGCGCAAAACTTTTCACTTGGCTACCAGGCTGTTTTCCATCCTCGGGTTATTTCTCCAGCTTGGTTCATGTTTATAGTGGATTAACCTGCTGTGAGGAGCCTAGGTATTATTTATGGCTAATTATTGGCATTTGGCTGGCTGGGAGGATTGCAGGAATACGATACCGTGGTGCTTACACTGCTTGTTCCAAACTGCGTTCGGCTCCTCYGTCTGAGTGTGCGTGTTTACGATGCCAGCTCACGTTATTTTCATTACCCCCTTTCCACTAATAAACTTTTGGTTGAACCAGACTTGAGAAGAGAAAATTCTTTGCAGAAGATGTTTTGGTGTCTTTCCAAAGAGCCATTGTCAAGAAATCAAGGGCGCAGCCTTACTCCGGGATGTAAGGAGTTCAGCTGCGGTGGATTCGCCGCATTTGCATCGTATTAACTCCGGCTGCCGGCTGCCAAACGGCTCGTTCTTTGCATCTGAAAATAATAAGGCTGCGGGAATAATAGTCCTAAAGTGAATTTTTCAAAGCATCTTTTAAAAATACCAAGGCCAGGCTTGTGTTTACACTCAAGGCTTTCTGCACGGTCGGGAGACGCCGCCTGCTTCAAAGGCAGGAAGAGAAAACGTCTTCGGGTCAGAGCTCGACCTGGAGTGTTTGTGGAAAGGAGATGAGCAAAAGGTGGTGTCCTGCAGATCCCATCCCCGGGACAAGCTGGAAAGGTTTAAATGCAAAAATGCTAATGGCTTGGGAAATTCCAGATGGTTTTATAAACCGGTGATCAAATGCCATCCTGAAGTGGTACTGGCTTCTTCTGCCAGRCTGGGTGGAAAACCCAAACTTTTTGGCCAGGAGACCAAGAAAAAGGTGATTCAGCCCTTGGGCCGGTGGCGAGTCAGCACCAGGCAGCTCTGACGCAGCCGCCTCCACCCAAAATCCCCAAATCCTGCCCCAAAATATGGAGTGATGCTCTGGAATAGGCATCCTGCCAATGCAACATTGGATGATCCAAGGGGAAAAGGCAGAAGCGGTGAAGCAAGGAAAGAGGCTGAGCCTGGGACTGGTTTTGAACTGGTTTTTGAGCACGGCAGCTGGGGAGATGCTGCCCTTGGGGCCATGCGGTGGCAAGGAGAGGCAGCAGCAAGAGGCTTGTTGGCTATCATCTTCGGCAGCTGGCTCTGCTGTGCCCACAGCTCCAGCTGGATATTTCTTCACCATTCATTTTGGGTGAGAAAATGCCCCTTTGCTGACCCATCTCYGTGGACATGACCTCGCCAACCAAAGGAAAAGCTGCACAACCTTACAAGCCACCAGAGAATCCACATCAGGAGAGACACTGGGATACGAGGGTCTGAGCAGGGGAGGATTTTTTGGGGGTGGGKGGGTTAGCAGGGGACCAGGCTGCTCCAACAGCTTCACCATCTCCCATTCAACCCAGTGCAGGGACACGAGGTCCAGCGAAGGTGACATTTTCATCCCGACTGGAGCCGGACGCGTCCCATCGCTGTTGGGGACAAGGGTGTCATGGCAGCCACATGTCTCACAGACTATTTTTAACCACTCTGGGTTTAAAACCCAGCCTAAAGAGCCCGGCGGAGCAGCTAAGCCCTTTGCGTGATGCTCAACTCCCAGCCCTGAAGCACATCTAGACCCAAGCTCCCTGGAAATGCTTCCCTGCTCTGCGGATGGACGCGAAGGGTGTGTTTTCTAAATTAAAAAAAAAAAGCAGGTTTTTAACCGATATAATTATCCCACCATAAGTCCTGGCTGCAGCTGGTGGTTCCTCAAGTTCCACTTCCCCGTAGCATCTTCAAAATCAACAGCGTCGAGCCCTGAAAAAGTTTTCGGGGAATTTCCTCCCATGGTGGCCACCAAACCAGGGTCTTTTGGAGGTCCATCACCTGCACATGGCACGTCCAAGAGGCATCCCCCAGCTTGATGGGCTGCATCCACTGGGAGATGATGCTGGAGTGCTCTTTCCAGGTTATCCCACATATTTCCCATTTCTCCCCAGCTGCATCACCTGCCTGGAGAAGATCTTTGGGATAAGGTTTTCCTGAGCTCCGGGCAAAGAGCAACCTGATGACCTCCAAGTCCATGCTTGCCTCTGGCAGAAGCTGCTTTTTCTTCCCCGCACATCAGCACAACAAAATACTTCATTGCTGCRCCTCGCTGAGCAATTTTTATTTATTTCTTCAAAATCTTAAATAAACCTGTTTTTTAAAAGTACCTCTGGAACAAGGGAAATGTATTATTATGGTAATTGTCTTGTGCTAATTATACTTATTACTATAATAACCATTTTGTTGTCACACAAATAAAGTGGATTACATCATTTGTAAGTGCCAGAGGCAAGCGATGGCTCTGGAGCAGCGAGCAGGCGAGTTATGCGGGTTTTCTCCTTGGGCTTGGGTGAGATGGCGCCCAGCTAAGGCACCTCTGATTTGGATTTGTGGAGGTTTTTTACCTCCACGTGGAGCCGGYGGATCTGTTCGATGGGGAGGATGGAGCCTCTGCGGATGCAAATGTGTTTTTAGGGACGTTGAGAGRTGGGTGATGAAGGCAAGATGAGGGGAGCTATCGTTCCTCCGACACTGCCTTCCCACTGGCCTTGGTCACCTCCCTCATCCTTGGAAGGATTTTGGGTGCTATCAGGGATGCGATTGCGAAAGCACCTATCTAATCCGCCTTGCAGATGCCGGTGAGCGAGATGCCACCTCTCTTCCCCGCTCACCGTTGCATCGCTCGGCCATCCGGGATTTGGGATCCCACGGCCACCGCTCCTCCGGAAAATCCCAGACACGGTGCCGAGGCTGCGGGTCCGCTCTCCCGCCCAGCACCTTTCCTCGCCCAAAGCCGGGAGCTGCGAACGCCTCGACATGTTGCAGCAAGCCGGCTTTGCCTGCGTTACCTACGTGACCGTTTCGGGAGGATGCCGACGGCCGAGCCGGGCTGTGCCCGCATGCGCCGTCCTGCCGACTGCGGGATTTGGGTCTCGCGTGGTTTCGGGGGCGAGTTTCACCCTTCAACTCTGCACCCACAACCACCCATCCATCCCCCAACGCAACCCTGTATCATTCCCCCCCTCTCATTTCATCCTTCCCCTTCCAGCCTCATCACCTACATAAAAATCTACTGACCCCCAAACATCCAGGTCCTCATTTTCCAGGGTATTCGGTAAAAGCAGGTGTTTTGCCTTTTTTTTGTGTGTGCGCACGTGTGCGTGTGTCTCTCGCCTCCTCTCTTGCGCTGATGGGCCCCTGGAGCTTATTTTACACGAAAGCAACACAGGTTGATGTATTTTTAAATGGCTTGATTTTATCACCCTGCTTAATGATTTGTCGCGTTATTTATTAGACAGTGTGATATCCAGAGGGATTCATCGCATTAACGTATAAATAATGTGGCAAATAGTTCAATAGAGCCATAAAAAAGGGGATTTAGAAATAAATTGACCTATGTTTGCTACATGTAAACGAAGGTGGTGAATGATAATGTGTGTCATGCCCTTAAGCGTGAAAAATGGGGGCCAAGAATAAATCAGAAAGTTTCTTTAGCAGGTAAAACTGCAAAGCAAAAATAAAAATCCCAAACTCTCGGGGTTTTTACCCATCTTGTGTCCCCTGCTCCAGCCACGCCGGTGTTTGGATGTGGCTGTACGTCTCCCGTGGGCTCGGAGACGCTGCTCAGCTTCTCGCCGCGAAGGCACGTGGAGCCCCGTCCCCGCCGAGAGGTTTGCAGGATCCGGTGCAGAGCTGAAACGTGCTCTCACCTACGCAATAAATAAGACCCCGTGTCCTTATCGACACCCTGCAACGCTGATTAAAGCAATAACCCAACCACTCCGCGTTCCCACGCTGAGTTACGAGTTCACAATATCGCCTGATGTTGGGCAATAATTATTTTTGAATAGGTTTTCCCATCTCCTGAACAAACCCCTTCCACCGCGGCAGAGTCGAGAGCTTTTCCTTCTGCCAGGGGGGCCAAATCCAGCACCGGGGTCATCCAAAATCCTGAGATCTGCTGGGCCACCAGCCCCAACCCGCGCCCAGCTTTGGCACCGTCGCCTGCCAGAACGATATCTGATCTCGGCGTCGGTGCCAAATGATTTTATTCCGCAGCTGTAAGACAGATCACTATTTTTTTTCTCTTTTACAACGTGCTACGGTTTAATTATTTAACACCATGGGGGTATGCGAGATGACACAGACAGTTGCGAGGGAGAGCGCGCCAAGCTAATTGATGGATGGGCTCGATGAAGGACGGATCGCGGTGCCAAGCAGAAAAGGAACAGGGAATTTTCTACTGGCGTCGCGAGGCATCGTCAGAAAAGCGGGAGGGAAGAGGTGGGCACCCCAGGTGGGTCTCGGCCCCCCCAGAACCTCTTGGTTGTTGGCACCAGTCCGACTTGGATCACACGCAATAGCCGGGGTAATTGCAAACGTTGGAGCTCTCCTCTTTGAAACGTTGAGGTTTGCAAAGTCCAGGCTCAATTTCCAAAGTTTTGCAAAATCCAAAAATGAAAAAAAAAAAAAAAACCCTGCAAATGCCATCCCAGGAGCCTCCAGCACAGCCCGAGCATCCCGGGGCTGCCAGGTTTTAACATCAGACCCCCAGCCGGAGCCAGGGTCTTCTCTTTGCCCAGTGCTGGCTGCAAAATTAGGGCTCCAGCTTTGGCCTCGCTCCCTCTTCCCTTGCCAACGCGGAGGGATCCGAGGCTCTAAGCCGGTGAGTCAAACTCACCTCCTCCTCCGCCTCGCACACACGGAGCCGGCATCGCTCACGGCCGAAGCCACGGGCTGGAAACATCCCCCGGGCTYGTGGTTTAAATGCCCTTGCCTCAGTTTCCCCTGCTCTAGCTCACAAACCCACTGCTGGAGGGCACAAGGAAGCTTATGGATAAGAAGAGATTAATATTATTTGCACTTCAGAGGAGCTTAAGAATTGGGCAACCAAATTTGCTCCTTTTTTTGCCAGCTCTGTAGGGTGGTTACTGTCTCCCAACCATGTTTCTGGGTCTGGCTGGAGTTAACCCCAGCAGCAAACCCCTTCCTCCCCCCAGCTTTGGCATCTTGGGCTCTTTTGCGATGTATTTATTAACCTTGTGCACGGGATGGGTTTTCCAGCAGGTAAATGCATCCACTAGGCAAATATTTCTTTCCTTTTCCACCTCCTGGCTGCCTCCGGCTCCGTCCAGCTCTCAGAGAAAAACAACCCTCAATGGCTAAACCTTCCCAAAACCTGGAAAGAGCTCGGAGATCCCTTCCCGGAGAAGGAGGACAGGATCTTCCAGCTTCCTTCACAAGGAATAAACGCTCGTTTTAGTAGCCAATTTGATTCACTTTTCAAGGAACAGGTTTTCATGCTTTGTGCATTTATTTCCTAATTTTATTATGCCATTTAATTAGATCATGCACATTGGTTTTATTGTTAAAACATGTCCTTGTTTTCTTTATAACTGGATTTCATGGCACTACAGGGACATTTAGGAAAATATCACATTCCAGCATCGACCGTCGAAATCAGACCTAGATCTGAACGGAGCTGCCGGGTCGTAAATCTAGTCACAGATGGAAAAAGCGGAATATTATTCACAGCATGCGGAGCGCCAGCGGTTCCAGGAAGGGACGCACACCCCCTCCGAGCCCTTAAATTACWGCCCGAGGAGGGACGAAGCGGAGCAGCAGCTCCCTTGGAAGGACACTGAGAAGTTGTTTGCAGGATTCCTTTTTATGGGCTGACAACGGTCGGGGCTGGCCCCCCGAGACGCCCCATTTCACGGCACCGTGGATGCTACCGAGCTCACCCTCTCCCCCATCCACCGCTCCCCGAAAGCTTTCCGTTTGCTCCGGGTTTCCTTTGAGGTCCTCTCCTGCCGAGGAGCTGTTTCCCACGTCCCTTGCAAAACCCATGTGCGACCCAACCGGGTTGGATTAACGCGTTTTTTAAGGGGAGTTTGGGAGGAAGGGAGACTTTTCTCGCTGTGGGTCGGAGCAGATGGCTGGAAGAAATGAGGAATGGTTCTGGGAACTTCCCTGGGGATGCCTGAGAAGGGGAAGAAAAAAAGAAAAAAAAAGAGAAATCCACACAACTTAAGACACTTGATCAGATGTTTGGAGGTTGACTACAGGAAACTGAGACCCTGGGGCTTTATCTCCGGGTTCCTGAGGGCTGGGGGCTAGCAGGGGGCTGAAAGGGAGCCGGCTGCAAGCAGAAATCAATTAGTGCTGGGGAGAACTTGAGCCGGTTCAGACGGATCCGTTTGGAGAAGGCACGCAGCGAGCTGGGCTGGGCCGAGCTGCAAATCATCACCACGCCGAGAATGCACCGGCAGGTCCTCGCCGGGCTGGGGCTCGGCAGCCCCGCGGCTGTAATTCATGGCAGAGCGGGGGTCCTGGTCCCATCCTGCTCCCTTTCCTGGCTGTGAACCATGAGATGGAGGAGCTGCAACCTGAGCTTGCTCCCTTTGGGCACCTAAAGGTCTGGTTGATGGGTGCAATTTGGGGTGGTCCCCCTTGGATGGGATGCTGTGCAAAGGGATGTCCTTGTGCACGTTGAAACCAGCCCCGGTCTCGCGGCCGAATCAGGTGAGAGGGGCTTTGGGGTGGTCGCTGGATGCCGGGAGATCTCGGCTTCTTCTTTTTTTTCTTCCCAGCTGCCATCACCCAAGGAGACACAAAGAAAACACGAGGGCAACCAGTGCTGGTGGATCTAGCGGAGCAAAGCAGAAGACCTGTCGCTGACGCTGGAGGGATGTGGAGGGGAAAGGAGACCCTGGAGAGGTGACTGCTCATTGGGAAAACACCCCGAGGAAATCACATCCCCTTTCGAAATCAGATGCGGTCTCCAAGGGAGAGGGTTAACCCCATGCTCTGACACAGAGCTGCATGGATCCGTCCATCCCATGCAGACGGGGAGCACAGTGATCTAGCTAAAGCACTGCTTTCCCTGCAAATCTTTGTCCAAATGGTCCACTGCATCGCCCGGGTCCATGCAAAGGTCTCTTTTTTTTTAGTCTTCAGCCCCATCCTTGTGTCTTTTGCCTCTTGGAGMCTGAAAAACCGGAGCCTGAGCTTGGACATCGCACATGGCATCACCACCTCCAGCCAAGGCTCTTGATCTCTCCTARTACTCTTCATCCCCTGCAATACCCAGGGGGGGTTTCATTGCACCCCTCCGTGACACAGGGTCCTCCGTCGCAGCCTTGCCCTCACCACGGCTGCCATCTCATGCCAAGAACGGGCAGCTAACGGCACACACCGGCCCCGGGGAGCAGCCCCCAGCCCCGACCGCCACGTCCTTTCGCATCTGCCCAGCCGCGGCTTTTACAGCCCGGTGTAAACCCAGCGGCTCAGGACATGTCAGCCCTGATTTATACCGGCATAAACGGCGAAAAAAAAACCCGCCGAGGCGCAGGTACTGAGCTCCGTTACGCCGACAGCAGGCTGAAGGCACCCACAGCAGCGCCGGTTCAGCTCCAGCCAGGCTGAATTTGGCCCGACTTGTTTAAAATTCCTTTCTCTGCACACGAAACCATTTTCTGCGAAGTTTAGCCTTGGGGAGATTTATTTCCTTGTTAGCTCAAGATTTTCCTATTAGCCCATCTCAAAGAAACATGGCTGCATTTTCTCCAGTGCACCAGCTGTTGTGCGAGATGCAGGTACATATTACAGCCGTCATTAAACGGCCTGTCATTCCTAGCTTTCTAATTACCGTATGAATAGAGAGTAGCACGAACAGAGCGGCCGATTGTTCCACTGTGACTTACAAGGGGAATCAAAAATGGAAGACGCAGCCATCGCGCTTGGGTTTTTTCCCTTCCGAATCTAATTGACAAGGAAATTCGGGTGGGCTTTGGCAGCGAGCGTAGCGCCGCGCCTCGTTTTTCGAGATGGTTTTGCAAAAGGAAAAGCCCCCCGTGCGTTTCCAGTCTCCCCTCTCCTCCTTCCTACTTTGGTTGGCTTTAAACATGTAATTTAGCAAAGCAGCACAACCTAAAATGAGGGAGGACAAACATATGGTAAAGTAGATGCAGGGAATATTCCAATAAGCAGTAATATACTGCGAAGATGTGTCCTGGTTGCAGTCAGCAGGTTTTTTTTTTTGCAGTAATAGCTCCCTCCTTTGTTGCAGGAAGTCATGGTTTAGTTTTGCAGAGAAATGATCTTTTCCAAGCTCTTTTCTGTGCAAAAAAAAAAATCAGCATCGCTGTGCCGGGGTCACAAAGAGCCCATCGGCAAGTGGCAGCGTGTTTAGCATCCAGACACCCTTGATTTGCAGCACCTATTACTGCCATTTTATAGACTGGGAAAGAAATAAAAATAAAAATACAACAAAAGATGGCACAGAGGTACCAAGGGCTGGTCCTGGGAAAGGGAGAGATGAAGCTTTGCTCAAAATGTGATCCAAAAATGAGGTGAGAGACAACCAACACGTGGGCCCATGGTGCAGGAGAGATGCCGGCAGCTATCCAAAGGCTTCGGCATCCATTTTGGGAAGTTCTGGAGGAAGAGGTTGCTTGGAGGTGGTTTGGATTTCACCTTTGCTAAACCATTCGGTGACTGGAGATGTCCCACGATGTCCTTTCTCCTGGAGGTGCCACCTCCGCGTCAGCCGTGTGGACTCGCTGATGTCTAAGGGAGGTTGGGCGCATGGCACAGCCGTGCCTGGAGGACAGATGCCAGGGTGTCCTCTGCTCTCCCCAGCTGCCCAAGTGCATGAAACTTGTGAGAAATGAGCACTTTTGGGGTTTCTACCTAATGCAATCCATCCCACCCTTTACAGGGGCAAATTTCCTGATGAAAGGCAAAATGTGAACTTCACAGCATCCCCTTGAAATCAGCACATCAGGGTTCTTGGATCCAAGAGAGGGTCACTTTTAGGGGTGAAGGGAAGCCAAGCAAGCAGACCTCTGTGAAGACATGTCTCATCTCTTCCTCTCCCACATCAGAGAGAGAATTTGGACCCGATGAGGCCACACCAAGGGCCATGTCTCTGCTGGAAGATGGGGCTGCGCATGGGCGCGCACCTAACCAAGGAGCCCCACCAGGATGACAAACATCTGGAGATGCCGTCAGGATGGATTCAGGAAAGCCGAGAGCCCGACCTCTGCCAAAGAGGCCAAGGCGAGGAGGAGCGAGCTTGCGAACGGCTCGCTCTCAGGCTGCTCAGGTTTTATAGACCGACCCCGTCCCCTTCCCATTGCGCCAGAAACCCGGCGGCATTCTTGGGATTAACGATTTCCAGACATCCCTGCCTGCAGCCGAGGAGGGGAAGGCACAATACCAGCCAGCGGCCTCGGCTGGAAATCGGGCAGATCTGGAGGAGAACAGGGTTTTAGGGGGTTGGGGGAATGGGCCAAGAGTGCTGCCTGTGGAGAAGCGGTGTTGCACCTCCCAGTGTCCTCAAATGGAGATGCCAAGGGTTTTTCTTGAAGATGCATGAACCCATCTGGGTCTTGGACATCCCTGGGTGAAATGGGGTGCTCTGGGGTGCAGGTAGAAAACCACCTCATACTTTTTGCCCTTGAGCAACCCCCTCCTCATCACTCCCCAGCCCTTTCTTTAAACAGAGCTGAGGAGTTTTGGACACCTTCAGCCCCACGGTTTATCCACACGCAGCTCAGCAATGAACCCCCAAACCCGGCATCTCCCGCTATTGCACCCCGGCTTTGCGGCACAGCTCTGGACCACTACGGCCGTACAAAAATGGGTGTTTTCTTCCCTCCCCTCTTTGTTTCTCACCAGCTCCATCTGCCCGACTCCCCACCTGAAGGCAGCGTGGTCCTCTGTGGCATCTCAACGCGTTGCCATGGAAACTATAATGTCACAACCCGAAGATGATGGCTTGGAGTGGGAAGGGAACAGCAGGAAACAGTTTCCATGCAAATATCCGTTGTAATAAAAGGCCAATAAATAAACAAGCAAAGGAACTGGGGAGAGTCGAGGAGAAATAGGAGGAGGGGGGAAATATAAAATAAAAAAATGGGATGCTGGCTCGCTCCTGAAAAGCTTGGCATGCAAATGAGCTTTGTTTTAATTGCAGCTTCACGAGGCACGTTGGCAGAGCGGTAACACCAGGCAGGGGTTAATGAGAGCCCCCATGCCCATATTGGCTCTGAAAGGCAATTAGCACCAGGCCCTAACGAGCTCAGGTGGCATTGGAGCCCTATCGGGCAGGGAGGAGGGGAGGAGGTCTTGTGGGGTGCAGGGAGCCCCTTTGCCCCACATGGGTTTGGGGATGCTCTGGGGTGGCCTCACTAACCAAAAACCCCCATTTTTTCCCCCMAAAAAGAGTTTGCAGAGGCCCGCTGGGGCAGCAGCCGCTGGGGGTTTATATACCCCTGGAGGGGAGAGGATGGGATTGGCTGGGAACATGGGTGGCAGCACGGGATTGGCTGGGAACATGGGTGGTAGCACAGGATTGGCTGGAAGCAGAGGCAGGTGGCAGCATGGGATTGGCTAGAAGCAGAGCTAGGTGGCAGCACAGGATTGGTCAAAAACACAGATGGTAGAGGGGGATTGGCTGAGGGGGTGGGGGCAAGGGGAGGATGCCCCATGGGGCGGCAGGACCCAGGCAGGATACGGCCCCTTGGATGATGCTGCAGGGGGGGGATGCCCTGTGGGAACGGGGGGGCTGGGGTGGGATGCAGCCCCCAGAGCAGGATGTGGCCCTCCCCCCAGGGCAACACTACAAGGGGAGATGCTCTGCACCATCCAGTTTGCAAACTGTCCCCCTGCCTGGATGAGTGACCCCCTCCTCCGAGCCCTCGAGAGCCGCTGGGATGGCGACAAGGACAGGGACAGCCACAGGGCTGCCATGCCCCCATCTCCGCACAAAAATATCCAGTGACCCACAAACCCATCACAGCGGGACAAGATGGGAAAACACCCCGGCAGATTCCCAGCTCCCCCGTCTTTGGGATGCCCCAAACCCCCACATTTCGGACCCCACCGCAGCGTGGAGCCACCCTGCCCGGCTGCAGCCACACCGGCGGGGATTAACCCAACTCCAGCGTGTGTGAGCTTGCAGCATCCCTCCCGACACCGAGCCCTGGCTCCGTTTAATAACCCAAGAGCCCTCACGTAAGATATCGTGCGAGAAGCTCCCGGCTGTGGGCTGCCGAGGAGAGGGAGGAATGTGAAACGCGGCGGCGGCGAGGGGTGAGGCCGGTCCTGATGGTGGCTGACCTTGAGCAAATCATGGCCCTGTGCCTCGATTTCCCTGCCCGTAAAGCTGGGACGGCGGTGGTGACGCCTTCTTCTGAAGGTGCTGGGGTAGACGTGGTCTGTTGAGGACTCGTTATCTCCTTACCCGTCTTTGGCACCTCGGTGCCGTTGTAACTGTGTCCCCCATGGGGGTTTTGTTGCTATAATTATAGTTTGTGTAAGCAGCCACACCTAGAACGGAAATATCTGTGCCTGAACCCAACCTGTGTGTGGGGCAGGTCTTGGCTTCACCAAAACCAGGAGCCCCAACAGCAAAGGAAATGTGGGAGGAAGGGAGCATTTTTTGGTAAAATGGAGCCTTTTGGGGCAAACTTGATTTGCACATGGTTACTGATTGTGTTTAGGTGGAGAAAAACCAAAGCAAAACCCCCTTTYGGTGTCTCCGCAGCTTCTCTTAGCACTGTGACGGCCATGAATGCAACAGGCTCAGCCCTGCTATCAGGCGCCCAGAGGCCACGGTGATGGGCGCCTTTGGAAAAGCCCAGCCAAATGCAGAAGTGATGCCTCAACGGGGCCGTATCCTGCCATAGCCGCCCAGCATGGCCTGAGCCGGCCGTGCAGCGAGGCCGGGGCTGTTCTCAGTGCCAGAGTCAGTCCTTGTTGGTGGTATTTTCTGAGTTGGGCTGCTGCCTGCTTGCAATTATGGGCTCCGATGACAGGCGGGCGGCCGACAAAGTCACCTATGAGCATCCACGGTCTGGGGATTTCCTAAACCCGAGGTGATATCTGCAGCTGCGGGTGAAAGTCCTGCACGACCGCTCACTCATGCATTTGCCCTGTGGGGCTTGATCCTGAATTAGCATCGTTCCTCGCCCCATCTGCCCTTTCTGGGCTTGCATTTGCCGAGCAGCAACACTTGGGGTGCTGCCACCCCACTGTCCTGGCCATGAGGGCCACCTCCGCCACCATGGAAGGTGCCCAGGATCTGGCCTCTGCCCTCCCTCCCCCTGGACCGCATGTGTTCCCAAACCTCCGATTCTCTAATTTTCCTTTTAAAAAAACCATTAGGGTTATACAACCACATTAAATGTCTCCTGACGGACAAGAAAGGACACGAATCCAACCTTTCATCATTCCCACCCCCAAATAAATCCAGACAAGGTTCCTTTGTAGCAGCTAAGCTGAGACATCTTAACATTTCCCTGCTAGCAAGCTCCAAGTTTCTTTACTCACCATATATTTCCCCTGACAGTTTGTACAGATACTTAAGACACCATATAATTATCATCACAGCTAAAAGGCAAGGGCTGATTTATTTGTGACAAGCACCACCTTTCCACGATGACGCCATTGACACTTACACCGAGGGTTTTTTTGGCGTGGGGAGGTGCGGAGAAGCAGAAGTGAGGCTGCTTTCTCCTCCCTTTTTTTTTTCTTTTCATGCTCATCCTTTTCCCCTCAGGCACTTTGCTGCAAGACAATCAGCACCCGGTCCCAGGACCGTCCCCACCATCCCGGAGCCCCCAAGGCTCTTGTGATTTCACGGCTTAGGCTAACACAGGTCTCTCCGTCTGCACTTCTTTGACTCTTGGCGTGTGAACAATGCGTGCACTTATCTCAGTACTTATTTAGTGCCCAGCTCCACACCCTGAAATTGCCTGATTATAGCTTTTGGAGCCTGTGTGATGCATTGGGTTAGGCAAACAGATGTGCCAAGCAGTCTTGTTGAAAACCCACATCCAGGCAGCAGCTTTCAGCTCTCCAGGTTGTTCCCTYTCTTTTTTTTTTTTTTTTTCCCTTTCCCCTCCTCTCCCTCCCCCTTTTCCTTTCAGAAGTAGCTCTAATAATTGCCTTCATATTGCTTTCAGCGAGGGAAGGGCTGGGGAGAAACACTCAATGTTTCAGCCATTTGCCAGTAATTTTCTCTCCAAGGAATGGGCCCCTCCATAGCCAAGAACTCATGACTCTTTTGCCTGGTTGTCTCCTTGCCTAGAACAAACCCACCCCCCTGCCTCCTCCCTGCCTCCTCCGCCAACCGAACCGCCAAGACGTCTCCTCTCAACTCATGACCTCTTCAGGTGCACGTCTCCGCACGGCAAGAGCTGCAGGGGGAAGGCAAGCAAGACTAGACTTTGTTGGTGCCAAGGGTGGCCTTCTTCATCCAGTCCTCCACCTCTCCAGGGCACTTCCTAACCCTACGTCCACCCCAAAAGAGCTTGAAGGGAGAGAGCAACGTGTTGGCCATGGTATGGAGAAGTGTAGGCCAGGAGATGTTTCCAGTCTTCTTTTGGAGCCAATGGAGAGAAATAGGCACCTTGTAAGGGCCATCTGGCCCATCTAAGATGGCAAAATCAGGATGAGAGGAGGTTTTTTGGAGGTACCAGTCTCTCTGTTGAGTAAAAAGGCTTTTATGGCTGTTGATAGGCAAGATAAAGTCTTACCCAAGAGGACAAGGAGAGATTTGACAGGAGCCTCTCGGTTCCTCCAGATCCTCCTCCCAGCCCAGCTCACCGCTAAGCCCTCACGGTAGGAAACCTCCACATGCAGAACAAGCCCTGTGAGGCCCAAACCCATCCACTGGGACCCCRGTATCACTGCTCCCATGAGTGCAGCCCTGAGCCCCACTTTGCTCTTGAAAGCTGCTCTCAGGTGCCCGTAGCTGAGGTCTTATGGCCCATTGGTTGGGTTCTTCCCCCTCCTTGCCATGTTGCAATGCTTTGAGGGGCTGTTTGAGACTCGGGGCAATGGGGAAGGTGCAGCTCACAAGTACTTTGTGTTTGCTCTCAGGTCAGCATATGCTGAGACTGGGGTGGCACTTCATGACACTGGGGCTTAAAGAGATGGTGATTGGGGCACCTACTCCATGCACCATCTCCATGAACGCCGGTATTTGAATCCCACGAGGAATCTGCCTTTCTCTGTCTTGCCATTGTTGAGATGGAGACCAATGTGCCGCTGTGATGGCGTGTATGGTCCTGTGCAAGGCTGATACAGGAACCTGGCAAGAGCAGCTCGCATGAGGACATCTTCCCTGTGGTCTTCTAAGATGACATGAGTGTTCAAGGACTCAAGTGGGTTGCCCACATGTAGGTGTCTGGAGTTGTTTCAGATGCCCCAGGGTATCTGAGACATCTCACAGAGCAGGTCTTGTGCAGATCGCCCACAACTTGTGCCATTCAGGGCAAGCTGGGTTGGCCCATGGGCAACTACATGGAGGGACCCCAACTCAACAAGCTGGACGTCCACCCATGCATGCACAGGCCAGACCCATTCCCACCCCAGCCCTGGTCCCTGCCCAGGTAACACTGGACTCTGYGCTTGGAGAATGAGGATGGCAATGGATGGATGGTCCCTACCCATCCTCCTCCTCCCCTCCTTTCATGTCGCCAGGGCCGCGGTGAGCAACGCTGCTGTTTCCAAAGCTAATTTCTTGCTCTGAGAAGCCGCAGCTTTCTTCCCTGCCTCTGCCACGTCGATCTTAACCCTGCCTGCCCTCCCTTGCCCACTCTCACGTGCAGCGACGGGCTCAGACTAGCTCCTCTCCCAGCAGCAGCTACAGCGGCTTTCTGAGTCACCCCGACGTTCCCGCATGCCCCAGAGAAGATGGGATTGCAACCGCTCAGCTCAGTGCCTTCACCACCTATTTGCATCACCAAGCTTCCCTTGGAGTGGCGAATTAAGCCTGTATATCCCAGCTTAGCTCCAGAGCAGATCTTTTCCCTGCCCCACCTCCAGCTAATTCTGAAAGCTATTTAAAAAATGTCCTGGAATCAAACCAATGCTTTGTGGAAAAAAAGAAAAAAGAAAAAAAAAAAAGAAAAGAAAAAAAGAAAAAAAAATTTAAAAGATTAAAAAGGGAAGCTCCCTTTTTCTCCCTGGCACTGCRTCTGGGCAATGCCAGACTGTTGCACGTGTTCACACCAGCTTCCTACGGGGATGCATAAATGAGAGGGGCAAAGTGATCCCCCCCTTCAATCAGCATGAAATATCACCTCAGCCCATGCCATCCCATATCCAATTGAAATCCTGCGACATCTAAATTTAAGCAGGTTCCACCTGGTTMCTGACATAGGCAGTGGGGAGAAGTATGCACATGCAGAGGACAATTCATCTGCGCTATCTTGGGTACCGATCTCCAGTGATTCACCCTCTGCAGGTGCCTCTTCCTCACCTTTGATTATAACGGGAGTCTCTGATATCTCAGCCTTTATCGTAGACAGGTCCTACCTGTGTGTCTGCTTTTGAGCACCTCGTTCAAGACCGATCTGGAGGATAAATCAGGAAAAATGCTGAGAATGATCAGAAGCCTAATAAAACTCAATGCTGCTTGTGTAATCTTTGCCGGGACTCTAGAGAAGAGGAAGCAGAAGGAGCAGCAATAGCTGCTTCATGTCAAAGTTTGCTGAAAAAGGAAGAGTAAATTAATCCCTCTGTCTGCTGGGGACGAGAGAAGAAGCCAAAAGCTTGAGCAGCAGGTAGCAAGCCAAGTCCAATCCGGGCTATCCCACCATGGAGCAGCTTTTGTGCCTTGAAGAGCCCAAAATGGAGGAGGAAGGGAAATCTCAGAGTCCTAGTCAGCAGCTGGGCAAAACAAACCAGCTTTGATGGGTTTTCCTATGATTGCACTACTTTAAGAGTCTATATCTACATTAAATATTAATCAAAGCCTAACACCAACCTCTCTGTGAGGAGTATGTCATCTGAGGTGGTTTAGAGCTGGGCTACCAAAGGAGGGCCTTGGAGGTCTGATAACCAAAAATGCTTGTTCTTCCCCCTCTCTAAAAAAATTGGGGTATTACGGTTCACTTTTAGATGAACACCTCTTGGGAATGACCCAATCTCAATTGCGCTTGGTGCTGTACAACGTGCACCACATAAAATGGGTTTGCCGTGCCCTCCTAATGTAGGAGTATAGACAAGGTCCACCTGAAAAACTCTAACCTTTTCCCCCAGGGGCTCAGAAACACATGTTGGCCAACATGGCAGAGGTTGGCCAACATTGTGGTGGAGAGGAGCCGAGATGCCCTGCATCCCAAGCCTGTGGCTTCATGGCAAAACCTCCCAACTCTTGCGTTGTTCTTGGCCCAAAAGTGGTGTAGCTGCAGGCCCAAGCGGTGCAGGGAACCATAGGCTGTATTAAATTTACCCTCTCCCACAGACTCTTCAAAAAAAAAAAAGAAAACACCCAATCCCAGAATGGCAAAGGCAAAAGCCGAGGAGAAAGACCTTGGGTGGCAAAACCACATGTTTATAGCCCTTAGGCTTTGACAGATCGTTGGCTTTAGAGCCTTTCTAGCTCCAGAGAAGTAGGAGGCAGCCAGCTCCCAAAAATATGTCATTGCCAGCATTTTGAGAGACACATTTTTGGCAGGCCAGCTCACGAAGACAGGCCCTCTGTCACCGCAAAGTGCTCATCGGCTTGCCCACATGTTGACGACAGCTTTGAGGTTCTCTTGTCTTCTCAGAGGCTTTTCTCAGGAGGAAGGGTGCCGAGCCATGGGTGCACTGCAGTCTGTGGGTGGAAATACTCCCTGCGTGCAGGGAGGAATGTGAAAAACCTGAGCCCGCAACCACGTTGAGTCATTGGCCATGGCAAGCAAACCGCAGGCCAAGCTGCTGCCGAAGCCCTGAGCCTCTTGCACTGGTAGCGTGGTTTTCTGTCATGTTTTGGTCTCCCTCAGCGGAAATCCTTGACTTGACCGCCTGGTGTCAGGGGAAGGCTATGGAGAAGTTTGGGCTTTGTCAGGAGAAAGCGGTCTCCTAGAGTCCATGTATCTTGGGTGACCCAAAAGAAGAGAGATACCCACTTGGAGAGTGGGGCTTTGCATCTTCCAAGAGCAGCCACATCTGTGGGAGCCATCTCGAGACCTACGAGCACATCTGCTCTGTGCTGGAATGCTCCTTGAAGCAGCTGGGAGCAGGATGTGCTTCACGTACCACGTGTGTCCCATCCCACAGCTGGGCCAGCGGCCAGCGTAGGGGTTGTTTGGGCCTTGAACCACCACCAGTGAAGGGACAGAAAAATGGTTATTTAAATCCACCCTTGCTATGTTCAACATCCCAATTTGTGACTCTCAGCTCCCCGCCACTGCTGCTCCAGGCTTCTCTGTGCCCCAAACCCCACCTGATGGCACTGCATTTCCATGGGACGCCACGAGCAGAGAGTCCCAAAAGGATCCAGGAGATCTGAGACACCCGCCTGGAGGGGAGATTTGGGGGCAATAGCAGGCGAGCTCCCTCCTGCAGCACAATTCTCCCATCTGGGGCTGCTTTGGAGGCTCCTGCCCCACAGAGCTGTCTGCCCCACAGATATTCGGTGCTTATGTTGATGACTGGTTGGAAAACTCCTTGGAAAAGCAATTGTCAATGAAAAGCCTCGTCCCTGTGGCTCAGCAGCTCCTCCTAAGCCCTCAAGACCAGATTTTGCTTTGGGAGCTTTTCCTGCCTCCTATGTGGGGCTTTTCTTCTGCATCCCAATACTCATCTGGATTCTGCTCACAGCCCATGAAGGCATGAGATGCAACTCAAACACAAACCTCTACRACCTACTGATTTGGCTCTGCCCTGAGCACTTTCCCTCCCCGTCTCTGAAATGATGCTTAAAAAACTCCTGCTTAGCTCTCATTTGGTTGCAAAAGAAAATAAAATCATCAACAGCAGGAGCCGCGGTGTCTGCAGGTATCACATTTGCAAAGCTGGGATATATCAGGCAGGAAAATAATGCAGATTTGTGTGTAGGCAGCGGGAGAGGATTTTGGACGTTAAAAGCTGTTACAGGTGGGTGATGCACCAGGCTGGGATAAAATAATATGGGAAATGGAGGGAGAAAGTTGAAGAAAAAGGATGGGTGGATAGGCGGATGGATGATGAAGCCCTGAGCAATCTTGTCTGACCCCATAGCTGACCCTACCTCAACCAGGAGCTTGGACTAGGGACCTGAGATCCCATCTAACCCAAATTACCCCAGGATCCAACCCAAATTTTGCTATAATCCCTGCATACTGCACCACCCTATCCCACACCACAGTATAAATCCAACCACGCTCCTGCCTCTCTTTGCAGGAGCTGTTGCACAAGCGAAGGGGTTAGCAGCACGCGAGGCACTAAATAAAAGGTGCAAAGTCCTTGTCTGGTTCCCCCCCCGGGGCATTTCGGAGCCATCCCAGCCCCAGAGGCTTGAACGCATCCCGGGGAGAACCTGGAACAGGTCCCTGCCTTGTGGTCGCGATGGGCTGAATCAGCTCAAGGCAGTTCTTATCCTGACATGTCTAATTGATACCTTGGGTCCAAGGTGTCATTAAAACGCTTGGATAATCGCTACAGGTACAGAAAGCTGGACTGTCAGTTTAGGAAGGGTGATTAATGTTCCCGAAATCCAGCGTGGGGTGTGGGAGGGGGGTAGAGGGGGAGCGGAGGGGGACGAGGGCTGGAGCAGCCCCAATGGGTCCCTACAGAGAAGGGCCCTGGGGTGGGGGGTGTCCCCGGGGGGTCGGTCCCGGCTCCTCCGGGCTGTACATGCTGCGTTGGCACTGGCAGGCTCGGCGGGTGATTACGACCTCTCGTTTAATCTTTTTTTATTAGCATCAAACACCCATAGTCTTGTAAGTACATGTGTTCTCCTATTGACGCGAGGGAGCCTTTGATGCTGATTTACGGCAGCGAGGTGCAGCCAATCTATAATTGTACCCTAAAAAAGGGGATATTAAGGAATTAAAGGCATTTCTGCAGAGCCAAGCGATCCAATCCCCCTTTCCGCCACCGTCCCGCGACACTTTGCTGTGTCTCTCCCAAGGAAGGGAGGTTGGACCCACCAGGGATGTACCATGGGGTCAAACCACCCTTGGGTTATGGGGACAAGGTGATTCCCCCAAAAACCTTGTCCTTGGACCTGTAAAATCAAGAAAACCTGGGGAAAATGTTGCTTGGTTATACCCAGGAAGGGAAAAAACCTGATTAAATCCCATATAGAGGAATGGAGGAGACCCTTTATGCATCATCTTCGGGCGTATAGGCTCCTCCAGTTCCTCGTGCCACTGTGATGGGCTGGAGGCATTGACAGCGCGAGAAACAGGTCATTGCTGCGGTGTTTCTTGGCAGAGGAGACTTTGCTGCTGCTAAAGAGGCAGGTTGGTATATAGGCCACCGAAAGCGGAGCAGATTTAGTTAAAGGCATTTATTTTCTTCTTAGCACTGAGTTAAACTCCGCAGCAAGTAGGTCACCCCATACTTTTCATGACAGCAATTGCTCCGAGACCTATTGGCTACCTCCATTCTAGGAGAGGTTTTTGGCAGTACCTGTCTGCATCTTGGCCCTTTCCCATGAGCTGCAGACGCTGGAGCCGGTCCCTCACCGGCTGCCAGCGATGCAGAGGGACACAGTGTCTGTCCCTGCTGTCACCCCACTCTCGTCCATCACCCGGCACAGCCTTGCCCGTGCCCATGCTCCAGCCCTCATCCATCAGAGCTCTCTCGCTGTAACCCAGGCGGTTACACCCCAGGGGACCTGGGCCTGATCCAGTTGTCCTCAGCACCCTTTGGAGTCCCCCAAGAGAAAAAGGTCCCTCCAGCGGGTGATTCATCCCATCCTGAGATAGGCAGCTTGGAGAAGGTGGCCGAGGTGCCCTCTGGGTGCTGCACGTTGGGTGCTGGCAAAGCCCAGGTGATGGCAAATGGGATGCAATGGGGCATCTCAGGGTACAGGGACAGGATTGTGCCACGGGCTTGAGGCAGGGCTCGCTGGGATCCCTTTTTGGGCTCTTTGAGGTCCTCTCCCCTCTTGTCTGCAAATAACCCACACCAAAGCCCGTTTGCCTACCATATCTCACTTCAGGGCTCCCTGAGACCTCTCCGAGCAAGCGATGTGCTGTTTTAGATATGGGGAAACTGAGGCACAGCATGGCGATAGGACTAATTCACATCAGAGCTCTGGGACATCATGCAGCACAGCACAGGGCAGAGGCTGGGTGGAAAGAGCGCCTGATTATGTCAAATTAGACAGCCAGGTTCCCAGATCTTTTGCTCTTCTTTTTTTTTTTCACTTTCCACCAGTATTTTTCCCCCTCATTTCTTCCAACGGGTCATTTACTGAGTCAGAGATCCCCCGAGTGATGAGCTCATGGAGCGGCTGGCGCGCAGCAGACCCGGGGACACGGGGACGTGCCACAGCCGGTCGCTCCGACCCCCTGTACCCTGCTCACACCGGGATATTTGCTCCGGCATAGAGGCACCCTGCAGCCAGACCCCACGGGGCCGAGTCTCACCTGGAGGCGCCGAGCCCGCGGGGACCGCGCCGTCACGCTTCCCACCCCCGGCTCGCTGCAGACGGCTTCAGCCGGCTGCATCCGCAGGCAGCAGATTTACAACCACCCCATCGTCATTCACTGTCAAATTAACAGCTGAGTCAAAACAGGAGAAAGAGCCGGCATGCTTCCTTAGTCCTCTTTCCCTAAATATTCCCTTTTTCCCCTTAATAAAAGCCTCCTGGAGCTGCCCCTCATCTCCCTGGCCTCAAACCAAAGCTTTTGGTGGCAGGAGCATCCCATTCGGGACGGCCCATCCATGCAGAAACCCCCCTGCCTGGGCACGCCAGATTTATACCGGCTTCGAAACATAAATGTCAAGTGATGGGGCTGCGTAAATTACTTTTAATAAGAATAATGCTGCGTCTTGCTGGCATGTTAATACATATATTACCCATGCTGAGTGCAGAGGGCTCAGCGGGATGCTGAGCGTTTAATACACTTGTTCGAAATGCTCATCAGAGAGAAATCAGTGGCTCCCACTGGCAAACCCCAACGTGCGCAGCTCAAGCGTTGAGCGGTTAATGCTCTCTAGCTGGGTCACAGGCACGCACCCCCCGAGCAGCCCCACCGCCGGGCGTGCTCGGCGCTGGCACAAAACCTCCCCGTAAAACCGAAGACGCCGGCTCTCGGCGTGCCGGCAGCAAGCAGCTCCCCGGGGCCGATTTCAGCCGGGGGCTGGATTTGCGGCGGGTGCTCGGGGTGGGCAGAGGTTGAGAGCGGAGGGGATAAATGCACGAAGGTGTTCGCATCCCAAAGGGACTAAAACGGGATGAAGCCACGCTCAGACCTTGTTTCCCCAAAATCCAAGTGGGAAAGGTGTTCCAGCACTAATCCCCTTAACAACCCCCCTTAATCCTCCCCTATCTAAATACCTATAGTTTCCAGGGCCCCTTTTACCACCCTCCTGCGTCTGCCCACTCTGAATGAAGGGCTTTTACACTCTCAAGACTTCTTTATATTTTGGAGAGTGTTTTTCTTGCCAGAGTCGCACGCAGGCTGTGAAGCATGAGCTCCGCCATCGCCTCATTGCATTCACGGGCTGGAGGGCTCGGGAAGAGATTGATTTACGATTCCCTAAAAGTGATTTATGCTCTTAGCAGAGCAGAGCGGCAGAGTCCCCCCCCACGCACGCACACCCCTTCTCTGTTGAAAGTTTTAAGATGAATTCACAGGCAGCCTCCAAAAAAAAAAAGGGCTTCCCCCTGCAGCCCTCCAACCGCCAGTGCTGCGACTATAATTACCCAACCTGTAATCAAGGTAATTTGCATCCAGCACGACCCAGAGTTGCACATGCCCAGCAGAATTTTCCAGCCCGCTGCAATCCTGCAGAGCAGGGCRAAATTTTTTATAAGGAAAATCCTGTCACGTCATTGTATTCCTCGGGGTCTTGCGCAAGCGCCCGGCACTGGGGACAACAGCGGGAGAGGGTACAATCCAGCTGGATTTAAGTATTAACTTAAATTTAGGTGGCGCTGAGCTATTATTCCTAGATGGGGGGTTTCTCCTCCAACTGTGCATCTCCGTTTTGCCTGGATCTGCCCGCAAAAATCCCTACTGAACCCATCGATGAGTCTCGGCTGCTTTCCTAAAGAAATTATCACTTGTGCTCTGTGTGTGTCCGTGTGAGCCGGTGTATAAATTCCCCCCTGTCTACATCTTTTAGACCTGTTGACCATATTAATATCAGTACTAAGCTAAAGGTCTCAAAGGTAATTAAATTCCTACAGTATTGATGTAACCGGGTGAAGGCGAGGGACGGTATTTCTATCTCAGGGAGGTCTGGGTGAGCTCCACACCAGCATAACCTTTGGATCCTCCCTGCCAGAGAGAGACATTAATACTCAAAGCCCAGCAGAAACTTCACCCGGGCCCGGATCCTGCTGGCAAATGGAAAATCCATTTTTCAGGTCATGTTTTAGAGTTAGCGAGACTTTGCTCAAAAAGGCAAGCTGCGAACCACTGGCAACCATGTTTCCTCCATCCCAGGACTCATGAATAGCTGCTGGCTCAAATAGCACCCAAAAACCACAGATATCATGTCCTGGGGTGCTTTCACCCAACCTCAACTCACCTTCGGTGCAACCGTCCCCAAGGATGGCGGGGGAAGCCATGGTGTGCCATGACCCTGTTGGGCATCCTACGGCCATGAATACAATCGGGGCACCGCCTTCATCCTCCCTTCCCAGTAATCCTCTCCCAGTGGGACCAGTAGCGGGATGGTGATGCGATACTCGTGCCCGAGCAGTGCCGGAGCCCAGGCTGTGAGGAGTGAGCCGCCAGCTCCCCTCCGGCTCATAAATCACCATCCGTCCCATGGCCCGGCGTTATCATTCATCTTTGAGTCCACACAAATCAATGCGGTTGATGGCTGCCGTCTGCGAAACGCCGCTTTTTGCTGGATAACGTGGCATTAGGAGCTGGAGGGAGAGGCCATTTTTAAAAGCTGCCAGTAAAGTGTTTTACAGGATGGTCGGTAATTTATTTTAAAATAAATAAGTTCAGCGGAAGAATGACAGGAGGAAAGTGAATGCGCCGGTTCCTGGCTTTCCCCAAATTGAGTTATTTTGCTGAACAATAATTGTTGGTTTCTCCTTCGAACTTTCTTTTGTGGCGTTATGAACATTTCTGCACAATTACAACAGCTGCTGTGCAGGGATGGGGTGAACCTCTGAGACTTGCTGGGGATTTAAAGCTTGGATGATGAGCCCTCAACGCACGCAGCTTCCCCGAACGGGAGGTGAGGATTTACACAGAGATTAGGCAAGGGGCAGGGACTCTTGGCCAGAGCTGGCTGGAGTGGAAGAGCCAAAGCATCTGCCAAAGTAGAGAGAAGGCATGGCCCAGTGTTTGGCTCTCTCAAGTCCCCCGTGGTAGGACCAAAAGCGTCTGTAGTTTTGCAGGATGAGTTTGGGGCTTGTTGGAGTCAATGGGAGAACTTGTAGCCTGTTTCTGATGGATCTTATGTGGGATCAGGCTTAGCCACCACCAAAGGATGCCTATAGTTAAATCATCTCCTGCTTGGCCTCTCCGGGAAGGATCAGGGCTGGTTTCTTGGCCCCGTAAGGTCACTGTGAGGCATTATGGGATATATGGGGTGAACTCAGGCTGATAAGCCAGAGCCTGCCCAGTCCCATTACGTTCACCGAGGGATCTGTGTAAAGGCACGTTGCAACCTTGAGGTCTTGCCCTTGCTCCAGGTGCTGCCCAAAGGCCGTGCTTGAAGCAGCTGTGAGCGTCGAGAGCCCTCCAAAATACAAATAACTTCAGTGGGGCCAAGGTTTTTGGACAGAAATGTCAATGCCTGACATCATTGCTGCCCAAAACTTTGCAGCATCACTCGGGCAAGGTGGCACCAGGGGCTCTGCGCTTCCCCCATCCCTCACGCCACGCCCCAGCGCTGGTGCACATCAAGGCTCAGCTTGGCTCCATGTCGAGCAGACCACAGTCGAACCAGCCCAGCCTGGGGAAGCTGCAAAGCCGCATTCACGCCGTGCATCTCTTGACCTGGTAATCCCTCCTGGAATTGGCAGACCTGGGTGAAGGCCAGTTGGGCATCTATTTCTGCAATTTATCCCATATTTAACCTGCCCACAACCAGTGCCATTGACCCCAAAGCTTGCGGCTGGGGGGGTTAGATCCCCCCTCTCCTCCTCCTCTTTCCCAATGGAAAAAGTTACAGATGCCGAGGAAAGTTATTTCCATTTCAGATGCAATTTCTGCAGGATGCCTAACGCTGCCCACTCATGTCCACGCTGATCTACCTATTCGTTTGCCCAGGTTGATAGGGACTGCCAAAAGCTACCAGGGGAGCTGATGTCTTTTATTTGATGAATGGATGTAAGTGGAGAAAATAGGTATATTTTCCAGCTTTTATCAGACCACCAAAGCATTTCCCAGAAGAGGCACCCCTGGCCTCCATTAGCTCATCCCTAAGTACGATCCTTTAAGCTTATAAATTTTTCTAATGCAGAATCTCTGGGGATGAGGAATGAAATACAGCCCTGGCTGTTACAAAAAGGGAGGCCTTAAAATCTGTTGCTCGCAGGGAACATTGAATCTCAAGTGCTGGAAGAGCAGCTCAGACAAATCTCCGTCGGGAAGGCTTTCTGCTCGGGCCAAGACAACCAAGCGGGTGACTTGGTCCCATCCCACCTCATTGACTGTAACTTCAGGATAACAACCGCTTGGCTCTGGTGGAAGTGAGCCTTGAGGTGAGGAATCCTCTCCTCGTTCACAGGTTTGGTTTGCTTTTACGAGGTTAAAAACAGTTCGGTAAATGCTTGAGAGCCCATGTAATTCCCAGCAACCCCAAATCTACCTGTCAGATAGTGATAAAACCATCCTCCACGCACAGCAGTTATTAGAAAGTTTTTCAGCTGGAGTYGTCCAAGTGTTTTGCCAGGGAAATCACAGCCGTTATCTCCATTTTATAGAATAAGAAATTGGAGCACCGGGAGGGGAAATAATGTGGCCGAGGTCACCGGCGAGCTGATGGCAGAACCAGGAATAAGGATGCAGCAGATAAAGTGCAACAAGATGGTTAAGGGCTCCCAACCCTTTCCAGAGATGGATGGAGCAGGTGGAGCTGAAAACTCAAAGCTCTCCAGAAGCTGTGGCTGCTTTCAGCCCAGAAAGCAAATATCTTGCTAGGTATAACCGCGTCAAATCTGGTCGCTTGAGAAAAGACGTTGCGGGGTAACAATGTGTTAAAATAATGATGTGGAAATCAACCTGGATTTGTGTGAAAAGATGGAGCAATGCTAGGAAATGTGTCCAGCTCACTAGGCATGGTCCTCTCCTGTTGATACACACCTTTGCCACTCCTTGGATTTGCAATTTGTAGGGCAAAGCAAGGAGAGCAAAAAAATCCCATGGATAAACCATTCTTTCACCTTTCCCCGCTGGCAAATGCAGCTCARTCTGCCCCAGATGTGGAAAGAGATGGATCCAGGGGCTGACGGGGACAGGTTTTGCAGAAGTGYGCAGCAGAGGACATTCTTGAATAGGGAGCTGAGCAAACAGAGAGGTCGATGGGTCGTTCTTGATTTCTGGGTTTATGAAACGCAATGGATATGGTAGTGCACTTTGGAATGATCCTCATCTCTGGTGTCTGCAGCAAGGTGCACTGCTTTGGCAGGAAGAAACAAGGTGCGAGCAGGTATGGCTCATCCCCAGAGCTTAGTCATGGAGTTAAAGGGTGGTGTCATCAGCACACAAACAGAAAACTCCCTGGTCTGAGTTTCATCCTGGCGTGATGACAGGGGCAGATTGAACTGGCTTTGCCTCCCCAAAGGTGTTGAGTTTCCAGAAATCCCCCTCTGGGCCCCGGAGAGGGAAGAAGACATTGAGTGTCCATAAAACATTGCAGCAGCAAACCGTGTAGGAGAGACCTGAGACCCCCGGTTGCAATCAGGGCTCGTTGTGCAAGGTGCTGTGCAGACACAGGACCAAAGAGGAGCTGAGCATTAAAGAGGGATTCGTTATACCCAACTTCACAGCCCCCAGCAAGTCTTTGCCCCGAGCTGAACGTGCAACAGCCCAAATCTCTTGTGCGTCTTCAGAAATCGTGAAGCCAAGGGTGTCCCAAATCCCAGACACCCTCTGCTCAGCTGGGCTGGTGCCATCAGGTGCTGCGGCTGGTTTGAAGCGCTGCAGAACTGGTTCGTGTGTGACCGGCCAGGCAGCTCCTGCCTCTCTGGGTGGATAAAGGGGTGACTTTTCTTTGCTGTCCCCTCAGCCGACTCTAGTCACCCTAATCCATCGCGATGACGCCAAGTAATGCGCATTTTGCTGGGAGGAAGCACACTGTGCAACGCTTCGCTACTCAAGCTCCAAAATCCCAGGATGAAATCATGATTCCCTGGATGGAACAGCTTCATTGGTGACGATGGATTTTGCCCAGGTCCCAAGACCTCTTGGGGGAATAAAGCTGTCCTGGCTGGTGGCACTTTGGGTACACATCCCTAGAAACAGCAGGTCYGACCCTTTTAGATGCTGAAGCCAAGCACGCAAATGCCTTTGTGCCCACACATCTGAAACCCAAAGCCACCACTGGCTTTCACCGCGTCTTTTCCTTCCCCCCATCCTTCTGTCTTATTTTTAGCTCACCAGACGGAGACTTCAAAAGAAAATCTCTTTGCAAACAGAAAGGCGAGCCTGGCTCAGCCTGGCAGAGGTTGTTTCGAGGTGGATTTGCTGCGCGTGGGTATAAGCAGCCACCAGCCGCCATGAGTCACAGGGTTGCAAATGCTGAGTAAAGGTCCACTCCCCGGAGCCGAGCACTGTGATTCAGGGAGCAGGAGTATGAACGAGGCCATGCCTGTCCTGGAGATTTTGGAGCTTACAATCTATTCCCTACAACCAAACCCTAGGTTTAGGTGAGATCTTCCAACTCGGTGGGCATTAATCCCATTGAATCCCAACCAAGCGGGGATTGAGGGTGGGCAGTGACCTCTGGTATGGTCCAGCTGCTGAGGTCTCCAAGGACCGGGCACCTAATTCCCACTGCGATGGGCTGAGGCCAGGAGAAACCTTGGGGAACTGAGTGCTGAAATCCTGGGGGAACGAGGAACTGGGCCTGGAGGATCATTTCACAGGCTTGAGGATGTGAAAGAAAGAAGGAAAAGGAAGAAAGAAGAGAAGAGAAGAGAAGAGAAGAGAAGAGAAGAGAAGAGAAGAGAAGAGAAGAGAAGAGAAGAGAAGAAGAAGACAAAAGAAGAGAAGAAGAAGACAAAAGAGGAAAGGAGGAAAGAGGAGAAAAGAGGAGGAAGGAGGAAGGGAAAGAAGGAAAGGAAAGGAAAGGAAAGGAAAGGAAAGGAAAGGAAAGGAAAGGAAAGGAAAGGAAAGGAAAGGAAAGGAAAGNGGAAAGGAAAGGAAAGGAAAGGAAAGGAAAGGAAAGGAAAGGAAAGGAAAGGAAAGGAAAGGAAAGGAAAGGAAAGGAAAGGAAAGGAAAGGAAAAAGGAAGATGAATACTTCCTTTAATGCTAGTAAATTGAATGCCCTGAGGGAAAAAATACCCATGAGTTCCCTCCCCAGTGTTTGTTTTTGAAAATATTGTTGCTAAACATGAGCCATGGGCCAAACCCAACTGGGCGTAAATTGGCCCTGCCCCAAACACTTCAAAGGAGCCAGGCTGCCTTACACCACCAACACATTTGGCCCAAGGAAGACTTTTTCTTGGCAGTTGGAGCTTCCAGCCACGCCAGGGCTCAGCTCGCCCTGGCCTGAGTGAGATGCTCTGATGAAAGCTCCCCTCGTTTGGCTCCACAGCCCAGCACCATCCTGGGCACAAACATCGCATGAGCCAGCAAACACGCCAGCGCTCGGGTTGGGCTTACTTCACTCCTAGCATGTGGCAGGCTGAGAATTTCATTTATGGAAATTAATAAATTAATTATCCAGAAGTCAGAATAATATCCACAGATCCAAAATGTGCCATGGATGGGTGCAAGGGAGACCACGTTTGGTTTTGGGTGTGCAGGGGGAAACCCAAGCATTTTTGTGTGTCCGTGTGTGCACAGGGGTTGGCTCTTGGCTTAATAAAACCAGGAAAAATCCTTCTTTTGGCTCTAGCACCAACCTGAAAGATCCATGTGTGTGTTGAAGAATAAACCGTTTTAAGTTGTGGGATTATGGAGGGAATTTACCTTTTATTTCTGTAGCCGCTCTCACCGCTGCTCGTCCCAGCTCGTGTAAATCGGAGTCCCTACGACGAGTTGGGACTTATCTAGGCAGGCTTTTTACCACTGCCGAAACTCAGCAGGAAAAGGCGATCGAATGGGAAACGTGATGGCGTGGGGTGACCCCCTCTTGCCCACCACTGCAGGGTTCGGGGTGGTTTCATCCCAGATCCCATTGGGACCAAGTAGCTTTGCACCTTGGCCATGTGAAGGGAAATAAAACGCTCACATGGGACCGGAGCACACATCCCCCAAAATTTAAAAAAGAAAGGAGAAAAAGCAAAAGAACAAAGCGGCAATTAAAAGAATGCTATAACGAAGCCTTCTCTCTCTTCTTCGGGCAGCTTTGGTGGCAAATCCCAGGGCAAAGCAAGCAGGAGGGATTTGCCCCCAGACCCATCTCTCCCATTTCCCACCTGCCCCCAGTCTCCCCAGGGAGCAATTTTCAAAGGATCCTGCCCAAATGTTGTGCCCTGAAATACAGTGGGATTGGAGAAAAGGGAGGTGACCTTTTTTCGCCTTACGTCTAAGCAATTTAGGGGCCAAAGAGTTAATTTCTTCTTGGCTTGGGCATTTTTGAAGCTCCTGAGATGAACTGGCACTTCTGAAACTGTTGCCCTGGTGATTTTCCAAGCCTTTGGAAATGGCATCCCTGGGTTTGAAGTCCCTTGGCCATTTGCTGCCATTTTTCTCCCTACTGACTCGGAAAGTTTTGCTCTAGCGATGGAAATAAATAAGACGAAAATGTCCAAGAGAACGGGAAAATAACACGTATTTGGGGGAGGGGAGAAAGGTCTGGGAGAGGAATATTTCCAGAGGCAGCGAGTCATGGGAAAAATCCGTTGTTTGACTGGAAAACAGATTTTTAACCATGCGAGACATGGCAGAGTGGGAAGGTTTCTTCAGCTTGGCCAACCGAAGGCATATTTAGTTGTGGGTGGGTGTGATTGGGTTTTTTTTTAAGCTTTTGTTAATCAGTTCACATAACCACAGCCGATCCTGTTACCCGCAGCTTTCGCATCTGGCCGAACATCTCTGACGGCTCCCAGGGCGTTTTCATCCATTCAACCATCCCTCCATCCCTCTTTCCTCTCTCTGCTGCTTCCAACCCTGCCACCCCACTTTTCCAGCTCTCCCCTCCGCCTTTTTTTTTTGCCAAAGCCAGTCCTCTTGGCTGCAATATTTTGTTAATGATATGGGGTTGTCTCCAGACATCAATTTTTAAGCATAACCCCAGTCTGGGTCAAGAGGGAACTTTGTTTAAACCCAGTAAAAGTACCATTTTCCTACCAAGAGGACTATTTCATAGAAGCGTGAGTCATTTCTCTTCCTGTTGACATGTTTTATTTTGTTGAATTTACGCCTGACAAATTTAGGAGGCAAAGAATGAGCCTGAACATCTCGTAAGGGCGGCGATTTTTCATAAAGGGCTGTTGTGAGAGGGAGGCATTTAAGGCAGAATAAATCTCTCCTTGCACAGGGAAGCACACGGGGGAAAAAAAACCCAACAACCCTATAAGGTGGTAAATTGTAAAGTTGTTGTTTTTTAAAAAAACCTCAAAAGTCCCCGAGCTCTCGCCGTTGTTTAGGAAATCAGGTTTTTTGGCAGCTGGGCAAGAAGAAAGGGGAAAAAGAACAACAACAAAAAGTCAAGTGAAATCTTCCCACCAAGAAATAATTTATCCAAGATTTCATCTGCAGGCACATCCAAAAGCAATTACAGGAGCCTCATTACCATTATTTATTGAACCACCCCCTCTAGCTAGAGGAAAAGCAAAATACATAACTAAACGAGAGGAAAAGGCCTCTATAAAAATAGTTAAAAGTCCATAAAGGCTGCCGGACGATGTAAAGGAAAACCAACAAAGAAACCGCGCTGGAAAGCAGATGAAATCCTTGCGTGGTGCCTCAGAGGCAGAGGGAAACCAAGAGGGTCAAGCCCAGTTGCATGTCCAGGAGGTCCTGGCTGGGTTCAGATGCCTTCAGACCTCCTCCTCCTCACAGGGAGCGGGAGGAAGGCTCGGCTCTGCTTGTGCAGTGCCTAGCTCCTCAGTTCAGAGACAAGAAAGGCAAAACATCCTGGAAACCTAAGATACAACCTGGGAAATACACTGGGAAAATATTCCAGAAAATAGATCCTAGGTGCTATTGTAGGTCCAGGACATTGCTGTCCCCTTTCCCTGACCGTGTGCATGTTGGAGGTGATGGAGAACATCAGTAGTGTCCAGGGTCCACATTTGCACATGGTGCACACTGTGGTGGATTGATGGATGGAGGGATGGAGGGATGGAGGGATGGATGGACGGACRGATGGACAGGCAGTCCTAAGTAGACCTTCCCTTTCTTTTAATTTCCGTTGATAATTTTCTTTAGAGACTCTTGGGTTTGTAAAGAGCACTCAAGATTAAAAAAAAAAGAAACTTTGCATTGAAGAGGAATTCAATGTTTTCAGTAAAAACGAAAATTTATGCCAAAAATATAATTTGGGGATGAAACCCTGGTGTGCGATCACCCAGCTCACTGGGAATAGATGTGTGCATTTGTTTCCATGTTGAATATCACCTCAACGCTGGTTCCTGCAACCCTTGGAGGTTGGGGGGCATCTTCACAAGGGCTTCAGCATCCTGGGGGCTGCAAAATCAGCCCTCTGGTCCTGCCTCCCGTCTTCTCCTCTCTCTTCGTGACCTTCTTTCTGGTGATCCTGGGAACAACAGGCCTCCACAGGTGGCCACCTATGAAGTTGCAGAGAGGACCAGGTCTTCCAGAAGAAGCAGTATTTCTTGCCCCACGTGTCCCGCCGTGGGAAAGGGAGCCCTCTGCCCTGTGCCTCTCCTTCTTGTGCCTCCTTCCCAGCTCCCGCTTCCAGCACACCTGCACGTCGAGAAGGAAAACAGGGGTTTCCCAAAGAGAACAAAACTCCCCAACACCTTTGAAATCATTCTTATAATGGATATATTTGTACAACAGACCTCCTGGTCTTGAACCCRCTTGGTCCCCCCTTCTGTATGTTGTCTTCCTCTGGGTCATTCCTTCATTTGAGGCATGTGCCAATGGTCTCTGGAGCTGGAGATTGCAACCTCAACTGGAGTCTCACGTACCTGGGAAGGGAAATAAAGTCTCATTCTTCGCTGGGAGAGCTCCAGGTTGGTGCAGACGATGCATTTGAGTAGTGCGGTGGGGATATCAGGAGAAGAGGAGGAAGGTCAGAAATGCAACGGGAGCACGAAGGGATGGGCAGTGGGTGGGACGCATCCATCTCCAAGGGACACTGGGGCCATTGCTGCCTCGATTTGAAGAGGGGATGCACCCAGACATCATCTCTACCCCCCAAAAAAATTTCCCCTGGAGAGTTACAGAGATAACTGCGTGTCACAGAGGTGACAAACTCAACTTGGCTTCCCGCCAGCCTGAGCCCAGACAGGCACCAACCAGGGCAGAGTCACACCGGGGTTAAAAGGGATGTAACCAAATTTTGATATTACAAAAAAAACCCGACAGCCAGGAGAGAGAGAAAAAAATTATCTGAGAATGGAAGAAGTGAGATTGTGCTTTTTTTCCTTTTCTTAAAAAAAAAAAAAAAAAAAAAATTCTTCTACGTTTTTTTATTTAAAGAGGCGGGAGGGAGGAAACAGGAAAGAGCGGTGCGCGTTGCTTGGGGCAAAAAAAGGGGGGAATTGGGGCCGTACAAACACTGAACGGGGTGGAGGGGCGGAGAATCCGCAGCCCGGCTCTCAATGCCTGCCTGGGAGAAGCGCCCATACGCGCTATTTCCGCAGTTGGGGGAGCAGAAGATGCGCGGGTTTTGCGCCCGGCGCTTCCCATCCCCCTCTCTCCCCTCCCCCCCAAAAAAAAA
>JAYKAV010000255.1:58242-68256 GCA_035582835.1 Phoebastria nigripes
CGATGGGTTTTAAAAGCATTCTCCTGCCTGGGGAGGTGAAAGGAAAGACCTGAGAACTTAAAGGGAAAAGAAAATAAAGCCCGAAGAAACGATTTCCTTCCTTAAATAAATTATTACCAGTTCAAAGACCGGCGCTGCGGTTTAGCGACTGATAATGATCGAAATTTTTTTTCTATCAGTGCTTTGCTTTCCTAAATTAATAGGTATTTAAATTAGGGGTGGGGGGAGGGGGGGGGAAATGGACTGTGTGTTCACACAGGAGCAGATATTTCCAAGGTTGGATCCGAAATTGCAATTCCCGAAGGAAGAACGTATATAAATATGCCCTGAAAAAAAAATAACGATTTTTATTTAAGAGTTGGTGCTTTTTGTGTCCTTACAGAAAACCACAGCTTTAAGCCTCGAGGACCTTTTCAAGAACCTATTTTTGCTCTTTTTAAAACAGAGTTTCTTATTTTCGGGGCTTTTTCCCTTCAATACTTGCAATCCTTGTCCATCAGGTAACTTATCTATAAGTTAAAAAGGCAGCTTTTTGGAAGGGAAAAAGGAGAAACCTGACAAAAATCAGATATTTGAGGGCTTGTTCGCTTTTTCAATGTTCTCTCCGAGAAAGTTATTTAACTGGTTTATCATTTTTTTTTTAACATAAAGCCTGCAGAAACGACCTGCACAGAGCACCAGGTGAAAAAAGCCTCCAGGACACTGCGTGGTCGGACATCAGAGGGTGATGGTTTCCCATTTTTGCCCATTTTCACCCATTTTCGTGCAATTCCTGAGCCCAAAGTGGCGTCAAACGCTGGTCTCAGGGCGGGTATTATTTCGGAGCATCAATTCCCCACGATATTCCGCGTTTTGTCCTGCAGCTCAGAAAACAGCCGATTTGGATTTAAAAAAAAAAAACACACACAGAAAAAAAAAAAAAAAGGGAAGGGGAAAAAAGGGCAAATAATAAGAAGAAGAAAAAAACCGCTAAATTAACAACTCAGTTTAAAAATTGGAAGGAAAAACCTTGGGAGGGGGTTGAGGCGCAGGGAGGTGACCGGAGTGGTCCCACCGGGCTCCCGGGCTTTGAGGGATGCTGTGAGCGAAGATGCGGAAAAATGGGGTGGAAGGGAGGATTTTGGGGGAGCCCAAAAGCTCAGGAAACATGGAAAAAATTAGGCCTTTGCTGGGGGGAAAAAAAAAAAAATCTCGCAAAAAAAAAAACCAACCAAAGGAGAGAAAACGGGGATAAAATGAAGTGGGGAAGGTGCATGGCGGTGTCTCCCCGTAACTCATCACCTCGGGTCGGGTGGGAGGCGGATTTTGCCGGGTTTAAGCCCAGACGCATAATTATTTTAATTTTTTTTTCTTTTTTCTTTTTCTTTCTTTTTTTTTTTTTTTTTTTTTTTTTTGGTGGGGAGAGGCGGGATGGGGGAACAGCAAGAATTGTTGCTCAAGTCATCCGGGAATGCCCGGCCCAGTATAATTATTCTCTGACAGTCGCTGTTTTTATTTCTTTGGGCATTTCAGAGTGTCTGGATTTCAGTGTCGGTTTAAAAGCATTGCCCAGAGCATCTTTTCCATTAATTAAAGTGCAAAATCTATGCCAGACATCCAAAAGCACAGCTCTCCCACTCCCCCCTCCCCATACCCCAAGTCCATTAGCACACCATGATGCTCAATTAACATGTTCATCGCACTTAATTAAAGCCGGCAGGATCTGCTTTGCCTCCCCAGCCTCCTGCCGACTCCCCCAAATTCCGGGGTTCCCCCCTGACACCTCTCAGCCTGCAGCTCCCCTCAAACCCCAAGGCAAGGAGAGGCCACAAACTGGCTGGACCCCTCCATGGGAAAACGGGCTGAGGTGGTGCTGAGTAAGGGCAGGATCCGGCCCAGAGATACACCAAAGTTTTGCAAAAAAAACCTCCTGGAAGAAACGCCGCTTCTCGTTGCCCCAGTCTGACCCATCCCATCGCAGACACATCTGGGTGATCATCCCGTCATGCATCTATACGGACCACGTGCGTTTACACGCACGTGTGGTTGCATGTGCAAATTGACATGCATTGTGTATCAGCGGGCATATGTTTGCACGTGGATGTGCTGCAGAGGTGTACGAGCATGTGCAGGGCTTCGGATGGGTGGATGGATGGATGGATGGATAGGCAGATGGATAGGAGGATGGACACAGAGATGCATGTTCCTATGGGGTGACTGCGAAAAAAAAATGAAGATTGGGGTTCAGGCTGTGTCTGGGCTGGGAGTGGAGGTTGCCACTGTGCAGCTCCGTGTCATGGTCCTGTACCAGGAGGGAGTGGGAGGGTGTATCTTGGTCATTGCTCCATCCCAGACTGTCCCCTTGGACAAAGGTCTGCTGTCCCTGGAGGTGACACCTTTCCTCTCCTGGTGTCAGCTGGGATCTCATCCAGGTGGAGGGTGSACAGACAGGGACAGGGGAAATGCATTTTTCATGGGAAACGCACAGGTAGGTGCAGCTGGATGGGCTGGAGTAGCTTTTTTGGGGCAATCTCTCCATTCTGGTGTCCCAGAGAAAATGGACCAACCAAGATGACGCAGGCAGAAGATGCCACTCAGGGCTGGCATGAGGAGGTGGCCAAAGGGACAACAAAAAGGGGGGTTTGGGAAGGTCCCTGCATCCCAGCAGTCCGGGATCAGCCGTGATGGACCCATACCCCAAATACCACAAGGCCAAGGGGAGGATGGAGGACGCATGCCCCCGGCGTGGAAGAGGCCAGATGTGGCCAGGCCCTGGCTACTGGCTGCTCCTATTGTTTTKGGGAGGGTGGAGATGTCCCCATTGTTCTCCTGGGGGGCAGGAGGGGACCTCGGTTGCTCTGACCCATGGTGGCTGCTGGCGCTTCTCCATTGTCTGGGGACCATGTTGTCCCCCATGGGGGACAGTGGGGACAGCTTCATTGTCCCAGGGGGACTGGGCGGAATGTTGAGACTTGAGCAAATTTGGGCCTAAAATGGACAAAGAGGACCATCTGTCCCAGATTTGGGTTTGGGGCAGGAAGGGAAGAGAGAGAGAAGAACTCTCTCTAGGGACTGTTAACTCTGAAGCCTACAGCCCACCCCTGAGTGTGGGAGAAACCCAGATGGAGGGGACAGGGCAGGGGGGGGTTGCAGCAACAAGAGACCTTGGAGCTGCAGTTCATACTCATYCCCATCCAGGTGGAGAAGACAAAAAATGTGGGAGCTGGAAGAGTTTTCCAGGAGCAGGACACGTTTCATGGAGGCACAAGGTGCCCACGGCAGGGGCGTGGGTTCGTGGCTCTGGGGGTCAATATGTGGGATGCACCGAGCACCCCACTGGCACCCTGGGGTGAAACCTTCCACTCAGCTCCGGGACTTACTTGGTTCGCTCTGCAGATCCCTGGACGAAATTTGGCTCAATATGGGCAAATGGTAAAATCTGTCGCTAGGAAGCAAAGGACAAGGAACGCCAAAAGCAGCCGCCGTTGGGAAGAGAAGAACAGTTGCAATTATCTGAAGTTGGAGTTTTGCCAGTAAAATTTTTCCTCTTGTTTCTCTTGGCTTTGCTTGATCTCAATTGCCTTTAAAAAAAAAAGAGGAGATTGAAATCGAAGATTTTCTTTTCTTTTCTCTTTTCTTTTCTTTTCTTTTCTTTTCTTTTCTTCTCTTTTCTTTTCTTCTCTTTTCTTCTCTTTTCTTTTCTTTTCTTTTCTTTTCTCTTTTCTTTTCTTTTCTTTTCTCTTTTCTTTTCTTTTCTTTTCTTTATTATTTTATTTTCTCTCACACTCTCTCACTCCCTCTTTCTCCCATTTCTCCTTTTCTCTCTCTCCCTTCTTTCCTTTTCTTCTCCAAAGAGGCCGCAATGCACCACAGAATTTGCAGGGAGATGATCRCGTTTTTCACCTTCAGTGGCCTCTCCCTGTCCCAGAAGCTGCCTCAGAATTCCCAAATCCACCTAAAAAGCCAAGGCGAGCATCCCCCAAAGTCACAGCAATGCTCCAGCTAATCCAGGGCCGCCAATTAAACGAGCTTGATAACTCTTAATTAAATTCCCCCAACCATTTATCCATATCTGCATGCAAATATGCATGTATATATACATAACCACAGGCATAGTCATAAATATATATACATGCATCTGTGTAGGCACGGATCCTTTTATCCTTAAATCTCTGGCTGTATATATAGGAGCAGGAAAAGAGGAACAAATCATCTTTAAATTGCTTAACTTCCCCTTCATGAAAATTATTCCTGCCACGCAACAAAGAGCAATCAGGGTGACTACAGTGCTTGTTCACCATTAAATGCGTGGGAGATGCAGGATGTGGGTCTTTTTAGGGGGATGTTTGTATGTCAAGGGGTATTTGGGGGGTAAATAGCCTCTCCTCAGCCAGTGTCTGGGGTCTCTGTCCATCTCAGGGGTCGAGGAGGCGAAAGCATCCTGGGCTTGAGCTAAGAGCATCCTCCACCCCTGCACGGGGCTCTGAGGGGTAAAACCTGAGACACCCACCTCAGGCTCCATACTCTTTAGTTTATTTTGCCGGGGAGAGATGGCAGATTTGCAGATTTTAACTCCTTAGTGCCAGTAATTCCTCTCCCCCATCGGTTTTGCCATGGGGTGAAGGATGGGGGTAAAGCACCAGGGCTGGTGGCCACCGTGGGGTGTCCATGGGCCAGCAAAGGCAAGGCAGAAAAAAACCCACCTTTTTTTATATCGTTGTTTGATTTGGGACCGTCCCAGCCCGTGGGAAGCTCCTGCCAGCGCGAAATGCGGATTTGTCGAAATAAAACACTTTTACCCCGCAGTTTTCTTACTTTAATCCAGTCCGGCTGTAAAAAAGAATTCGGGCGAAAAATGATTTCGTGTATTTAGCCTCCTAAATCTGCACTCCTGGCATAAAACGGGGGCTTTAATCTTATTTTGGTTTATTATTATTATTATTATTATTATTATTATTATTATTATTATTATTAACGATCCCGTTTGCATGCAAATCGCCCAGCTCTCAAGAACTCCGATTTTTTTTTCATGGAAAACCTCAAATCCTCCCAAAATCCCGGTGATTTTCCCGGGTGCTTGGCACATCCCTGGAGCTTTCGCAGCGTTGCATGAGCAAAAACCTCTTTGCAAGAAGGAGCAAACCCAGGAGTATGCAATAACCTCAAAGCACGGCTGGAAAAATAACGCAGAAATATTTAGGTGGGATTTCGAGAGGGAAAAAAAAAAAGCGATTTTACCGGTAAATATTGGGAGCCGAGAAGACTGATAAAGGCCGGTAACTGGTATTTATGTATTTGGCAGCCAGCAATGCGAAGAGGGCTGCTGCGAGAGCAGCTCGGCGGGGAATAAATCCCGGTGCCCACGAGCAGCTCGAAAAATGTTCAATTTCGTGAAAAAAAGAAAAAAAAAACCCAAACCCACAATATGGAGAAGGGACCCGGCTGGGACTTTGCCCTCCACGCCCCGGCTTTGCCTGCAAGTCGGGAAAGGAGCTGGCTTTGAAAGAGCTTTGCAAACTACCAAGGGAAATGTTTCTTGYCCACTATTTAAAAACAAAAAGACATCGGAAAAATATCTTTTTCCCCGTTATTTTTCACTACTTCTTCTCAAGGGGTGAAAGGAAAGAGAGGGAGGAATTAATTTAAGGAAGATGCCAAAGCAATAGCGGGGATGGCACCCAGGGAAAATCGCTTTCTTCCACGAAACTTATGCGCATTTTTTATTTGAACACTCAAGAACAGGTTCTTTATATTTTTTTTTTTTTTAGATAGTGAATCTATTGATCTGCATAGATAAAAAGTGTTTTATAGCCGGGATTTTTCCGAAGGTCGATCATTTTACCCTCAGATCTTCAGGTGCTGGTCCCAGAAGATGAATGGAGAGAAGAAATCGGAGGAGACTGGTCCCCAACAGAAATTTTACGGGCTTTTTTTTTTTTCCCCCGTAAATACCTCTAGGAGGTCTCCAACTCCCAAGATGCATTTACATATAATAATATGATATTACGTAAGGTTAATATAACATGGGGTAATCGCRGCAGAAGCCACCAAACCACTTTCTTTCCCATCGCCAACACACTCCCAAGAGCTGCCTGAAGTTCCCACCTCCCGTTCCCTGCAGTCGTGCCGAAATATCAATTAAATTCCCCATTTCTCTTCCCCTAATTTCTCACCTGGTGAATATTTTGGAGCGATTTAGCACCAGAATTAAATCTGGGTGAATGCTTTGGCTCTCCACTTGATTCGCAAAGAAGAACAGGGGATAAATACCGTCCTAAAGAGTTGAGGAGCCCAAATGTCCCAGGCATTATTTAAAGGACATAATTAAATATTCATCATTAGAAAGACACAACCTGCCGTCGGACTTTCAAAGCGAGCTGTGGGAAGACGAAATACAAAGCAGGACCCGGGATGTCTGCAATTATTTTGCAGAAAGATTTGATAAGTGACTCTTTTGGGGCTTTTGTTTGTTTGTTTGTTTTGGCTTTTGGTTTTAGCAAAAGGAGTATTAATTGGAATTAATTGGAAAGTAAATAAAACGTGAGGTGTCTCCGAGGGTTTCAGCATCCCTCTCAGGCAGCGCTGGAAACTTTGTCGGGTTTATTTTATTTTCGGGATAGACAGATAAGAACAGACACAGTCACAGTGGGGAAGAAAAGGACTGTAAGGGAGTGTCTTAGATATCTATATGGTATATAATCGGTATCGGATATGCAATAATTGCATAGATAGGTGGATGCATGGGTAGATAGACACATGGATGGATGGGTGGAAGGAGGGAGGGAGGGAGGGAGGCATGGATGGAAGGAGGGATGGAGGGAGGGATGGAGGGAGGGATGGAGGGATGGAGGGAGGGAGGGATGTGTCGCACAGATTCTCCTTGGCTCCCAGTTTCACCTATGCAACACACTGCAGCCAAGCACTCTAAATAAATTAGTTTTGATTTTTATACGGACTTTCAGCTAATTTGGAGGAGAAACAAACCACACGCGTGGCTGGGAGTCTCCCCTCCTTCTCCCTGCCTCCAAAATGCGCTGCAGCTTTGTGGAGTAGGGAAAAGGGGGTGCGGGGAGAGGGCMCCCCAGGAGCCCTCTGTCCCGATGGGGGTGGGGGGCAGCATCCCCACCCCGAAACCAAGGGGGGACCCTCACCTGAGCCAGTCCCTGCGTGTCTGCCTGGGTCCCTGTCCCTGCGTGGGTCACCGCGGCCCCACTCGGGTCTGACAGCCCCAAGGCAGCGGGGGTTGGGGGGGCCGGAGGGGACCCTGTGGGGGCTGGCGACTCCGACCAGCATCACCCCACCACCACTCCTGCCCTTGGCGAAATTTGGCTGAATGGGGCAAAGGGGGCTTACACCTAAACGTCAAACGTCTTACAACCCCAAAAATGAATATAAAAGAGAAAAAAACAAATATATTTTCCCTCCGTTTACCCCTCCAGCCCCCCCCCATCCCTCAGAGCAGGATGAATCCTCACCCCAACACACACTATATAGGAAAAAACCGGACGCAATTTCCTTAAAAGAATTTTTAAGATAAACCTCCCCATTCAGAGGTCCCCAAGAGCAAAATTTTAGCCATCCCCCCGTTTAACTTTTTTTTTCCAGCTCAGCAGACACAAACCCACCCCCAGACCCCCCCCTCCTGCTCCTGCCTTCCCTGCTCATTTGTAGCTGTCCCCGAGGAAGACTCTGCTTTACACACTTGCCGTTTAATGCCGAAAAGCCCCTGTGTGACAAYACAAAAGCCGATTTTTTTGTCGGCTTGCAAAGGCACATCCTCAGGGAGGAGAAAAAAAACGCGAGGAGGGTTTTTTTTCCACGTGTTTGAGGAGAGGAAAAGCACATAGGAGCTGTGTGGGTCACTCGTGGCATGCTGGAGCCTGAGAAAGCCTTGGAGGACAGGGAGGAAAAGCACTTTTTTTTTGCCAATAATGGAGCAAAATCCTTTTTTTTACCCCTTTTTAACCGAATGCAGAATTAAAACGTATCTTGCTGGTGCCAAAGTTTTGCTGATGCTTTGGATGCGCTGGGAGCAGCTTAGGGAGAAGAGTGGAAAGGCAGCAGCCCTGCCTGCGTCCTGCCAGGGCTTTTTTAGCCCATCTTTAAGCCCAAAATCCATATTTGGGGTTTAACCTCGTGAAAGAATTTCATCAGGTTTTGGGCATTTAGGATAGACTCGGAGTATTAAAATGAGATCAGTGTTATTAATTGCCATGGAGGATAAATAGCCATACCTGAGGTGGAGGCACAGTCCCACTCCTGGGTGAAAATCCAGGTTATTCCCATCCAGGCGGATAAAGATCCTGCAAAAAGCAAAATGGCCCATCCCACGCACAACCCGCACACGTTTTGGGGGGAAACCCAGCGATTTCAGCCTCTCTCTGCCAAGGTGGAGTCATGTATCGCTTTATTTCCCTAAGCTTTTCTTCTCCTTTAAAATTCAGCCCAGCAAATAATTTTTGGAACAGGCTGGGATCTCTGCATTTACTAAAAATGTTTTTCGAAGAGAAACATCGGGCTTTTTGGTTTTTTTTCTTTCCGTTTTCTTGCTTCTTTGCTTATTGCATACATATTTTCCCTAGCTAATGCCTAATAAATCCCAGGTTTTCCATAGAGAGTTACACTTCTCCCATCACGATGTTGCTTGGAAATGGAGATTGCATTGCTCTTTTACGCTCAGTGTGGGCATCGGTCGTGCCTATTCATCATTTATATGGATGAATCTATTTAATATAYGCTAAACCCCAGTTTGGCAAACACGGTTCATTTAAGTTCAGCTTCTACCTCTGGAAATGAAACTCTTCAGTGTTTTGCTTTTGAAAATGTGAATAAACTTGGCAAAGAGCCCCCACTCTTCCCCCTCAATCCCTCCAAGCAGCTCCGAGGAATGAAATATTTGGACATCAAGTGGACCAAGAAGTAAATAGTTTGGGTGGGAGAAGGGGAGAAACAGCCTTCAACACACAGCTCTCATATAACTGGTTCTGAATAATATTTGGCAAAAGAAAGGAGGTTTCTTACATTGGCCTGGTGTTAGTCTCCGTCCTTCCAAACGCATCTTGAGTTAATTCGGTACCGGGAGATGGGGGAGAAAATAACCCCGGATGGTTGCAATCCCACGGCCGAAAAAAAAAAAAAAAAAAAAAAAAAAAAAAAAAAAGCCTCTGTATTTTAGAGCATTTACAAAGAAAGAAATAAAATGACATTTAGGGGATAAAAAAAATAAAGCCTCAGCCAAGCGCAAAGGGCTATAAAGCACCTGAGCGTCTCCGGCTCCTCTCCCGAGAATATGAAGGCAAAAATGATGAGAAGCGAGAATTACGCTCTCCAGATACCACTTTGTTGACACCAGCCAGACCAAATGGCCCCCTTTTCTTTTGTCAATGCTTCAGGCGACCTCCTGTTTTAACTTGGAATTGAACTTGGACTTCCGACCAGACAGGGGCCCTAAATTGAGGCAGATATTTTATTTGTCTGTCTCTGAATCACTGAGTCAAGAAGTACCTATTGCACCGGGCCAGCGTGGAAATAATAACAATAATTAACGGTGGGGAATTGCCAAGAGCTGGGACATTCCGCAGTGGCTGTAAAAAAAAAAAAAAAAAAAAAAAAGCCCTTATTTGCCTCAAAATATGGTGTCGCCGAGCGAAGAGGCGGCGGGATAGAGAGGAGGGATGGGAGGGAGAAAAGGGGCTGCGGGATTTTGGGACACCCCCCCCCCCCCCGACAAACTGCCACGTCCCCGTATTGTCACCCCTGGGGTGATGGGTCAGATGAGTGGGACCAAGAGGTATTTATCCCTTTCCTCTTCTCCTTCTTAACTTTAGCACGGTTTTTTTTGGGGGGGAAAAAAGGATAAAACACGGTAATAAAGCCACAGGGTTGGAGACAGCGAGGTTTGGCTTTGCAAATCCACCTCTGGCCCTGCCTTGGGGCGAGGGGGAGGGATTTTATATATATATTTTTTTTCTTTTTTCCCCCCTTTCTGGGTAGCAAAAAGCAGGGAAGCCAAAGCAAAACACAAAAAGAACACCT
>JAYKAV010000255.1:88344-109653 GCA_035582835.1 Phoebastria nigripes
AAAAAAAAAAAAAAAAAAAAGAAAAAGAAAAGAAAGAAAGAGAGACGCAGAGAGGGGTAGTGGTTGCACATCCCTGCCCGGCGCGGAGGGCTGGCGGAGGGTCCAGGCGCTTTTTGGGGCCATCGCAGAGGTGTGTCTGCCCGAGGGAAGGGGGGGGGAGAAAAGGGGGATGCTTAAAAAAACCCCTCCACAACCTTCAAAGTTGGTATTGGGGTGGAGGTTTCTCCCTGTCAGCGGGGCCGGAGCGGCGGTGGAGCTCTTCCCGGGGGGATCCCAGGCTTGTCGTCCGCTCCCTGCCCGTCCTTTGCTCCGTGCCCCGGTTATAACGCTCCTTACCTTTCTCTTCCTCTGCCTCCTGTGCCCGCCCCACGCATCACCCGTGGCCCTGGGAGGCAGCTGGGAGCATCCCTAAGCACCCACGGCCAGAAGAGCGGGGGACCCTGGGGACAGCGGGGCCACCAGAGAGGGGTGCTGGGGGTGCCCCTTTTTTTAAAAAGGAGGGTTATTTTTTTTTTCCTTGCCAAGTGTTCAACTCTCGCTCCCCCTTTGCCAGGTGCTCCTTGGTACCCGATGCACACACGGTCCCGGAAAAAAAGAAAACCCTATTCCAAGCTGCAGCTGGCAGAGCTGGAAGGGGAGTTTATGGTCAATGAATTCATTACTCGCCAAAGAAGGAGGGAGCTCTCAGACCGATTAAACCTGAGCGACCAGCAGGTGAAGATCTGGTTCCAGAACCGGCGTATGAAAAAGAAAAGACTCCTCCTGAGAGAGCAAGCTCTTTCTTTCTTTTAAAGTTTTAAAAGCGTCCGTGTCGGGTATTAAAAACAAACAAACAAAAAAACCCAACAAAAAACCCCCACATAGACTCTCTAGCGTTCACCCGAGCTCCCGGGACTTTATCTGATCACTCTTAATCCCCCCACCCCTCCCTACCCAGAAATCAATGAATAAAGAAATAATATTCATAAATAACCAGTTTCCCTTAAAATATGAAACCCGACAGCGAGAAAAAACAAACAAACAAAAATAATAACGCATCTTCTCCGCCGGGACCGCGGGGGGACAGACGGCTTCCAGAGATGCTCGGCGGGCTGAAGGGGAGGTTGTGAGTGCGACTTTAGCCGCTTTCCCTTTGCCAGCAGCACAGGTAGGGTTTCCGTGCAGCGCCGGGCACCGTCGGGGCCGTCGGGGGCCGCCGGTCCCGCTCCCCCCGCCCCCCCTTCCACCCCCGCCCGGCTTCGGTTGGCGGCGAGACCGGGGTTGAGGGGGATGAGGATGGATCCTGGACCCTCTCCTGGGCTGCCACGCAGGGTTTGGGGCTGGTTTGGTGTTTAGTGGGGAAGGCGGGAGGGAAAAAATAGCAAAAATAAAGGAAAAAGGGGGGGAAAAAAAGATAGGGAAGGGGATGGGGTATGTTGTCTTAAAGGACCGGCCCCGCATCCTTATGGAAGATGCTTTTTTTCAGTGCACGGTGTGACCCAAGATGTGTTTTTCTCAGTCTAAATTGAGGGTTTGCGGCTAATCAGGATCTCTAGGCTTAATCAGGAWCTCTAGGCTTAATCAGGATCTGTAGGAAGAGGCGAGAGACAAAGACTGTGTATATATCCGGTGTATATGGTATATATCTATATAATATATGAGGTATGTGTATCACACCATGTCCCTATAGATATGAGGCTTTGATGCAGGCGGTGGTGTTGTCCTCAACGCCAGAATGTCACAAGGAGAAGGAAAACGCACACACCCCCCCTAGAAAACCCTCCCAGGAAAAAAATGTGAATTTCCTTCCACGTAAACTGAGCCTTTCAGAGATTTTTTTTTCCTCTCTGAATTCACAGAGTTTCTCTGCACTAGCCCCAAATTATACCCTTCCTCTTAAAAAAAAAAAAAAAAAAAAAAAAGATGTTTCTTTGCAACAGCTCTGCTGACAGAGTATGTGTGCTGTTTTGCTGTGTTTATTGATGACAAGGTAGGAAAACAGGTAGAAAAAAACCTTCTTTTTTTGTACCCTCCGGTGATAACAGCCTGTTGGATTCTGAGCGAGCCGCATCTCTCCTTCCCTGGGGTAACTCGGATGATGCGCTTTGTCGCCTGGGTGCTATTTTCTCAATTAAAAAAAGGAGATTGCGGGGTTTTAAGAGGAAATATATCTCATTCACCCTATTTCTCCCTTCCCCAGCTGCCCATAAGGTTAAAAACCTGCAGGTTTCTAGCAGGGGCGATGCTTACCTCCTTAAAAAGTCCTGTTAGCTGCAAACAGAGACAGCCCTATCTTTAAGAAGAGGTTTCGGTCTTTGGGGAACGCGGGGGGCGTTGGTCCCCTAAAACCCTGTCTGGCTTTTTCCCTTTCAGGGCACTAGAGAGGGGCCTGGTAGGATGCGACGCGTTTTCTTTGTAAGTGTGCTCGGATTTCCTGGAGAAAACCACCGATTTTCGTGATTCTCTGTCAGGTCTGTGTTCGAGGCACTTTTAGGTCTGGGGGCAAGCGAGGCGGGCAGGGGGGTTAGGACCGGGGGAGCAGCAGGTTTAGGGCCCTGGGGAGCTTTGCCTGCATGGGAAATTGTAATTCAGGATAAAAAGGAAAAAAATAGGAATTTTTAAATCAGGCTGAAGGGGAAGAGGGGGTCGGCGGTGCTGCAGCCCGATGCTTTGCCACGCCGCGCTTTGCTCCATTCGTTTTATATCGGAGGGGGGATTAATTTTATGGCAAAGCAGCGTTTTCTGGGAAGTCTGGATGCTCACCACGTGCTCCCGCTTCCCCGCGTTCATGGTCATGACCAGCAGCGCCGAGGAATGCTTTTATTTACGAGCTGCAAAGGATGGAGCCGACTGCTTTAAAAAAAAAAAAAAAAAAAAAAAATCCCTCCCTGGGCTGAAATGAGCTTTTTGCTTCAGCTTTATTTCTGCAGGAGCATCCAGCAGACCCTCCTCCCTTCTCCCCCATCCCTTCCCCGGCTGCTTCTCCTTATTTTTCCACTTTTTTTTTTTTTTTAAATTCCCGACCCGGGAAATGTCACAGCTTTATTTCCTTCCACTTGTTTTTGCAAAGAAAGACCCCCCATCTCCTCTTTCAATGCTAGCTTCTGGGCGAGGGTCCCCTTTTGCCCCCCTCCTCCCACACAAAAGAGCCGCCGCGGAGGGTATCGCCTGTCGCGATGCTGTGCAATAAAGCCTAGGATGTGTTAAAACACACATATATATAGATATATCTCTAGATGCTCCAGCTCACCCATGTGCAATTAAAAGAGGAAAGGCGATGTGGAGGAACGCAACGTCTTGGGGAGCTTTGGGGGGGTGGGGGGTGGGGGGAGATTTTGAGGGGGGGGTTGTAGCTTTGGGGTGCTTTCAGAGCCCCCTGTCGCTGTGTCGCAGGGCTGAGCCGCCTCTGCAAAGGGTGACTTCGGGCTGTGCAGTGTCACGGGGACCAGGGGGGGTTGTAATTCCACAGGAAAAAAAAAAAAAAAAAGGACCAAATCCACCCAGGTTTCACTGAACCGAGCTCCCAGTCGCCCCCCTGCAATGGGGTGGGGATGGAGGCCGGATTTTGAGGAAGGTAGAAATGAGGGTGAGTTACGGTGCGATGTCAGCAACGCTGTGTTGGATTTCAATCCCACCATCCCCAAAAAACAAATCAATCCGTTTCGTTATTCTTCACCCACCGAGGGGCACTGGTATCCCCCGAAAAAAAAAAAACAAAAACCCCACCGTCCTCCCCAGCACAAAGGCCAAGGCACCAGCAGCAACCCCTAGAGAAAATGCCGAAGAAAATGAAAATATATGCAATATTCTCTTMCAGATTGCTTTAAAAAGGCGGCTCGGTGGGATTTCTGTTTGTTCTGTGTTTGTTCTCCGTGTACGTGGTATCGTTTTTTCTGCTTGTATCCCCTAGTCTCTAGGTTATTGCGGTTGTTAATATGCATCCTTCGCAGTATAGTTCATATGTAATGTTTCTTACCTCAAGCTATTCTATGTAGGGTCTATGCAAATGTCTGTTATAGCACGTTCTGGCTTTATATAGTCATGTAAAAAGTTGCTTCACAATAATAATAATTAAAAAAAAAAATTGTATTACTATGTGATTTCTTGATAATAAATAAAACTGCCCAAACATCTACTTGGTGATTTACTGTTTACTATTTAAAATTAGTATTAACTTGCAAGGTTAATAAAAGAGTAACAAAAAATATATTGGCCAGCCTTGCCTTCTGTGGCTTGTAGATCATCTTTTGGTAAAAAAAAATAATTAAATGAATGTGTAAAAGGCGTTGTAAAAGGAGAGAAATATCGCTTGCTGCGTCGCTCTACATATAATTAGAAAAATCCTGGGGAAACAAGAAGCATAAGTTAATCTCCAAATTGCTGGTTTAATGAGAGTTATACTCGGGCGCGGAGCATTAATTGGAAGCAAAACTCAACCGAGAAAGCTTTTTTTTTTTTTTTTTTTTTTTTGAAAGAAGATGGAATATGGGCTAATTGGGATTCTTTTGTCTCTGGTGGAGGGTACGGGGGGACTCTACCACTCCTGGAAGCAGCTCCCTGCCCAAGGGGCTCCCACGGTCCCTAGGTACCTATGGAAATGCTATATGGATGGGTTCCCTTCTAGATACAGGAACCAGAGGAACGTCAAAGAAATCCTGGGTATGATTTTAAGATGGCAATGAGACGTGAAAGCGCGGCTCTTAAATTGGAAATATATTAGACTGGGTTTAGATTCGGGCATGTTGATGCTTATTGTTATGGTTATGGTTATTAGGACCAGCGTTATTGCGTTTCTTCGGCGTAAATTCGCAGCAAATTCATTTAACAAGAGAAAAAAATAACCCCGTCAGGCCAATTTAAATAAATTAGATTATGATTTCCTCGATCTCTCTCCAAGCGGATGTTTATATATAATGGATTCTCTGCTTTTTCCTGTCGGGGGAGATGCCATACACTTCTCAGAGGCAGGGAAAAAAAAGCTTTTAGAAGATCGATAAGGGATTTTTATTCAAGAAATGCCGACGGAAACCACAGTGGGGTCTATGGCGAACTAACTGATCCTTCCCCCAGTCCTGGCCGAATCCAGCCCCAAGCCCAGTAACCCCCAGCTCAGCCCACCCTCCAGTCTGGGGACACTGGGAACCACTGACCTGAGCCTCAGCCTGGTGGAGTTAAGATCAGTTTTTCCGCGAAAAACACACGATTAAGATAAATTAATAGATTTTTCCCCGCTTCCTCAGGCAGGATTCCCCAACACGGGGTGGGTGCACTTGGAGTCTTCCAAAGTTAGAAGAGGATTTATCCAGTCCTGAGCAGTTTCATCTTTTTTTTTTTTTTTTCAGGAGCTGCTTGATTCGGACAGGAGAGGAGGAAGGAGGGAAGCAAATATTTCTATAGGAATGGGCCCCATTTCTGCTCCTTCCAGCAGCAAACCCCAACCACCCCTCCAGAGACATTTAAGTTTGGGAATATGAAGAAGCAGTAGTTGGGGAAGTCTGCAGGGCTTGGGGTTTCTACAGAGTGAAAATTCACGTTTTTCCTGTAATAGTTACTTTTTTTTACTTTATTTTTTTTTATCACGGGTGCACACACTTTCCCTCTGTTTCTCCTGCTCCAGGAGAATATTGGTATACATATATTGTGCAAGCAAACTCAAGTTTGACTTTTATACACTTTTATTTCCTTCTTCCTATGTCCCTGCGCCAATCTGGCAGGAAAATGGGCAGGAGGAGGAATTATGCCTAACAGGTCTGAGTGCTATAGGGTGACATAAATTGTATATATTGTAAGTCGGTTCACCTTGAACAGGAATAGTTGGATTTCAAAGACATTCAAACACTCACGAAAATAGATAAAACTTATTTATTACCAGCGAGCGGATAGAACAAATTGTTGCTTCGCCATAAAATCTGTATTATTTCTGGGCTGGTTTCTTTTATTCAGCAGCGTATTTCATTGCTCCGGCTTTAAAATGAATTCGTTAGCGAGGGGAGAAAACCCTCATCTCTTTAATTGCGAAGAGTATTTCTACCGTTAATGACAAAGACCGAGGTGCTATTTCACAGCTACTGCAAAAATCGTAGAAAATATTAATGCGTGAGGGTCAATTTTGGGGATTTATTCCTGCTTCGGTACTTCCAGCGTATCCTTCATATGGGAAATATAATGTGCAAAGCAGTAACACAAAAAGGGTATTTTTTTCCTGAGCCAGGATATATGTTCTTGACACCTTTGTGCTGTAGAAATGTCGGATTTCTTTGAACTCCCTCTGCAAAAACCGACCTGACTTAGCGCTGAGCTCATTCCAAAGCCATTAAGAACCCCTTTAAGCAAAGTTTAATCAGGCAGTCCGCGAGCAACGCCGAAAATTCAAGGCAGAAAGCCAAAATTMTTTTCTCCCGCTCCCCATTTTCTCACAACCCCCTTTTTTCTCAGTCAAATCGGGGTTTTTTTTACACCCAAATGCAGGCGGCCCCAGAGGTGGTTTAGCAGAAGGAAAAAATAGGAAGAATTAGAAGTGCAAGAGAAAATAAACTCGGCCACGCTGCTGACACCCAGGTTGGTGCTTTTGCCTGGAGGGGAGGGGACCTGGAGATTCTTTTTTTTTTTCTCCTATGCGTCCCCCCAAATAAAGAGTAAAGGCGTAGCCTATATAGCATGGAGCGCTATAGGCTGTGGGTGCGTATAGGTGTCCCCGGGTGTGCGTGGGCTTTGTGTGCGCTCCAGCCCTTCGGACCCGGCCAAAAAGGAGCTGCACAAAGAGGGAGGTGAAAGGAGCGTGGGTGCCGTGTGTGTGTGTGTGTGGGGGGGTGTTGGAGGGTGGGGGGCACCTTGGATTGCTGGGCATTGCCGTGGGGATGCGGCGGTAGGTGTCGGGTGTTACACACGGGCGACGTGGGAATAACACGCAGGGGGAAAATAATGATTTTGGACTTCAGACCAGCATCTTAGAGATGCGTGGAAATACTTTGCATTCCCGCCTCAACCCACCCCTCTAAATCCCCCCAAAACTGACAAAAGCAAAGCACCTCCTTGTAGCTGCATTTTGGAGGGCTGCAGCTTCAAGTATTACAGCAATTAACAATAAATATAATAATTCCCATTAAAGTGAGAAGAATGAGTGGATTTCCTTCTCCCGGTCTGTGTGTGGCTCAGGCTCCGTCCTTTGGCTAATTCCGTGATATATTAACTGTTTGCTTTCCTCCCCCGTGCTATTATAGGGACTGTTTTCAGGCACATGCTCCCCCCTTATCATTAATATGCCAGTGCCTTATTGCCGAAGAATGCCTTGGTTTGGTTCCGAGTGGGGGTTCATAAATATAAAATAAACACAAAGTGGGAATAATTAGCAGCATTTATCAGCATATGGCCACCCACCCCACTTTGAAACCTTCCAGACCCTGCGAGAGGAAAATGAAGTACGTTGCAAGTAATTAGTTTTAAGCAAATCATTTCAAATGGAAACTTATAGGTAAAGCCTAATGAAGTGCAGAGGGGGAAAAAAAAAAAAAAAAAGCCTCTTTTTTATTGCTTGGTAGGTAGCAAGTAGACACAGCAATATTTTACTGTTGAGAGAATAAATTAATTAATATATCTGTAGCTAGCAACTACAATGGCTCCATGGATGACTGCATTTAAAGGAGATATATGTATCCAGTCTCATTGGTGTTGTTAACAAGAGTGATAATAAAGATGAAAAGGATAAGAAAGATAAAAAGATCAGTCGGCTTGTACTCCTTACTGCGGCTAAATTGCGCGGATTTTCTAATGGCTGCGCCTTGTTGACTCTCCACAAACTCCTTCTTTTTTTTTTTTTTTTAGAGTCAGACTTCATTAAGTGACTTTATTTTCATGTTGCTCAAATAGGAAATAAAGATACGCGCCCCTCGCCCCCCAATAAATCTCGTATTAACCATCCATCTCTGCAGCTTAAGGGGAGGGGAGCTCTCCCTTCTCCCTATTTCAGATCAAAAAATGACTCTTTCTGCAAATAAAGTATTTTGCCTGCTTTTGTCAGTGTGGAAGTTTAAATATTTTTTTCCTATGCTTTTCTGATACCAGCAAAATGCAGAAATCTTATATCTCCCCCCCCGTCAGAATAAATCACATTTAGCCCGTGTTTTGGTCTAGCTGGAATATGAGAGCATGTGCCTCAAATCCGCGTTAAAAATCTACCTGTAATTTTTTAAAGAGACTTTGTGCTTTAATTTTAGGCTTGGGTTAGCCAAAAACTGCCACAGAGAACACATAAACCATCAGGATATCTCATTATAAAAACGTTTGCCAAAATTAATTTATTTCAAAGGGAAAGCGTATTAATATTCATTTTTGCAGCCAGTACACTCCTGTGCCTCCCAAACCTACACGCCGGGTGGAGAAGTGTCGATAATTACAGAGAGTGTGGAAATTCATTTTATTTTTATGATTAACCAGTAAACTATTATGAGGTGAGACGAGACGCTGCTAAAGGAGAAAGCATTTAAAAAATTAGGGATGGAAAAGTACAGTGTGAGACCCAAGGTAGCAATGAGGAATGTCGGGCAGGCTTCAGGTCCAGTAAAATGAAGAAAAAAAAAGGAAGAGGGGAAAAATAAAAGGCCATACATACCTCAAATCAAAATATCTTAATGTAGAAATAACATAAAATATTATATTTTAATAGATGGTGTGGGCCAGGGATTTTTTTTTCTTCGCTGAAAAAATAAATCCCGGGGGGTTTTGAGGGGATCTGCGGGAGTAAATGCGTGGGGGGGGGGGTGTATGTGAACACCCAGTGGAGTGGAAATATCCGCGCAGAGCTCCGGTGTGTAACCGTGGAGCAAGGTAGGAGTACAGCCCAGCTCACCCTGCTCACCCCCGCCCGGCCAAGGACCGACCAACTCATCGCACCCGCGGGGACCCCGCTGCCAGGGGGCCCAGCTAAAGCAATACTGAGATTTCTTTTTTTTTTTTTTTTTTTTAAGCCAGTCGTGCTCATTTTTGGGGAGGCTGTCGGGACCACAGGACTTTTCCTTTGGATTTTCCCCCCGCTGTGGCTCTTTACATCTCATCCTCCCCTCCAAAAAAATCCCTCATTTCCAACTTTCAGCCAGAGCCCAAACACTGACTTTATGGGTATTTAAACCAACCATCTTCATCTGTAATTGTGGATGAAGAGTATTTATTGCTCCGGTGGATAACTAGATATATAATTATCTCTTTATAGAGAGACTGAGAAATAAAGCATCTGTCTTCCCCCCCAGACACACACAAAGGCGAGTGAACACCGACAAAGTTACACATCTGCACCAGCGCTTCTTTTTGATTTTTTTTTTTTYCACCCAAAATGTATTGATCAAAGTCCGAGGAACCTCTCTTCAAACTTTAAAAAAAATCCTCCTAACCCAATGAAATGGCTCTGCCATGGATTTTTTTTTTTTTTTTCTCCTTTTTTCTTTCCTGAATGGGGCTAAAGAAAATACCTATTTGCAAAGAGGAGCCGCGCTGGCTGCCGCGGTTCCGCGTTGTCCTTTTTTATAGGGAAAAAGGGATTTTGGGGTGGATTTCGGGGAAAGAAAAAAAAGGTGGTGGGGGAAAAAATGTGCTGCGGGATTTTTCGGTGCATCTTTAGAGGACAGGGGGGTCGTGGGGACGGGGGCGGGTTGTGGGGATGGGGATGCGGTGGGGGAAAGGGGATTTCTCGGGGAGGACAGAGTGAGACGAAAGGGTCTGCTCGACTATAATCGAGATTTTTGTTTTTTAGGCAGCGGATAAAACTCGCCTTCATCCCCCCTCTCCCTCCAAGATTGCAAATAAATTTTGGAAATTTTGATTTGGGGGGGGGGGGGGGGTGTCCAGGGCAGGAGCTGCCACGCACTCCCCCTCCCACCCCCTCCTCTCCCCATCCCTTATTTTATTTTATTTTTCTTTCCCTCGCTTTCCGCGGCTGCGGAGGGCTGCCCGCGCTGCCCTGCCCGCGCTGCCTGCTCTGCCTGCGGGAGGAGCCGGCCGGGGCTGCCCGTCTGGGTGGGCGGGGGCCGCCCTCGCAAAGTGAAGGTCAAGTTAAGCCTCCAGCCTCCCTTCCGCGGCCCGTCCGCGCCGCTCCGCCGTGGCCCCGCGGGCAATGCCATTGCCGGCGACCTGCCCGCTCAATGCCGCAACCCTTATTTTTATTAAAAACCCCCTTTTCCCCCCCGCCTCCAGCCGGAGAGGGGTAGAGAGATGAGCCAAGTGCTGAAATAGCAGAGGGGGAGTCGGTTCTTTGGAGCCTTTTTCTCCTAATCCTGATTTTTTTTTCATCCTTTCTCCCCCCACCAAGCTGGACTGCAGACTTCAAACAAGGTCTTTCCCCCCTTCTCATTTTTCTTCTTCGTTTTTTTTTTTTTTTTTTTTTTTTCCCCCTCCTCTTTTCCCAGCAAGATGCAAACCCGTCTGCCGTGGAGGAAATTAAACATCATAAAGAAAAGCCCAATTAAGGTTTAATGTCTGAACGTTACCATTTCCTCCAGAAAACAATGAAGTTCGCTCGGTAAGGAGAGAGGCAAAAAGAAAGGAAAAAGGGGGTGGAGGGAGGGAGAGGGGCAGAATTTCTTGTCTCAAAGAGGGGGAAAATGGCCATAGAGGGGTAATCATTAAATAAAAAGGGGGGCGGGGGGGGAGATTAGGTGGATGTAGGAGATATTTGGGGTTGAGCTAAGCTAGTCTGCTGTCTGTGCTCGGAGATGGGGATAAATTGAATAAAATAATGTGGATTTTAATGTGTGGGCAAAGCTGGTTTCTGCTCATATTTGACTCCTGGAAAAGGCCTGAGTAGGGGCTGGCCCGGGGTGGGGGGAAGGCGTTAATAATAAATAAGCAATAACCCAGGCAAAGGGGTGAAAAGGGGGGGGTCGGCTGCAAGGGGGGGTGGGTAAAGTCCCTTTACCTCTTGCCTTGCAATAAGTGGTGCTGTCCTTCCCCTGTCTCCCTTTCTCCTCACTCCACCCGGAGCTGATTTCACCCTGAACCTTTGCATTCCAGAGAAAAAACTAAAGTGGGGGGCTTGGGGGGGGCTAAAAAAAAAAAAAAAAAAAAAAAGAAAGAGGGGAGAATCCAACCCAACGCACCCGAAACGGCAAAAATCACCCAAAACCACCGCGCTTGGGCCGTGGGAAAACGGCAGAAAGAGGAAAAAGCTTGGCCGGGAGGGGACTTTCGCCAGGTCTGGGTTTGTGTCTTTGCACCCCACTTTCCCCCCACCCTGAACCCCAAATCCTCCGACCCCTCTCCCACCTCCCCTGCGAGCGGCGGGGGCTGCCTGTGCCGAGCCGAGCCCGGAGTGGGGACGATACCCACCAAAATGTGAATATTCCCCGTTTGGGGGGTTTTTGCTCTTTCTTTCTCTTCTAACAGGCAGATCTTTGGTGGGGGGCGACGGGGTTCCGTCGTGTCCCCCCCCCCCCGGTCACGGAGAGGGCTCCATAGATGTGACAATGACCGTCTGAAAAGCCCCGTAACCCTGCGAGGGGACCGAGCATCGCCTGATGCCGCAGCCCGGCTTCCCCGGACGGCCCAGCTCCCCTCAGCCCCCAAAAACACCGAGAGGAGGAAAAAAAGTCTCCACTTTTCTTTATTTTTCCCTTCCGCGAGAAAAACAGCATTAAATATTCCCCCTGGTTTTCAGCCTCTGCCTTAGAGTCTGCCCGTAAGGGCAAAAGAAATACTGTGTGGAATAGCCAGCACTGGAAAGGGTGGAAGGAGGTTAGTGTAACGGAGAAGCCAATTTTGCATATACTAGCCTTCATTTCATATGAAGAGATAATTATCTATCTATCTAGGTAAATCTCTGCTGTACGGAATAGAGATCCATAGAAGTATTCAATCAGAATGCATACATGGGTGTAAAATAGTAATGAATAAAGATCTATGCGTATTTATGGTGTAAGAGCAAATAACGTAATATTTCTGCACAGAGTTGCCCGTGCTGTAGACTCACAGTTTTCTAATAAATATGGAAAGAGAGAAAGAGAGAAAGAGAGAAAGGAAGAAAGAAAGGAAGGAAGGAAGAAAGGAAGAAAGAAAGAAAATATTCGGGAGGGACCAGAAGGAGGGATTAGATAAGAGTCCGATTATTGGACCGATTTTTAATTCATAATTTATCTGCTCTCAATGCATGATGTATTTTAAAGCCAGTACCTTATTAAAGGAGCACTCCGGCTACATTAATTTATATATATATTCATTTCAACTGAATATAGCACCAACAAAATACTCAACCCTCATCCTCGATGAAGAAGAAGATGGGAATATCATTTTTTATTCTGCAGGGGAGCTCGGGGACCCCGCGCTGCTCGTGGAGGGCATAGAGTAAAGCAACTTCTTTAAAAGAGATTTTTGTGCCCCGATCCCTCTGCTTCTCCAACTGAAAAGAAGAGGTGGATGCGCTTTTGCATGCAAGGGCATATTTTATAGGCGAAGGGAAAGGCAGGTACATACATTAGCTCCATAGGTAGATGGAGAGGGGTGGACACAGGCATTTTCCACCTTCCACTCCTCTGCCGGCAGCATTTATCTGCTAAAAGCTGGATATACGTTTGGAAAATGTCACCCCGTGAAGCAGCTGAAGGATTTTGTTTCATTTTATTCTGATTAATGCGGGGATGGAAGAGAGAGCCCAGCACCGTCGCGYCCTCAATTGCGAATTATTGAAGTTTATCCCCATAAACTGTTGAGATTCGCCTTTGATCAATGGTTATCTGAGGGAAATACATCTAGGTGCTAGCTGTTGAGGAAAAAAATATATATAAAAAAAAAAAAGGGGGGGGGGGGGGGTGCGGGAGCCAAAGTATTAAAGTGCAATACTTGGAAATGATTTCCTGAGTATTTAAGGATTAAATACCACGCATGCAAACGTGTGTGCGGTTTTAATAAGGCTGGGGAGGATTAGCCGCCCACCTTCTATCCTGAACTTTGCATTTCAGGGCTATTTTGCTAATAAATGGGTTACCCAACAGAAAACACATTTTCCCTGCCACAATATCCGACTTTTTACACAGTTTTGCACATTTTAGTGGCGCTGCTAAAGTTATCAAGAGGGAACGTCTGGCGAATAAAGGAATTTTTTTGTTTAAAGGTTTGGGTGTGTTTTATATGTCTTCCTTTGTGTTTAAATAAGTATTTTTAGAGGTTTGGAGGGAGGGAAAAGAGAGGGAGGCTATGGAATAGAAATAGGTGTTGCTTAACGAGCTCCTCTGGGTTTCCTGTCTCCTCTGGCTGAATTTCGCAGCGGCTCTAGAGCGAGTTTAGCACGCTGTGAAGTTTTACTTGAATTCCCCAAACCTCGCCTTTTCACATGCTTCAGCAGCTCCCTGCAACTGAGCTGTGCAGAGGAAAATAAAGTAAATAAATAGATGGAAACACACGGGCATTGATATTCCCCCGGCCTCTGCTCTCCCTGTGGAGAAGGTGGGGAAGGACCCGTGGCTGATGAGAAAATAAAAATAAGTGGGAAGGCCGATTGGCAAAGTGTTAGTTATATTGGTTATTATTAAGCCCAACTCTTCTTAACGCCTCTTCGGCATCACTTCTATTTGAATCCGACACCCGCCGCACATTTTTATCCCAGACAGTCCCAGCCTTGCCTGCGGTTGGGAAGCATAGTTCAATCTGCTTTTATCTTGATTAAGTCCACATGATTTTGAACTTGCAGCTCAGGTCTAGAGAGATCTAAGTCATTTTTTTTCCCTTTGAATTGTTCACAGCTTATATAGTTTTCTTTCGCAGCCTGGCATCCACCCAATTAAATTTATCTTTGCCATTTGGGGACAATAATATTTTCCAAGCGCTTCCCACTTGTAGCTATTGTCTCTCCCTTCAGATTTCCTATACACATACGCAGTGTCTAGTAATCTGTTTACTGGCCTGGGTTTCCTCTTTTTCTCTTTTTTTTTTTTTTTTCCCCCCCCCCGAAGTCCATCTGAGGAAGTAATTGTAGTACCGTCGTGGAAGGGAGGGAAAAATCACTTTGAGAACATCTGATAGGCCAAAGTCATTAGACATCAGAAGTTGGAGCCTATTTAGCAAAAGCAAAGCACATCTCTGCAGCTGCTGGGAGATGCATCTGCTAAAGAAGTGCTTTTTGCACCCACTCACAATGCATTCGCAGCCCCGAGTGAGCACAGGTTAGCAATGYAGGTTGGAAAAACTCCTTGATTTTTTTCCCCAAAAGCAGGAGGCAAAGCAAACTCTGCTCAACTGGCTGAAATAGGGAAAGATTCAGGGTCTAAATAATGCATCAGATATCTTGAGAGCACAGTAAGTAGCAATGGGTAACGTGGTAAGCCAGGTTGGTATAAAATCTATTATCTTCTTTTTTTTTTTTTCTTTTCTTCCTTTTTTTTTACCCCCTTTTCCTTCCCCCCAGTCAATAGTTTCCCTACTGTACGGGTTCGGACAAAGACTTCTTTATGGCAATACTTACAAAAAAGTTTTTGACCGAAGTTGGGAGGTTGCTAACGAATTTACATTGCGTTCAGATAACTCCAGCTTTCGGGGGGGAGGAAAAAAAAAAAAAATCTTCTCTCCCCAATGGGAGGGGAAAAAAAAAAAAAAAAGGAATGATTTATTGAGAAGAGTTCAAGTACAGGATTAACCTAAATCAAAATATAACTTCAGATGTTTACACAGATCAGCTAAAGCCAACTTTCACAACTCCAAGTTTTTGATTTTGCTACAATTGCTACACTGGTTTTTGGTCACGAAATGCCTCTGACATCCCCTTAAAATTCATGTTAGTAACGCAAAACACATCCTACAAGCCTTGAGCCTATTTGCCTGCTGAAAACGCTGTTAAATGTGTTAAGTGTTTGCATTATATCAGGCAAATGAGTGCGGACTCGGGAGCAAGGGGAGGGGGGGGGTTGGCTTGGCGGGGGGGGTTGGAATTTTTTTTCCTTGCAGTTTGCTTTTTTCTGCTGGGGCAATTTGGGTAGCGGGAAGTCTCCGGTTGAGATGCCAGCACAAAGCTGGGTATTTATACATATAATTGCAAAAGAGGCACAAGGAGCGACGAGCTCGATGCTGCCGCCTCCTTTTCCTTCCCTCTGGCTGAGAAATAACTAAATAAAGGGGAAAAAATTCTTTTAGACGGGGCAGTTTCATCTGATACACACAGTCATAGCAAAATCAACAAAATCAGATCTTTCCTCCCCCCTTCTCAAGTTCCCCTGGATATTTTTTTTCCCTGTAAAGAGCACAAACGCAGCTTTTCTTTAATTTTCCCCTCCACGCTCTAACCTTTCCCATTCGCTAGGAAATGAAGCAGGTTTAAAAAAAACGAAGAGGTTGAAATGCTCTGGATGCTTTAAGGCTATGCCTTAAAGTTATTGGCCTTTTTTTTTTTTTTTTTTTTTTTTTTTTTTTTTTTAAGGGCAACCAAAAGGAATGCGAGCCGCCAGCCCTCATTCCGTTTTATGGTGGTCACTTTGGTGGTCAAATTCAAGTGCTGTGACTCCACAGCTGCCTCTTCTCTGCTTCCTCGCAGGAAGCAGGCAAATCCCATCCTTTAAACTGGGTTTAAAAACCAAAACGACACCAGGGCTTGGTTTAGATGTATTTACCTACCAAGAGCAATAAATTATTCACGCACCTAGAGGAGAGACGGCGAGTTTTATGCCACACGGATTTTTGTTGTTTGCTGTTGTGTTAGGGTTTTTTTTTGGGGGGGGGGTGTGTGCTTTGTTTGGGGTTTAAAAAGCTGCTCGGATATTGTTTTTTCAACAACAGGCTCTAATTCCGCCCGTGGATGCAAAGCTTCACGCCTACAGCCTTCCTATGGAATCTAGATTGGAATAAATATAACCAAAAAAATTATATTTTAGAGCCTTTCCCCTTTTAATCGGAGGGAGAAGATCCYCCACGCAGGTTGCAAACAGGAGGGAATTGGGGAAAAAAATAATTACACTCATAAACAATAGCTTAACATTATTAGTTTGTAGTTAGTATTAATATTGGTCCATAAAAAGCCAAGTTAAAAGATCGCTGACACTTTAATTAAAAGTTTTGCCCAAAACGACGTCCAAGTCATAAAATAGGGCAGATTACAAACCTGAAGAGATCCATCTCTGCAGCCAGAGTTCTTGCCCCTATATATATATATATATATTCATCAGCCAAACGGTGCATTAGAGAGGAAAACACAGCTCATTTTGGACTTACAGACATATTTATATGTGTGTATATCTCTATCTCCACACACACGCATTCAGAGAGACTCACACGCCCCGATCCCTTATAAAAAGGGTTTTATGAGAACGGCTCTTTAAATAGAAAATACAAAGCTGGAGAAGGCGGGGGGGGAGGAAATCCAGAAATTACTGAGAATAAATGATCAGGAGTGCGTTGTTGCATTAGGGGGATGAAGTGAGGAAGAGCACACAACCTTAGCATGTGAAGCCGCCATGTTTCCCTTCAAGATTTCCTAATAAATACATAAAAATCCGGGCACACCGCCTGATAAGCACTGTAGTTTGGAAAGCTCTACTGAAATACCTACTGTATTTTTTGCTCAGGCATCTTGAAATCCTTTGCTCTCTGCTCGGCTGCAAGGTATGGACTTGCGGGGTTGTTTTCTTCCATGAAAATCAACTTTTTCCCCTTTTTTTTTGTCTTGCATTGCTGCAGAATTGCAGGATATTTATATTTTTAGCAGAGGCTGCAACCTCTGCCCGGTTACTCGAGGTGCGTTTTCCTCCCGATTTCTCTACATCTCGCCTAGGAATGAAGCAAACCCCCCTGGTTAAAAGGCAAACAGCAGGTTGGGTGCTCGCAAATTAAATAAAATTAAATAGAGAAGAGCGAAGTGAAAAAGGAGCTGCCCAGGGATGCCCAGCTCCAAGGGGGACATCCCCGAGCTGGGCTGGGACCCTCTGATGCTCCTTCTTGGTGAATTGGTTATTTTCGGGTGAGTTTATGCATTATTTTTTTCGGGGAGCAAAGCGAAAACACGGCAGCCGTCGAGGCTTTTTCTGCTCCTAAGGCTCAGTGCTCCAAGGCAGAGATTTGCCTTTTTTCCTTCTTGCTGTTTGAATTTACAGCGACTCGATTTGACAAGATCCTCTCTGTAAAAGCGTCTCACTCTCTGCCGGTGCGTTAGTTTTGTGCGGAGTATTCATCCCATCACCAAACAGATCCCATGGTGGAGTTTAGTTGGGATTTATGTGTGGACAATTCAATATTTTTATTTATTCTTCCTTTTACTGGGCGTTTTAAAAGGGATAATTCAAGGGGGAAAAAAAAAAAACAAAACAAACCAAACCTGAGTGACATCCTGTAAAGAAAAGGATAAAAAAGGGGGGATGCGCTGCAACATTTTCATCTATAGATGAAAGCRGCCACCCCTGTTCGGCAGAGAAATATTTTCCACCTCAGGCAGATGATTTCTAATCCAGGTGAAAACCCGATTAGCGCCCAATTGTTGCAAGCAATTTTGTCCCTTCAAGAGTATTTAAAGGCAGCGGGATAAACCCCTCGGAGCCTGGTACCGCGGAAGTTACGCGTCCTTCAGGTGCACCTTTTCAATGGGTTTGCAGAAGAGATTTTTTTTTTTTTTAACCCTCAGATATTTTTTTTTTTCTCCGCCTAAGAATTCTTTGCAAAACTCGCAAAATATCTGGCAGCACTTCGGTATCCCTGTTTTTTCGTATGAAAATGCAGAAGGACAGAGAACGAGGAGGCTCCCGGGGCACGGGATAGAAGACAAATGACTTTAATAAGAATATCTTTTTTAATTCAGCTGGAAGAATAAATGATGAGAGTATTGCTGAAAGTACATTCATTGATTGACAATAAACAATTGCATTAAATATTCAATATGCCACTCTTACGTAATAAATATTTAACCAAACATTAAAGGAGGTTTTCGAATATTTATTAGACATTGACTTAATTCATTTGTTCTGTTCCTTGATATATCACTAATTCGATATCAAAAGTCATTAAGCCAGGCCTGCTTTAACTTTAAAGTTGGAAACTTTACACGATCCCCCGCACACTGTCATTGCTTAAATGGTATATTCCCCATAAAGCATGCCAACTTGGTTGATGTATAGCTGATGTGCACATAGAGATCAACATAATTAGCGTATGTTAGAAGCTTGTTAATTAGCACCAACCCCCTCGCTCCCAGATAGAGAGAGAGATAGAGATTTACTTATAATTTAGCAGCCCAGCTGTAGGAAGAGCTGGGCATTCCCGCCTGCAGCAAGGTTTTGAGAAATGTTGGAAAACTTACTTCTGCATCTCCAGCTATTTTATTGAGCTACCTAAAGTCTATTCAGGAACACTTCTAAGGATAGAAATAGCCATAATAATAAATTATAATAATCAGCGTAATTAAAATATTAAATAAAGGGTGGAAAAACACCGTTCGAGCTCCCTAAGACCCTCCCTCTTCCCCCCTCCTCCCCAGCCCAAATCGCCCCCACCCCACCTCCAAACCCTGCTGAAAAGCAGCAAGCAGAACCCAAATAGGAAGGAGAGGAGGGAAAAAAAAAAAAAAAAAAAAAAAAGCAAGGGGGAAAAAAAAAAAAAAAAGCAGCAACTTCACAAGCCACCCCTTGTACTTGTTCTGCTTTGAATGCTTACAAGGGGTGTGCCTTCAGGAAAATGAATACAAATCTGCAATTGATTTTCATAATGTTTCTGCGGTGTTTGCAAACCAATCGTTTGAACCTCTGAGATCTTACCTAAGTGAACCACTCCTACGCATCTAAGTGCTCCAAACTGATATATGACAATATCTACTTTGGATCACGTGTCCTCCGGAGCGACTAAGACGGATAGCGCGTCATCTCGCCTTCCCAAATTTTTTCCCCTCCGCACATCGGATCCAAAACATCTAGCTATAGGAGCAAGAAAAGGAGAAAGATGTTTAACTCGGTGAACCTGGGCAACTTCTGCTCCCAGTCGCGTAAGGAGAGGAGCGCTGAGTTTGGAGAAAGGGCAGGTTGCGCTTCTAATCTCTACCTCCCCAGCTGTACCTATTACGTCCCTGAATTTTCAACTGTGTCATCTTTCTTGCCACAGGCCCCCTCTCGCCAAATCTCCTACCCTTACTCCACCAACCTCTCGCAAGTGCAGCCCGTGCGAGAGGTCTCCTATGGTCTAGACCCCTCAAGTAAATGGCACCACCGAAGCAATTACGCCTCGTGTTATTCCGCAGAAGATCTGATGCATAGAGAGTGCATCCCGCCTTCCACCATGACCGAAATGCTAATGAAAAACGAGAGCGTGTACAGCCACCACCACCCCAGCTCCAACCACCCGGCATCGACGGGATTCTACACCAGCATGAACAAAAACACTGTCTTGCCCCAAGGTTTCGACCGCTTCTTCGAAAATGCCTATTGCGGGGCGGAAAATCCGACTGAGACCTGCCTGCAGAAGGGTGAGGGCAAAGTGGAGGCAGAGTCCCAACCCCACGCACTGTCATCCCGCGGAGAGCAAGGTATAGACCCGGAAGATGAGGAGGAAAACACAAACCCAGGGTCTTCAGCCTCGTCCTCTTCTGTCACCAAGGAAGGAAGCAAAAGCAGCAATTCGAGTAGGTAGAGCAGTAAATGGAAAGGTTAAGGGACTAGCCCGTGTGTTTTGTCGGTCAAATTTTATGTGGAGTTTTATAAGCATTCAAAGGATTTTATTATAACCTACAAAGCTCTTTCTTCCAACGAGAAGAATTTTTACGATGGGAAAAGCTCTTTGAAAAAAATGGAGATGTTAGGCGCAGACACAGTATCTTAGAGTCTGTGAAATTTTAAAAGCACACCATCGTGACAAATATTAACTTTGATCATGAACTTACATGAGCATTTTAAAAGGATTTGGTCCCGGGTTGCTGAGGGTAAAAGGCAATTGGGCAGAACACTACTTTAGCTGCCTGTGCTTTCTTTTAGGCATTAAGATGCATGCAAAATGTTTGGGGCTGCCTTTTTTTTTTTTTTTTTTTTTTTCTTCTTTAATTAAAACTGTATGTTGAGTCTTTTCTCTTGGTGGGGGTGCAGTGCTAAGGGGGAAATCTGCCGAATTTGCAGGCAAAGCTGAGCATTTTCTTCGACTTTTCCGTTTAAAGTGGCATTTATTCTCCTCCAAGCCTGGTGGAGCGTCTAGCTTTTGTCAGGAAGGGCTTTTACTTACGTGGTTGTTTGCTTGGGTCTTCTGGGGGTTTTTTTGCATGTACTCACATTTTCTAGGCAGTCTTTGAGGAGCTTTTTTAAAGGCTGAATCCAGGCAACTTTGCAAGTTAGCGTTCAGCGAGGGGCTCTTTTGGGAAGAGGGGAGGGTTGTTTTGTTTTCCTATTTGCTTTCGTGATGCAAGTCCCCTTTTGCAGCTCAGATGCTAAGTTCTCTTTTACTTTGATTCCTTTTTGCGTGTGTGGCGAGGACTGGAGTTAATCAAAAACTTATGCGGAACATAATATCTAGTTCCTCTAATTCCAACCTTGCTCATGCTGTTTCTATACAGATAACAGATTTGCAGCTGAGCGTGGTTTTTTTTTTTTTTCCAGCCTCTCTAAACCCTGCTCCAGCAGCCTGCTGCCTCCAGTCCCAGGCTGTTCTTTATTTCAAAAAAATAACCTATCTGCACCGAAAATGTCTGCATGTGCCTGCGTTCAGCTCCGTGCAGTGGGAAAATAATTACACCACGGTCCTTAAGACCCTGTGTAACCTCACCTCTGCTACCCCTAACAATAGGCGAACTGCTGGAAGATATCCCCCCCTGCATTAATAACTGGAGTTATTAAGCTGCTCCTATCTATGCGGTCAGCTGTGAAGATGGGTCTGTGTCTTGCATTTCCTTAGGATATTTACCCTGCCTTCTGGTTCTTTTAAGGTGCTCCCAGAACGAGGAAGAAGAGATGCCCCTATTCGAAATTCCAGATCAGAGAGCTAGAGAGAGAATTTTTCTTCAATGTCTATATAAACAAAGAAAAAAGGCTCCAGTTGTCTAGGATGTTAAATCTTACTGACCGACAGGTTAAAATTTGGTTTCAGAACAGAAGAATGAAAGAAAAAAAATTAAGCAGAGACCGCCTGCAGTATTTCTCTGGAAATCCCTTGTTGTGAACATCTTTTGAAATCCCCTCTGCTGGTGAAGTGTATGTGTATTGAGGAGGAACAGTTGCGAGCATGGGTTTGCCCTTTGAGTCGACAAAGCAACCTCAAAGTTTAAGCCTTTTCGTTACTTATATTTGTATGTCTGGGACAGTGCTGAGTAACAAAAGGAGTGAGATTTTCTTTCAGTTCCCGCTTCAAGGACTTGGATTCCATGAATATTTTATTTAACTTTTTTTTCCTTTTTTTTTTTTTTTTTTTTTT
>JAYKAV010000267.1:0-148782 GCA_035582835.1 Phoebastria nigripes
GGGCCCTGGGTCCCGGGTCCCGGGCTCTCGTTCGGTTCAGCGGGTGGTGAGCAATTGCATTGTGCATCGCCTGCTTTGTCTGTTGTTGTTGTTGTTATCACTGTTACTATTACTGTTCTACTTTGTTTTATTTCAATTWTTAAACTGTTTTTATCTCAGCCCGCGAGTTTTCCTACTCGTGCCCTCCCAATTCTCTCCCCCATCCCACCGGAGCCGGGGGGTGAGCGAGCGGCTGCGTGGTGTTTGGGTGCTGCCAGGGTTAAACCACGACAGTACCTTTTTACTAACTTTTCCAGTTACTCAAAAGTGTTTTGTTTTTTTTTTTTCAGAATCGCTCTGCTAATTCATCTGTGTTCCAAGGTTCTAGGCAGGGCTAAACAGTAAAAATCACCTCTTCTTTGCTCTGGTAGACCCTATTTCATCGTTCTCCACATTAAATTTCAGAGTATTTCCTCTATCACAACCTTTTTTTTTTTTTTATTGCCTTTTAATCTCTCTCTTCTTTCTTACATCATTCAAATTTTACATGCTCAAGAATGTGAGTTTTTTAATGAGGGGATGAACCATCAGCAGCAAGTGAAACTGTGAACTGGGGAGTAGCTGGGCAGCTCCGTACCTGGAGTGCCCTACCAAGTTCCTCAGCAGGAGAGCTCTTTGAAAGGTGCCAGGCGACACATGGTGGTAACCCTTGGAGAAAATGAAGCCCTTGGCCAAGTCTGGTGGAGGAAGCCTTGGCTGTGAATGGTCTATTACGGGCTACAACATACACCTGTGACAAAGCAGTTCCTGCTCTGCAGTCAACTCTTAACACCTGATTTGAATGGTTTAATACAGTGGTTCAAGTGTAATGAGTATATGAATAAATCATAACTTTTTTTAAAGGACTAGAAAATAGGAGAGAAAAAAGCCCCAAACCTGTAGCTATTTCCTTGATTCGTTACAGATGTTTTCTTACGTAAAGCAGAGGTTTTCTCTGTTTCATAGGCAGTGGAGTAAGTTCCAGTTCCTATTTCCATAGTCCATACTTATTGTAATTTCTGTGAATTTCTTGGCATTTCTTGAACAGTCAGATTTCTGTGTGGAACTGGGACCAGGACCAACTGTCTGAAGCAGGTAAACTAATGCCACGTGTAGGCACCTGTGTACATGAGTGTTCAGGCTTACTCAGTTTGGGCCACAGAAGGTTGAAAGGAATGATGTCTGAACAGCACTCAGATCTCTCTGTTCCCCTCCATTTTCATAGCTTAAGACTTGCACCACTGTTCTGAACATAGGAGATGTTTCTCCCTTCTGTGATCTCCAAAGAGTTAACTGATTAAAAGAGCAGTTGATGAGCTTGTCTAACTTGATCTGCTGGATCACTGAGAAAAGCCAGCCTTTGAACACAGGCATCCTCATGGCAGGCAGTAGTTTTCCTGTTAATCCATGGACTATCATGTATTTGTCCATACTAGCATAACTACGTGTGTTACAAGGCCTTCTTCAGTCATGATGTAAAAGCTGAATGCCTCACTTTGTGTGGTAGCAGTTCAAGCTTTTAGCTCTGGCGTTGCCTACTTCAGTTCCCCACTACATTGACCAAGAGAGTAGCCAAAATACTGGAGTTGCCTCATTAATGAGATCTTTTATACTACAGGGTCCACTGAGTCCTTTCCGAGCTGTTTGCATTCCTAATGCTATTAGTTAATGCCCTAGGTGCAATGGCTAAAAACAGGGAATCAGGGAAAAATAGGATGTTGAACATTAATCACCTCCAGAACCACCATTTGCTGCTATTAAATATCCCATTGCATTTTTGTACAAGCATTGAGGTGTAGGTTCAATAAATTCAGCTGAAATGTTCTTTGAAGGGAGGGCAGGAAAGGCCCTTTTGAGCTTGTTTCTGCCTCCGCTTAAAAATGAAACCTAGAAAGCCAACAACAGCTCAATAGGAGAGCAAAGACATCTGGCCCCTGGTGACTCTGCAGAGTACAGTACTATGATCAATTACGTTAAAATATTCATGTGACCCCAGCATGGTAGTCTGTGTCATCTGATTAGTTGTGTTTCCAAACTGTATAAAGCAATTGGAGATGACTGAATTATAGATAAGCATTTCAGAAGAATAAATTCAGGGCTGTTGGACGTTAATGTAGGTAGATTTTGTAACATGACAGCTCATGGGCAGTGTAACATCCATTCAGGATCCGGGGAAAGGAATTCCCACCTGTGTGCCTTCGAGACTATTAATAATAAAATTTTACCCAGCATTGTCCAAAGTTTCTGGTTCTAGTCAGTCTGGCCTTGGTAATGCCACACTACTGCTGCCTAGAGAGGATCTGAGAGGTAAGGAAGTGAATCTAAGGAGTTCCTTCCCAGCCTGTTCATGCTGAGCTCATGTAAATCTCTATGCTTCAGTTCATTTGTTCCGTGGTTGTGTCAATTCAACAATTTGGGAGGTCCTGTTATAAATCAAACCTCATCAATGAACTGGGCCATTTGGGACAGAGGGAGAGCAAAAATGGTTGGAGAGAATGGTAAATTTTGATCAGGGAGCAGAAACAAACAGCTGGTATGTAAAAGAAGAGGACCTTTTAAACTAGTTTTGCCACAGAGAAAATTATGGTAGAATGATGTACTGTGGAATGGTACCTAAGGTTCATGTTCTGCAGGGAAGCTTATTTACTGATGAACAGTAAATCTTTAGTGGGAGCAGAGTGAGGACATGGTGAACACTCTTGAGCAGCACACCTTAATGCTATTATTTTTGGTGGCATCTATTTGTGGGTACTTGTGCTGGTTTTGGCTGGGATAGAGTTGATTTTCTTCATAGAAGCTAGTATGGGGCTATGTTTTGGATTTGTGCTGGAAACAGTGTTGATAACACAGGGATGTTTTAGTTACTGCTGAGCAATGCTTACACAGAGTCAAGGCCTTTTCTCCTTCTCACCCCACCCCACCAGCGAGTAGGCTGGGGGTGCACAAGAAGTTGGGAGGGGACACAGCTGGGACAGCTGACCCCAACTGACCAAAGGGATATTCCATACCATATGAYGTCATGCTCAGCATRTAAAGCTGGGGGAAGAAGAAGGAAGGGGGGGACATTCAGAGTGATGGCGTTTGCCTTCCAAAGTAATGGTTACATGTGATGGAGCCCTGCTTTCCTGGAGATGGCTGAACACCTGCCTGCCGATGGGAAGGAGTGAATGAATTCCTTGCTTTGCTTTGCTTGTGTTAACTTGCCTTAACTTATTAAACTGTCTTTATCTCAACCCATGAGTTTTCTCACTTTTACTCTTCTGATTCTCTCCCCTATCCCACTAGGGGGGGGTGAGCGAGTGGTTGTGTGGTGCTTAGTTGCCGGCTGGGGTTAAACCATGACAGTACTCCAGTTGAAGCTAATGAGGATGTATAAAGATATTTACGTAGGAATGCTCTGAATGCAGAGGAAGGTTGTGACATCTCCATTACTGGGGGCTTGTAAGTACTGATTAAATTGAACATTTACCAGGAGTGGTTTGTGTTGTTGATCTTTGTGTAGCTGATCCTGCCCAGGATGGGCTGGATGAACTTGAACGACTTTTTAAGGTTCTTTCCAGTCATGATTTTTATGATTCAGTGGCACATGAGACATCCACTGCTCCCACTGGAGCGATGAATTCTCAGCATCCTTGAAAAGCCAAAGTCAGCATGTGCTGAATTACGGCTCCAGAATTAATCGGTGTTCTTGCAACTGTGGGTAAAATTGGATGGAGAGGGGAAAAGTTAAAGAGTATAGGGATTCAGATTCAGGCTTGTGTGAGTACATCCTCCTGCAGAGGAGTGCTGTTTTCTTGAACAGTAACACCTGTTTGCAAAAGGCTGCAGGGAGGCAGGGTGTGTGCTTCGCTGGAGAGGGAAGAAATGCCACATGTCACTTCTGCCCTGAGCAAGTGGGTCTGCTTTGGTTCTCGCTGGTGTTGCTCGTAATGGGTGCTTAATGCTAGGCGGCATCGCACTCTGTAAATGAGAGCAGTTTCTTGCTCTGGATTAGGTTGTACTGGCTCCCTGCACTCCAGAAGAAAACCTGTTCTCTGCCTTTAGTGATCAAACTCTCATTAAACAGTGAACAGCCCTTTTCTTTTGTGTTTATGAAGTTGCTTTGCCTCCTCCTCTCCCTTGAAAGCTCTGCAGAGAGAAACGGCTGTTTTGCCACGGGAGGTCCTGTCTTAGAGCACGGCTGCTGTTAGTCTTCTGTCATGTTGTCAGGCTTTGATGACTCAGGCATTAAAAAAAAAAAAACCAAACACCCCTCTTTCTGAACTAAAATAGCCTAAGAGCAAATTTTTTAAAACAAATTTTAATGCAGTTAGTTAGGTCATATTTTCTTTCTGAAAGCTCGTAATAGGAATCACAGTTTTGCTGCTTGAACTGAAGCTATTTGAAAGTTTAATTATTACTTTTTAAACAAAACTCAATACCATTGGAGTCCACTTGAGATCTTTGATAGATTAAAAAAAAAAGAGGTCTTGAATATTCAATAGCTTTCAAAAGGGCTATGCATGTTTTGTAGTTTAAGGCGTTGTTTCTCAGCTGAGTTCTTTAATGCATCAGAAAATGGTTCCTGAAAGAAGTGAAAAACTTAAAAAGAAATCTGCGTACATTTCTATTTATACAAGCAAGCAAACAGAACAGGGAAAATAGAGGTAATAAAATAACTGTCAAAGCTGGGCCTAGATTTTACTGGGTTGTAAATGAAAATCACTGTAGCAATGCTATGTGAGAAAGTACACAGCTCCTCAAAAAAAGGCTTGAAACGGTGATGTAGGGCATGTTTATATGCATGATGTAAGCCATCCTGATACCCAAGCCATGCCCAAATGATTAGTACCTCTGACTGACCTAGTGAGGTGCCACCTAGAGATAAAAGCTTTGGTCTCGGAAGAAATATAGCCACATTAAATACATCTGCACAACACCGAGTTGTCCAGTATAGGTAGGTCCCTACTGCCCAGATCTCCTCCGCTCTCCCCCTTCTCATGCAGACTTTTTGGCGGGTCCGAGAGCCCCTGGGAGGCTGCTGGGCAGCATGGGTGGCAGGGTGGCTGGCCCCTGGTGCCGAGGTGCAGCGGTGGTGGGCTGGGACTAGACCACAGCCCTTCCCATGAGGTCCTTCCACATTGTGTCTGGTCACATCACTTTCATCCCCCTGCTCTTTCGCCCTCCTGGGTGTGAGGGGCAGCAGTCTGGTACCTCCTAGTTCCCAGTCAGGCTAAATAAATGATATATTCTATGTATTCCTTCAGGACACAAAATTTTTCACCAAGATTACTGATCCCAATCCACAGTCAAACCTAGGTAACATGCCATTCCCCTCCTTCCCCGCCACTGCTCAAGCCCCCCAGTCCTGTGGCTTTCCCCTCCCTGCCCTGCTCGTGCTGCTAGCCCTCCCCTCCTGCCGGGGATGTGGAAAAAGGAGTCTACTTCAGATGCTGGTTTGTGGGGCAGTGCTGCACTGGCCTGGTGGCGTCGGATCTGTCCAGCCCCAACACAGGTTGGTGGAGCTGCAGCAGGGTGAAAACAGTGCCCCAGGTAGTGGGGCAAGAGGAGGAGACTCCTCTCTTTCTCCCCGCGCAGTTTTTGCTGACGAGCACACCTTCTCTCCTCCCTGGCTCTAGGCTAAGGCAAGCAGCACCCTTCTGTGTGTGTGGCTCAGCGTTACATGGTGGCTTTTGCAACCCTTAAGGGTTAGAAGTTATTTCTTCCAAGAACTGGGATTGTGGCCGCAAGAGCTGGATTGCACAGCTGTGGGACACAGCCGACTTCAGTAAGTTTAAGGGGTGACAGTATTCTGCGTCTGTCAGCTTTTCCAGCTGCCTGGGTCTTCGTTTGTAGCGTGTTAATGTAGGACTTTTCATCTTGTATGCCCTGCAGATCATTTACTCACAGTGCTGAAACCTCACAACACATCTCTGAGGCCAGTAGGACTCCTGATCAACTCATCCAGCTTTCACTGCATCATTTACAATGGAGGCAGCTGAGGCACAGGAGGGCTGGAAGACTTGAGGTTGCCCTCAGGAGAGCTAGAGCCTGTCCTGCATGCAGTTTCAGTAGTGTCATTGCTGTCATTATTACCAGCATGACACTGTTTTATTAGGAAAACTTGTTACACTAGCACAATGGAGCTGTGGATGTAGTTACAGTATGACTACACCACTGTAGTTAGTGGGATAACAGCACAGATTACTAACTTTGAGTATCTACAAGTGTGGCCCATACTCACACGGCTGGGCTGCCCTCAGCCCTTGCAGAGTTGGGATCGGAACCACTGGTGCCAGAGCTTCAGTGAGACCTTGAGCATGGACATCCACATCCTCCATAGGAGAGCCAGGACCTGCCTACCACAGAAGCAGTGATAATATCAGGGTTTGCATGCTGAGAGGCTTGCATATGCTCATGTGCAAAATCATTTCTTATCAACATTGCAAGAATATCTGCAAAGAACATGATTCGTACTGGGTTTCCGTGAGCACAGTCATGTAGGTGGCTACCACACAGCATGGTTTGTGTTCCTAAGACTAAAACCCTTAATGAGAACAATTACTAGTTTGAGGCATGCAGAGACTGGAAATTACAAGGAGGAGTGAACGAGGTTTGTTCTGCTATCACAAAGGCACCCTGAGAAATGTTAAAGCAGGCTTATTCTAATAATTATTGCGAGCGTGTGAGATATTTGTACTGAAACTGAGCAACGTGTGGTTTCTTACAGTCATTGATGTAATCCACTTTCAAGATGGCACTATGGGAGGAATATGATCTGTATGGGTTTTTTCTATGAATTTCTATCATAAGCAGAGTTGCATAGCCTAGATCAAATCTTTAAGGTCAGTGGAATCTTGTTCAGGTGTTTTTTTCACAGAATTGTGTTCTTTGGCTTTGCTACGCAAATAAGCTTTTTTTTTGATAATCTGATTCACTTCTTGACTTATCTCTGAATGCTCTCTAGTCTCATGAACAAAAGATTTCTGTGCTTTATCTAAGAATTTGCGTATGAGCAAAGGTCATACAACTGTGTCCTGTGTGAAATATCAGTAAAATGTAAATAACTCATTTAACTACCAAGCCTAACTGGACATGAAATGAAATGGCAGGGCGAACTGAGTTTAAGATAGAGCACTAATCAAAAGGAGGCTTGACTATCTGTAAAAGGCTGGCTTAATAAGAACACAGTAGGAAAAAGAAAACAGTATTTCAATCTCTATGGCTAAGTGTATAGACAGCAAACTCTGTGGTCTGAAGACAGAATTATATCAGAACCAGCTTCAGAATGATAGAATCATAGAATCGTTTAGGTTGGAAAAGACCTTTAAGATCATAAAGTCCAACCATTAACCTAGCACTGCCAAGTCCACCACTAAACCATGTCCCCAAGTACCACATCTACACATCTTTTAAATACCCCCAGGGATAGTGACTCCACTACTTCCCTGGACAGCCTGTTCCAATGCTTGATAATCCTTTCAGTGAAGAAGTTTTTCCTAATACCCAATCTAAACCTCCCCTGGCGCAACTTGAGGCCATTTCCTCTTGTCCTATCACTTGCTACTTGGGAAAAGAGACCGACACCCACCTTGCTACAAGTGGTTGTAGAGCGTGATAAGGTCTCCCCTCAGCCTCTTTTTCTCCAGGCTAAACAACTGCAGGTCCCTCAGCTGCTCCTCATAAGACTTATTCTCGAGACCCTTCACCAGCTTCGTTGCCCTCCTCTGGACATGCTCCAGCACCTCAATGTCCTTCTTATAGTGAGAGGCGCAAAACTGAACGCAGTATTCAAGGTGCGGCCTCACCAGTGCCGAGTACAGGGGCATGATCCCTTCCCTAGTCCTGCTGGCCACACTATTTCTGATACAGGCCAGGATGCCGTTGGCCTTCTTGGCCACCTGAGCACACGACCGGCTCATATTCAGCCGGCTGTCKAGCAACACCCCCAGGTCCTTTTCCGACAGGCAGCTTTCCAGCCACTCTTCCCCCAGCCTGTAGCGTTGCATGGGGTTGTTGTGACCCAAGTGCAGGACCCAGCACTCGGCCTTGTTGAATCTCATACAGTTGGCCTCAGCCCATCGATCCAGCCTGTCCAGATCCCTCTGTAGAGCCTTCCTACCCTCGAGCAGATCAACACTCCCACCCAACTTGGTGTCATCTACAAACTTACTGAGAGGGTGCACTCGATCCCCTCGTCCAGATCATTGATAATGATATTAAACAGAACTGGCCCCAATACTGAGCCCTGGGGAACACCGCTTGTGACCGCCCGGCAACTGGATTTACATCCATTCACCACCACTCTTTGGGCCCGGCCATCCAGCCATTTTTTTACTCAGCAAAGCGTACGCCCGTCCAAGCCATGAGCAGCCAGTTTCTCCAGGAGAATGCYATGGGAAACGGTGTCAAAGGCTTTACTAAAGTCCAGGTAAACAACATCCACAGCCTTTCCCTCATCCATGAAGCGGGTCACCTTGTCATAGCAGGAGATGAGGGTAGTCAAGCAGGACCTGCCTTTCCTAAACCCATGCTGACTGGGCCTGATAGCCTGGTTGTCCTGTATGTGCCATGTGATGGCACTCAAGATGATCTGCTCCCTAACCTTCCCCAGCACCGAGGTCAGACTGACAGGCCTGTAGTTCCCCGGATCCTCCTTCTGATCCGTCTTGCAGATGGGTGTCACACTTGCTAACCCTCCAGTCAACTGGGACCTCCCCGGTTAGCCAGGACTGCCGATAAATGATTGAAAGTGGCTTGGTGAGCACTTCCCCCAGCTCCCTCAGTACCCTTGGGTGGATCCCATCCAACCCCATAGACTTGTGTGTGTCGAAGTGGTGTAGCAGGTCCTTAACCATTTCCCCTTGGATTATGGGGGCTTCATTCTGCTCCCCGTCCCTGTCTTCCAGCTCAGGGGGCTGGGTACCCCGAGAACAACTGGTCTTACTATTAAAGGCTGAGGCAAAGAAGGCATTAAGTACCTCAGCCTTTTCCTCATCCTTTGTCACTATGTTTCCCCCCGCACCCAATAAAGGATGGAGATTCTCCTTAGCCCTCCTTTTGTTGCTAATGTTTTTATAGAAACATTTTTTATTGTCCTTTACTGCGGTAGCCAGGTTAAGTTTTAGTTGGGCTTTGGCCCTTCTAATTTTCTCCCTGTATAACCTCATGACATCCTTGTAGTCCACCTGAGTTGCCTGCCCCTTCTTCCAAAGGTCATAAATTCTCTTTTTTTCCCTGAGTTCCAGCCAAAGCTCTCTGTTCAGCCAGGCCGGTCTTCTTCCCCCGCCAGCTCATCTTTCAGCACGTGGGGATGGCCTGCTCCTGMGCCTTTAAGATTTCCTTCTTGAAGAATGTCCAGCCTTCCTGGACTCCTTTGCCCTTCAGGTACAGAACAAATAAAGGACACCAAAAGAAGTTAATTATGCCTCAAGGGGGAGTAAAATATCAAGGGTATCAACTTATGCAGAAGGAAGGAAGAAAAAATCTGTGCCTGCCTACAATCAATCAGTTCACCTTTAAACCTGAAACTCTTCGAGCTTAAATAGGGTGATATTAAAGACAAAGGCAACATACTGCCATCTTAGAAGTTCAGCCTTCTGTCTTTGTTCATTCTTCAGCAGTATCCCTTGCATGTGAAGATGCAATGGAGTTTTCACTGCTCTGAGCTGCCTTTTATCACCTTGGTGGTCCATGCTGTTCTGCTGAGATCTGTCCTGGTTCTGGTTGCTCACAGATCTTTTCAAACAGTCCTCGATATTTAACAACTGACCTGTGCCTGTTACAGTTCCATGGAGTGCAGCTTTTCAGGATTACATAAACTTAAATCTAAAGATGCTGGCTGGGTTCTTCTGTAGCAGAGTGCTTAAGCTCAGTTTTATGAGCTTGTGTGCATACATACATATGCTTCAGTCATATTGAATCAATGAGTGAAATAAAAAGTATTGCTGAGCTTAAATGTGGATCTTATGGTGGATTTAAGCACATTTTGCTGAAGCAAAATGTCAGTGTTGTGCATTCTCCTGTAAAATCATAGAGGGAGCTAATTATAACTGCTTGGTTTTATGCAGTACTAAATTGTTTTWAAAAATGACTGATTCTGGTGGCCACTGACAAGTACAATCTGTGTCTGCTAATAGTTCTGTTTTCTGTAGATCTGTTTTCCTAAAGCTTTTGGGAGCAAATTTAGGTTCAGCGTGTTCAGCTGAATTTAAATTACTGTCAGACCAATTATTTACATGTACCTTGCCTCTGTGAAAGAGGCTGTACAACATGCTGGCTGAGGGGGAATCACAGATTTATAGGTTTTAGAGCAAAGGGAGAACATGATGTTATCTAAACTGACTGCAGCCCTGCCCAGTCCATAGGTTCTTTTATTTACCTCAGCAGCTTGAGGTTGACCAAGAGTGTATTTTTGGAATGACATCCAGGCTTGATTTAAAGACTCCAAGTGCTGCAGAGTTTGTCACAGTCATTGGGAGTTTGTTCCAATGGTCAATTACCCTTTCTCTGAAAAATACCCTTTCTCTAAAAATCTGTACCTTATTTTTTTGGAACTCTGTTAATGTCTGTCTTCTGAAAACTGAATCTTGCTGCTTGACTTCCTCAGCAGGACTGGGGAGCCCTTTATTTTCCCATAGATGTTTCTTGTGATGGTTAATCTATATTTTCATGGTGTCAGAAAAATTTCTTTATACTCACAAACCCAGTTAGGCAGACATCTTTTACACCCCAGTATTCCCATGCTAAGGCTCTGACATAATAAAAATATGTCATTTTAGAAAAGAGTCGATATGACTGAGGTGCTTTTTATTTCAGTTACTAACCACTGGTTTATCATTAAATATAATTCATGGCTGGGATATTAATACTGGGAAAGAAAGGGTATTCGGTATATGCTGTACTTATACTATAGAAATCATGGTTGCTCCAGTGTCCCCCAAAATATTATTTTCAGTATTTCCTTGAATGTGTCAAACATGTTTTGTGAATGGCTTGAGTTCTCTGTTACTTCGTTTTCCATAAACAATTCCCATGGAGTCATATGGCCGGATGATATCAAAAAGGTATCTGGTCCATGCCCTTGCCCGTAGGCAAAATCAATAATTACTGTGAGCCTGTATAATCTTCCTTTCATTCTTTTCTACTGAGAAGTTGAAATACAATCAACATATTATTTCCTCAGAGAATGAAAATTACAAAAAGAAGGGTTTTCAGAAAGCTTGAGCAGTAACCTGTGTCCTTTCTCACATGGTTCCCTTAGAAATCAAGTAAGATCAATGAGAGTCACTGTTGGTAAATCCTGCCTTGATGCATTTGTCTTGCTGCTTTATGAGTAATTACTGTTCCTGTTTTCTCCTTAGGGCTCTTCCTGCGATGATGCAGTGGGTCCGAACTCAGAAACCAGGAGAAAGTGGTGTGAATATTATCACTGCAGATTTTGTAGAACTTGGTGACTTTATCAGCACAGTCATAAAGCTCAACTATGCCCTGGATGAAGGTGGAGATGACACTACTTGATAGTAATATAATATRTGTGTTTGTTGCGTTATTTAGAATTTAAAAAAAAAGATTGCATTTTAAAAGAATTATCTTGTAAAACACTGATCTTCCTATAACACGCTGAGGTGTTTAGGGCTTTAGTGGGTGGGTGTAGGGGAAATGTTTTAATCAGTTACAATCATTTTTTACATTTGTGTTTCATGTGAAGAGCAAAACTAAACGTGTTTACAGTGTTTGATAAAAGAAGGCCATTTACATGTTTTCTGTGAGGTACCAAATACGATTCATGTGTCTTCTATGGTTATGAACAGTGCCAAGAAATTTGCTGCTTTCGGAGCAAGGGGATATGTGTTGCCCTCTGCCTGCCCACAGCAGGATTCCTGACGGTGTGAGCATTACACCGGGAGACTAAGGACAGTCTATCTGGCCCGAAAATTTTAAGCTGCTACACTTCATCTGTTAGGTGGTTTAACTGATTGTATTTATCACTGAGCTACAGGTTTAAATGCCTTTGTGAAGTAAATCCAAAGTCATGCCTCTGACACAAGCATAATCAATGGACAGTAAACATGATGTATTACATAGCTTGCACAGAGCACAGACGAAACCCTGCTTGCTCTTCATTCTCAAAATGAGAGATGTCTCCACCCCAGGTCAAGACGGCAGAGACGTCGTGCTGGCCTAACTCTGTTCTAGGAGCTCCCAGTACATATTTTCCCTGGTTTTTGCAGGAACAAAGTTAGGCCAGCTTGGAGCACCACTCCTTCCCAGGGTTAATCTTAGGTATGAGCCTGATCCAACGTCCACTGAATTTAATAGGAAAATTTCCTGTGTTTAGCATGGGTTGGGCGTAGGATCAGTAAATTGTGTGTACTGTAAGGTGGGCAGGATTTTGTCCCATAGTGGAAACCTGCTTTCTGCAGGACTAAAACTGCACTGAAAAAACAGGTGCAGTCTAAGCTTCTCTTTAAGGCAGCTATGAACACAACACTTCTCTGCTGATTACAAAAAAATCAGTGCTAGTTTCATCAGTGAAAAATTGCTGTACTAAAGAGTGTAGTAATTCAATTTCTAGCTAATAACAATACTCTATAGTCCTTAAATTGTTTGTGGGGTATAATACTGCATAACACAACGTTGGAAGTCTACTGAATGGCTCTAGCAGCAGAATCGCTGATCATCCTACTTTTAATGAAACATATATAAAACTCAGATATATGGAAAACTTAGTGAGTTATAAATGAGAGCATTGCCACTGTATGACACCTAACTGGATACAATGCAATCAGTCATACCTCCTGAACACATCAATGCAGAGGCACATGACTTTGGAAAGCAAAACATTTCACTTGTGCAAAACAATAGATGCTCTAATGTCTTACAGTGAAAATGCTCTTTGAAATATTGCAGGGCTTTATGGGATAAGACTAGGGTCAAGTTTCCACTGATGTTACTAGAACTTTGGTTGAGTGAGAAAAGAGAATGGCATCATACGGTCCTTTGCTATTTTCTATCAGATGATAAGGACTACCATCTACCATCAGAGTTTAGAAAAATAAAAATGGTCTTATCGAACAGGTGGGTTATGGGGGGTTATAGGGTTTTTGTTGTTTTTAGTTTAGGATGAAGTGGAATAAAATGTACACTTGCTGCTATTTTGTACTGAGAGGGTGCCTTGGAAAAAGTGTGTTTGTGTGTACTATAAAGAAACATTTAAGTGTATGTGTACTATAAAGACACATTTAAATGTATGTATGTGAAACAAAGACATCCATGCACACTTGCATAATGATATTTTGGTTTCTGGACAGGAGTATTATAAATTTGGTTGAAAAAAACTGCAGGTGTTAGGAAGTTACGATGCCTCCTTCAGTAGCAGTTTTTTCTGTGTAGGTTAGGACTGTAGGATTCATCCCCAGTGAAATCTGTGATCTAAGCCAGTTAGGTTTTTTACAGCATTAAAAACTTTACCCCAACGGCCCCAAAAATTTACCAAGAGTCTCATCTTTACATTGAACAAGGGGTAGGACTCTAGTGCTTTCACCCACGGCTAAGCAAGGTACGGGGTGGGTTGAGGTACTTTGTTTCCAGTTTTCACAGGCTCTCCACGCAAAATTGATGTAACAGGCACATAAAATGAAACATGAGCATATGGTTTCTTTGAACCCACTCTATGTGGGTGTCCCACATAGAAACATGAAAATGTTTGCTTATTTATTGGCGACATAGTGTGAAATGCTCTTTTCATTTTTCCGTTTAGCTGGATTTGTTTGCTTCCAGATTCTCCCTGTCATCCTTCAGCTACTTAAGTGTAGTCAAAAGAGTTAACCTATTCTTTTAATATAGTAAAGTAATCTGAAACCTTGGATGGAGCAAAAAATAGGTTTCTTTTTTTGGATTCTGATTGAAATTCTGTTGAATCTGAGAGCACCAATAACACAGAGTTCGTCCTGGGATCCCCCCACTCAAACACACACCAGACACACCGAGCTTTTCGCTTACACAGAGGTGTACTCAAAGCAAATGTTACGCTGTATTTAAGAAAAGTGTGTGTGTGTGTGTGTGTGTGTGTTCCTGTATATATGAATAAGTATAGAGCTATCTTGAGCTTGTTAGCATTGTTATGAAATGTTCGCTTAGCATCAGTTTTATTCTAATTGTCATTTGGGTGCTGGAAAATAAAAGCAAAGCAAAAAAAAAATCCTCTGACAAGAAGGATAATAGACAAATCATATAGTTTCTCCATTAATGGAGGGAAAAAAAATCTTAGCAAAATGTTATATTTGGTCAGAAAAAGTATGTTTTCATTTAGCTGTCGATCTCCTTTCTGTTGGAGAAGCACAGCGCTTCATGTTAGGGACAGGTAAACAAACTTGCATTAATTACTAAAACAAAAAAGTGTGTGGGGGGGCATACTATCCACGCTCTTCTGGCGATTTCACCTGCAAGGCCCCAAAACTGTAATTGAACTGTCCTGATAGGGATGCACTCCCTGTTGATGCTGTTTGGGAGATTTTGCCAGAAAAGAACAAGCCAGAAGGGACTATGCAGCACAACTGAACCATTCGAGAGCCCAGTTTTGCCACCCATATGCAGCTAAAACTCTCTTTGATTTCAACCAGAAATGTGCTTGTGGGATTGGGTCAGATGTGTTGTTTGCCCTGATTTGTTTGGGAGGTTTCTACACTTGTATTATGAGGAATCTGGCATGGGAAGTTAGATGACTGTAATCAGCCCATCAGAGGAGAAATACCTGTCTACGCTATTGATCTTCATAAGCATCTGTTTACTCAAACTGTCATGTCATTCTCTGCCAAAACATTTATTTTCTTCCTGTGCTCATTTTCCCCCTTGCTGTGTTCATTCTGTGCACATCAAGTAGTGTTGTTTTCTGATGTTTTCACGTGATTACTTGATCCTTTCTTTTCAGTCATACTTGAAAAATTGTGGGTGCGCTGCACAACACAGGCAGTGTCTCAGCTGGTGTAAACCTGCCTAGCTCCATTTTTCAGTTTACACAAGCTGAGATGTCTTTGTTTGGTACTGATCCAACCTGCAGTGATTTGGACCAAATAGCAGCTGGTCCTGGGGTCTGATTCCTGCCTTGTGTGGAGAGGTGTAAGATCAGAATCAGACCACAGGAGCCTAGTTTTAAAATCAGTGGGTTATTTGCATTCACTTGCTGTTGGTTACATTACTGGTTTTGTAGGTCCTGCCATTCAAGCCATTCTTTTAAATATACACATGTGTGTGTAAATATATGCATACGTGCATGAGAGGGAATGTATGATACTGTATGCTGGGCTAAGTCTTTCTGTCATACTGATACAAATCTAGACCATTTCTACTAATTTCAAAGCAGTTACTCAAGTTTTAGCCTGGGATGAGAGGGAGCAGATAGCCAGTGTATAGTAAGTATATGCTGTGTTGCAAAGGAAATTTAAAATTGTGGAGGTTAAATCTACAATATCAAAACAGTGGAGTACCCTGAAAACATAGCTCCAGTGCTGTTTATCCTGAATGTAGTATATGGAGCCTAGGTATTAGCAGCTGAGTAGGCTATTTGGTGATTTCAGCAGTTCAGTTAACACCATTTTAAACTTCTAAACTCCTTTTCAGTGAAGTAAAAGCTAATAGTGTATATGATGTATTTGCCATATCTCAGTGGTAGCTTCTGTGTTACATACAGTCAGCGTTGTTCTGAATTGTATATGTTTACCCAATGATGAGGTTAAAATGTGCTGTATAGTATGTGCAATGTATTGATTACAAGTATGTTGGAGTTCAGTGATTTATTTAGTTTTTACTGTGCTGCTGTTTTGTAGGTATGTGTGTTTGGGAGTGTGGATTGTCTACAATGTACAAGGAAATAATAATTAATCCTAAAGGAAAAGGGCAGTTATGTAACCTGCCTTAATGCATTCACATAATCTTGTTTAAATCCCATGATTATAAGTTCTGATTTCAAACATTACCAAGGATTGTCCATAGGGCTGACTCCCTCACCTTTTGGCACTAAGGAGTTAAACTTGAAGTTACTTGGAGCTTTCTTACATATTGGTAAATAAAGAATAGAATGTTTGCCTGATCGACTATCTTGATCGTACAAGGTGGCAAAGACATGGTTTCTAGTGTGATACAGATCAAATCACTTCTGTGCACACACAGCTCCTGCTGATGCCAGCAGGAATTGTGATCATGTAATTGAATGGCCAAAAATTCATCTTCTGGGATACAGTCATGATAGGAGGGTGGTGGTACCCTGGCTTTGGGGAAGCGCCTGGATGCTATGCAATACTGCTCATGTCCCGTAGCTGTAAATTCACAGGAAGAGCTTTGAACTCTGCTCCAATCTAGATTGGACTGTAAAAACCCTTATGTAAAAATGATAAATGTCAGAGGCTGAGCAGCCTGGCCTGGCCTGCCCACATACAGCATTCTGCTTTCAGGAGCCGTGGCAGCTTTAATTAAAAAAGCTATAATAATTTCCCAGTGGCTGGCAGGACCTAGTGCTTTAGTTAGGAATCTCTACATTGCCCACATATGACCCCTCTACCATTGCCACAGCCAGGTCTAGTTCTCCCTTCATGGTTTCTGTCTGAGATGCTTCTGCCTGACGCCAAGGGTAATTCTGAAAGACGTACTCAACACAGAGGGGGTCCACCTCGTGCCTGGCCGGTTGGACGTGTGGGCCCTACGGTATGTTTGGTGTGAGGTCAGCTTCAGTCAGACCCACCTGAACAGTGGTTGAGGGAAGGCAGAAGTCTGATTTCAGACCCTCTTCTGTTATCTTTGTCTAGTTAAAATGCAGCATCTTCCCACTCTTCTCCTTTGCCTCTGCTCCGTGCTCCTTATCTCAACTTCTGCATACGCATCCCTTTAACTGCCAGCTGTGAGCAACACTGCTCAGAGTTAGTATTATAGGTTTGTCATCCTCACTACACCATAGCAATCCACAGGTTCTTATAAGATGTTAAGTACGGGGCTAAAAGATGGCAGTGTCCCATATGTGATGGGGATGTCCCGGGATGTCCCACATGTCCTGGGATGGTTTATCTCCACACTCCAAGTTACGAACACATGTCCTTTTAGATGGGCCTCACCTTGGCTGATGAGAATTCAGTTATAAACTTTCTCCCTCCAAATTAAAAACAGATTGGGTGATGTGCCAATGAGTATCTCCTAAGATAGAGGTACACTTAGGCTTTTTTTTCTGCAGTGAGATGACACATACTAGCCTATTCCCTCAGCTCTGGGTCCTACAAAAGTCAATTTGATTGGGAGAGATTCCTCGAGTAGCTGAAATCAGTTTTGCTGTGAAGCTGGGATCCTTTAAGCAGAATGCTGGGTTTATGTGTAATTATTATTATTGAAAATAAAAATGCGTGGTTAAAAATATAATTTTAAAAAGAAAAAGAAGAAATATCTGGGCTTGCCAGGACAGTTGTTAAGTTTTTGACTGCCTCAGTCATCAGTAGCTTTAGGATCATGTAGGTGATGATTAGGATGTTATTGCCACACTGCCTCCTGACACTGTTCAGGGTCTCTGTACACAAGCCTTATTATTCCCAGCGAGCATTAATGCATTTGAATGACTTTTCTCCATCTTGGTGGGAAGGACAATTGTGTAACACCGAGGACATGGAGCTCCCTGTGTGTTGTACCCACAAAGGTTCACAGAGCTGCACCTTCTCTTTTTAGGATCTATTCAATGGTACTTTAATAAATGTCGTGTAAAAAATGCCTACAGTTCTGTATAGCAAATGTGAATTTTTATGACAAGAATGTGTATTTAATGTAAAAAAAGAGTAATATAAAATCCAGTTTCTTTGTATCCAGTGAAACATCTAATAAAGCTCTGGTACCGGTATTCTTGGTTTATGGCTTCATTGCTGCATTCAAGACTTTACATGTAGGAGGCTTCTTAAACACAGTTTTGCAATATGGGGTGGAGTCAGATGTTAGACCCAGGCTGTGCTATTATGTTAGGAGCTTACGTGGACTGCCCCATGAGGGGCATCATTCCACATGGTTACTGTGGGACCCTTGAATACCACAGGACGCTGTGATGTGTTTGTGCTGCCAGGGACACAGCAGGCTCTCGGCTACCTCTTTCCCCAGCAGGGCTTTCCAGCCCCAATTTGCCTCAAGCACCAACGCGTATGACCCAGCTCTGTAGCCTGCATGAGCCCATGCTGCTACTCTTGCCATTGGTGATATCTTGTAAGAAGGAGGGAGATGGAAAGCAGGAACTAGACCTCTGAAATGTTAGTTTGTCCCATTGCTCCCCTGGGCCCTCTCAGCATTGCTGCCTGCAGCTCACGTAGGCACGGTGAGGAGTGCCCGCCACTGTTGCAAACTCAGCTTGCCTGCAGGTCCTGGTGGAGCAGACTAGCTGCTGCCTCAAGCCTGGCTCCAGCATATGCCAGCCAGCAGGTGAGTTCCCTCCATCATCTCCCTGGTGCCTCCTGTGGGGTTCGGGGACCTGTTCCTCGGAGGGGGATGCAGGCAAGCCCCCACCAAGAGCTCTCTGCACCCAGGAGCATGGCCAGCAAGGCTGGGCTTTGCAGTGTCCTGCAAAAGTGAAGTGTGGCATGTTAGAAGCTAAAGCCTTTCTGCATGGCAACAGCTTGGAGTTTAAGGTTCATATTACTTTTTCTTTCTAGTGAGGCCAGAAGTGTTTTCCAGGACAGACCTCTCTTGCTCACCTCTCCTACCGAGTCACAGGCAAACCCAGCCCAAGTGCTCTGCTCCCGCACTCTTCATGCCCTCTCACTTGGCCCAGTTTGAAGTCAAGGAGCCAGGTGCAGGCTGCCAGGGTTGCAGAAGAAGGTGCCATGAAAGATGAGCAATGCCCAGGAGGCCTCTCTGTCAGTGCCTCCCTGCAGAAACCCATGAATTAAATTTGCCTGCTGCTTAAAATGTCTCCCCACCTCTTCCTATCCCACAGGTACTGTCTTACCAACAGGATCGTATGGGCTGCTCAGTACACAGAATGAATTTTCCTCATTACAAAAGTGGTTCTCTTCTCTCCCTTTTTTTACCTAAAATACTCCAGTAAAAGCATCAGCAGGCCAACGTTACCCTGCTGTTGCAATAGCTACTTTATTCCAAATACGGGTTGCCTTTGTCCTAACTGTTAATATAGTGGTCTGATGATATGTGAGAATGCAGCCAGCTGAGATGCTGATGCCTTTAAGAAAGCATGTGTAACACTAGGTGAGACAAGTATTTAGTAAATGGTTCTGATTCCAGAAAGTAATTGTATATTAAATCACTGGATTTGAGAKGAGGGGAAAAAAAAGAAGAAAAATGTTTTGCTCTTATATGTTTTTAATTTGATAAGAGAGTTCAATTAAAATGCAACTATTCTCTCAGAAGGTCAATTTTAAATAGATTTTATGGACATAAGCAGTTTATGGGCATAGGCACAGTGTAAGTGATAAATAGGACTTCTACATTTTTGGCCCAGTTTCTTGCTCCTTAGTGCCCTAGCTGCAGTTTCTGGCATTATTCATTTATTTTTGTTTTTTCTCCCAGCAACTGTGAAATTTCTGAGGAAAAAATAATTGCATTGTAAATGTATTGATTGAAATCAAAGTAACTTAAATAACTGGTCTTAATCAGGTTTAAATCTTTAAGTACAAAACAGCGATTTAGATAATGAATTTTAGTCTTGCTTTCCCTTTTTTCATCATAGTTTTTTGTTGTCTAAAGACAGGTTAATCCTTACAGATAACCATTAAGACCTGATTTAGCAACTAAGTGGAATAGCACATTAGACTTGGTATGTCTTTGCTAACAGGAGGGTGAGCTATACACATGGGTAAACAAGTATCTGTTTTAACATACATTCATGTAGATTGTTATTTCATCTTTTATTTTGTGAGGAAACAGCAAAAGGCATGTCTTATTTATGAACGTTTTTTTTTTTTTTTAGTTTTTTCCATGCTGTATCCTGGAGATGATTAGAGTGAATTAGCGCATATAAAATCAGCACTATGGCTAATAAAATAAGTGTTGTAAATAAAATGGAGCTAAATATGCTGGATCACAAAGAAAATCTGTATCAACACTGAAATCTATGGGAAGTCATTTGCTAAATGAAAAAAGTTTGATCTAGAGTTAAGGATTTGAGTAGGATTTTTTTTATATAATTATTGAATTCTTTTATTTTTTTAGGACCAAAAGGCCCCAAAAATGTGCATATGCTTTTTGTTCATAGATGAGCAGAAAACAGAAGTCTTCCTGGCTTTTAAGTCAATTTTTTTCAGTTTTGAAAAAGCTAATTATTGAATTGAACTAAAGAGAGGAAAGCTTATTGATCTGCTGCAGAGATCCCACATGCCAAAAAAGTCGGTCGCTTCAGGAAACTTTATTCCTTGGTGCTTAGAGCTGGGGACCTCACCCATTTCAGCTTTTTACATTTGTCCGTGTTTCAGTGTGAACAAAGTGGAAATTATTTTACAGTACTAAATTGTAAATGTAAGCTTCAATTTGGATCAGTATCGATCAACAAAGCTTCCATCTCTCTAAAATGGTGGAAGTGATACCCAATTTTCATATAGTCATTAATAGCTAGCAAACCTGCCCAGAAATGAGGACAGCTGGAATAAAATCTGCAGCTCTTGGGAGAGAGGGAGAATTTGACTCTTGTGCTGGTGGAGAGGAGCCCGGCGGGGGTGGCACAAAGTGCGGAAGGAGCTGATCAGCTGAAAGGGACCCAAATGCAGGGATGAATTTCACGGGATCACTCTGAACAGCATGTCCTGGGGGGCTGTGGTGTGGAAGAAGAAATGTATTTTGGGGAGAGTCAATGAGAAAGTGGGAAAATCTAAGAACATGGGGGCTTTGTTCACCTGAGAGGGGAATTATTGCCTCAGGCGGCATCCCATGGGAAGGGACTGGATTTACTGCTTTATAAAATGCAGCAGTAAATGCTCCAGGTGTTTTGTTTCACTGGGAGACGCAGATGTAAATACCCTGCCTGGCTGATCACACAGATTCAGCCCAGCCAGTATGGCTTGAAAGACATACCTGAGCACCTTCACCTTCCAATATGCATATTTGAGCCAGACCGAGCCATGGAAATAGAAAAACACTAAGACTGAACAATGAGCTGCAGGCAGGTAGGAGCTTGCAGGGCTTCAGGAGAGCCATTGCTCCCTCACAGCATTCAGATTAAAAGGAAGAGAGCTTTAAAAAACTCCTGTGCTTGATTTATGTGATGCACACAGTCCTTGCTCATTAATGCCACACGATCTATGCAGATACAGTTCCTTGTTCCTGTGCAGTTTGCACAGGTGAGGAAGCGTCATCCTCATTAGCAAAACTATTGTCTGACCAAACTGCTTCCATTCCCCAAGTAGCCGTCACATTTCTGAAACTCGTAAACATCTTAAAATAAATTTTGTACAATTCGCAAGGAAGAACTGGGGGGCATGAGCTGGGATGTATTTTAGATACGTCGGGTACCACATGCACAAAACAGCCAGAATAGATCTTTTTTCGTAAGTACAAAAGCCTATTATTAGCCAATTGCCTAAGTCCTCTGGCTTTGCTTTTCTAGTAACTCAGAAAAAACAGGAAACCCATCTCTCAGCTTGCATTCAAATCAAGGAGGACGGTGCATTATGTTACTGGGTGATACCTGAACGAATTGCTTATTCCTGAGCTTCCAAGCCCTGCCTGCCCTGGTGCAGATCTATCCTGTAGACAAGGCGCTGTGGGTGACAGCACTGACACCATGCAGGGTTTAGCACTTTCATCTTTCTCTAGTGCTGTACTCGTCAACCTGGCAGTCGTCTGACCAGAGTCATCAAAGATCTTACAAAAGGTTTTTGAGGGTTGGTTTCTTGATAGCAAATCACCATTTATTTCCCTGCAGTAATGGGAAGATTTGCCCGTGTTCATTAAAACACTTGACCCAAAATCTGAGCAAACTCCTTTTCCACTGTGTCATGTATCTGCTTCCGCATAAAATTCACTTCTGCTCTTCTTCTAATTACAGCAATAAAAAATAGAAAGCATGAGAAGTTGTCGGAAATAAAGCATACTGGATGTACTTTTACATGCTCAAGCCTTGTAGCTCATATAGAGTCACTGCAAGCTCCCAAAGCAGCCAATATATTTTAATAATCCCATTGGCATTGGATTGTTTCAACAATAAGTGTCTGGTTTTATATTTTAACTGAAATTAAATATGCAATTAGCAGTGAATACAGACAGCGAGTGGCTGTAGCCTATTCTCTGGGTTATTGAGAAACGTGTATTTGTCATCTGTCTACTTTTCAATCCTCTAATGACTGTTAGCATCAGCACTGAAACAAACTGTAAATAATGGAGCAATAAAATTCATTTGTTCTGGCAGTCAAAAAAGCGAATCACAGTAGGGATCATGAGGAAAGAAATAGGAACAAATCAGAGCACATCATTTGTGTTCATTTAAGCAGTGTCTGCATCTCGAGTACTGGGTGCAATTTGGTTAGCCAGTCTTAAGGAGCATGTGACAGATCTGAAAAAGACTCAGAGAAGGGCAACAAGGATGAGCAAAGTTGCAGCCAACTTCCACCTCAGGAAAGACTAGGTCAGGACTCTTCAGACTGGAGAAGAGGCTGATACGAGGAGGTATGATAGACAGCTATGAAACCATGAGTGGCATGGAAAGGGTGGACTGCAACTGGTGGCCCGCGGGTGGGAGGAGGCATCAGCTGAATCTTGCCGGAGGAATGTTCAGAGCAAAAAAAAGGAGGGGATTTCACCTCCTGTGCAGTTACACTGGGGAGCTCCTTGCCGTGGGATGCTGGGGTGGGCATTGAATGTTTTCATCAGCCCAAAGGGAGACTAGGCAAGTTCATGAAAAATAAATTTATTGAAGGTTACTAAATACACAGACAGTGAATTCGTCTCAGGGAGTTCCTAAGCTGCGAGTAGTTGGGGGCTGGGAGGGTGCTTAGGAGCTGTTGCTTCATAACAGAAGGAAAAAATACTACTTTTGATGGTAAATAAAGCATAATCTTTCACACAAATCAAAATCCGATAGCACTTGTCTAGCGATGAATAGGAGAACAGTTAATTCATGTTATATGGATGTGGAAGTAAACTCTCCTTGGATAGCTCACCCTTGAGCACCCCACTGATTTGTTATCATAGAGTCACAGAATAATTCAGGTTCATCTATTTCTGTATTTAATCCTTCCTAATACCCTTGGCTAGACAGGATTATCAGATGCTGAAAACATTATCTTGGAGGAAAAGATCCTGCTATACCTTCATTCATCTATTTGATGTACTGATTTTCGTAAGACTGCTTGGCTATTCACCCAACGCGCATTTGTGTAACAGTATTTTTGTGGGCTAAAGATTTGCGCATATAATTTACAGCAGAGTGGAGAACCAGGAGTACTTTATTAGCTGTAGTCACAGCTTGTCACAGGGCCTTGTGTCAAACCGACCTGCATGCCTCATCTCCATAGTCCAATCTAACAAGCTATTGTGTCTTCATGCTCCGTGTTCAATGAAATAAAGATCGCAATAGCCTTTTCCAGATGAAAAGCAAGCTTCCACATTGAATGCTTTGGGATGATTAACTACGTAGTTATACAAATAGGTAATCATACCCACGATTCATGGACTTGCACAAAATAGCAGTGCTCCAATTAATCAAACCTTTTAGAGACGAGTTTGTCGTCTGCTTGAATTACTGCATTACTAAAGCTCTAATATGGTCAGATCAGGTGCTTTTTTGTAATATGAGGATTATTACTCTGTACATCTGTTTGTGCAGACAATGTACTCTGCAAGAAAATCAGGTAATCTGTATTCTCCTTACTAGAACAGTTAAATGTGCAAGCTAAACTTGGCTGAACCTTTTTGTACATGTGCATCATCGGTCTGCATGTAATGGGGAAGGGAGGGGAAACTTATTTCAAAAAGCTGCTTGCAAAATCCGACAGCACCACCGTAAGCACCAACTACATAGTCTGAACACTGGGAGTTTAGCTTGCATATAGCAAAATCAAAGTTGAAAGCGAGGGATTGGTTGGGGCAATTAGCTGCCTCCTCTTTGAAATGCAGCAAGGCAAAGCTGGTGTATCTCAAGGCCAGTGAAAATTAATGGGGGTGTTGTATCACACATTGCCAGCTAGTGCTGGAAGCATGCTTGCTTTTTCAGTGAGGACTAAGGCTCCTTGCATTTACTGCAGAAGAGGAGCATGGACCACCCAGCCAGCCATTACAGAATACTTAAGATACAAAGAATTTAGGCTTTGGATTTTATTGGCAAAAATTTATTAAGAGCTGGTGCCCTGGGCTACCCCACCGCTCTATCCAGAGGAAAGCACATCAGGTAGGATCTCAGCTTTCTAAGGGCTCAACTAAATGGTTCTGGTTTTTTAAAATTTGGCGGCAGTTTGGCCTGGTGGTGACAAATTGGCAATTTAAAACCAGAAATAGGAGCAGATGAAAGCAAATGCAACCCCACCCTTCCTGGAGCCATGTAAGAGGAGGCTGTTTGCTGGTAAAGGGAGTAAACATGGCTGCTGCTGCTCTCAAATGTTTGTCATCTTCCCTCTGCTTTCTTTTTAATAAAGCCTGAGTCCTAAATTAGAGCTTGCTAAAAGGACTTGACAAAGAGAAATGTAAACCAACAATTTATGATGAAGCTGCTTTTCAACTTTCAGGGCTGCTCTTCCTGTATGTTGAAAGTGTCAGTTGTGCAAAGGCTGCAGTTAAATAAGTGTAAAGTGTGTTAATTTGCCTGTAATCATAATGGTTAACACAGTAGAGCTCTGAGGAGCTTTTCCCCTGATGTTGTCTTTGTGCAGCTAAGACTAGATTTTGGATTAAATAAATTCAACTTTTAGAGTAAAAAAGGAGCTTAATTTAAAAGACCAAGTTACTGATGTGAGAAGTTGTATATATGTTACTAAATTAATTATTCAGTGAACCTCCTGCTACTTTTTTTTTTTTTTTAATTTGCCCTTTTTCCAGACGTTCAGAAAAAGCTCTTGACCTTCTAGAATGATGAAATAAATAGCTTGGAGAATTACGCTGACAATTTTGTAGTAACTTTTAGTCCCATAGCATTGTGCAGAAGAATAGAGAATTGGACCAGAATGTCTCACTTTTCATATCAAACCAAACACTTGACCTGCTACTGCTGCAAGGAGCTCTTTTTTTCTCTTTCTTGGGCGTCGTGGACAAAAACAGGACAAAAACCTGATACTGTCAACCAGTGGTGTTTAATGCCAATGTCCTGCAGCTCCTATTACAGCCTTTGCTGCATCGATCGGATCAGGTGAGTGGAAGGAAGTGGTTTAGTGAAACCTTCGTGGGAGCAAAATATCGGTGGTAACTTTTGGTCTTGTGTGTCTTGTGGTACCCAGTGCATGCTCAGAAATAGTTTGTTAATAAACATAAATGGGATTTATTTATAGGTCTGCACTCTGTAAGAACACTGTAAGTTCTCTCTTACTTCAAAGCAAGTGGTAAATATTGTAGCATTAATGATCTGAGTGCTATTTTGATGCATTGAGAATTTATGATACTGAGTTGCAAGAACTTTGTCAATTTTTTTGAAAGGCCATGTAAAGGAGCTGAGCCAAACTATGTTTACAAAGATTTGTCAGTAAATCTATATATTTTTATACTCTAAGAAAAAAGAAACCGTGATTCTGCCCTGTAAACATCATACGTGCATATGTGTGAGCACTTGCCTGTGAGTATGCACTTAAAGCAGAGAAAGGTAGCCTCCTCCAAAGAGGAATTGTCCTGTGTTTTTGTGTTTTACAAGCTTGCCTGTGAGTTTTGTTTTGTTTTGTTTTGTTTTTTCCTTTTTGAAGTTTGTTTCCTGAAACCTATGTTTTTTCAACACAAAATTGCTAATGTCTCTCATGTTAGCCAAATATTTTGGCAGTGCCGGAGCCCTGGACTCCAGCCCCAGGCAGCTCCCCAGGAACAGGTCCATGTGCTGGCTGGTCTGCAGCTCTTCCATTCTCTTCTCCTGGGGTTCTTTTATGTTGCATAGAGCACTTAAATACCAACAGACATGCGGAAAATAGAGTATCTTGATTCAAGTCCATACTTCCCTAATAATTGGACAAGATGGAAGGGAACAAAGTGGTTTGGGGGCCTTTCTGTCGCTATTTTTGTGATTATAAAGGGGATGGGTAGCTTCAGAAGAGTAAAGGAGAAGAGAAGAGAAGAGAAGAGAAGAGAAGAGAAGAGAAGAGAAGAGAAGAGAAGAGAAGAGAAGAGAAGAGAAGAGAAAACACGTTTGTCTCCTGTTTCTCATGCATCTTTTCTCAAATTGCTATACAAAACCTGTGTGGTGGGTGGTTCAGAGCACATTGACCTTCCAAGCAGAAAATCCTTTTCCTTTCTGAGTAAAACCAGATGTTGATTCTCCCTGTCTGTGTTATATGTATTTGCATATGTGCGGCTGTTTGGGGGTCAGGTGCCATCTTTTAACATAGGATTGCCTTGTGCTTGCCTCTTACAGCATTTCTGGTGTAAGGATGTGTCCAGGTTTTGCTCTGTTTTGCCTGCTCTCAGTTTATTTGCTCCACTACCTCAGAGCTTGCCTGACATTTATACCTCTACAAAGTGAGGGTAAGATATTGGTGCTCTAATTTGCTAGCACTTCATATTCMCTTGGCAAAAGCGTAAAGCCTTGGGAAAGGGAGCTTCTCTGTGGATTTTGCAGGCAGCTGGGGACGGCAGTGGTGGGGAGCTTGGGGTCCGGCACGTGCCCAGCTGTCCATGGGTGAGCAGAAACAGCCTTCCCATCCAGTGGGGAAGGCAGCCTCTGCTACATCATGTTGCAAAGGATTACCTTTTAAACTACAATATGACTGCCAGTTTCTATACCTTCAAGTTGTTCTTAAACAACAGCATTTTCTTTGTCTGTCTGACTGTTGTATCTWAGCTGTGTTATTTGAGATCCCATTAATTGCATTTTTATGATAGATGGAGATGGCTCTTCTATTTCTTTGCTGTACCTCAAAGTTTGCCTTCAAAGGTACAGCTGGCTCTTCTGTATGGGTAACACCTCCCTGATAGTTCCTGAGCATGTCACGATATAAGCATGGCTCCGTAACACGTCCAGGTGCCTCTATGTTGCAGCTGTCTGTCCAGATGGCAGATAGAATGCTTTCTTTAAAACACTGCYTGCAAGCTACACTAATCCTGTTGCTTTGAAGGTGATGAACTGTGCAATTTTGAGTGTATTTGCGTATTGATGAAAGAAAAAAGAATTTTCAGGAAATCCAGGAGAGACATCTGACTCTGAAATGAGCTCCTTCTTCAGACCAGACCTGGGGCTTGGATAAATCTCAGCCTTTAAGAACCCTGTTCTTGGTTACTATAAATCCATGTGGTCCCATTGCAGTTATGAAAGCAGCATACGTACCAGCTTATTGCCTGGCTCTCATCTATGTTTATGTCTYGTTTATGTTTAATCACACTGAATCCAGCCCCCTGGGAATCATCGAGGATTCAAAATACTGCCACTCAGGCTGACCTGCAAGTCCCATGCAAAGAATGTTGCACTGGTATTGGGGGTTTTACAGGAATTTTGCAGTGGCTAATTGTGAACTAAGCTATCCCCAGGCACCTCTACTGGTCCTTCTGTTTTCAAACCGAAAAGTCTAGCATGGACTTTTTTTGGCAGGGAGGGGGACAAGAAAACATCCACTTTCAGGACAGTGTCCCCCCGCTTCCCCATCCCCTCCCTGCCCGAAAATGTACTTGTGAAACCTAAATACACTGAAGTTTGATAGGATTTAGAGGATCTGGGTTGCATCAGTCTGTGATAATTCCTTTCACAGTGTTGCTCAAGGACCAAATCAGGAGAAAATGGGGTGTTGGAAAACAAACAATGAATGTGCAATGTGGGCAGCAGTGAGGCTGCAGGGACAATTTACCTTAGTGCCACCAGCCAAACATTCAAATATGTTTGTGTGGTACTTTGAACAATTCAAGACTTAAATCAAAATGAGTGCTTTAGAGTGGCTTAGCAACCTATAAAATCCTACATTAAGGAGCCAAACACATGTAATGCGAGATGTGCTTGTTTTGTCCTGAAGTCCATAACTGTTGCTCTGCAAATGCTCAGTGTATTATTTCCAGTGCCAGCCACTGTTAAGGGTGGCATGACCTGCTTTGTAAGTCTCTGCTGCTTGATTCAGCAGTGTTGTGATCTAAAAGTTATATTGTTATGAATTATAAAACACAGTAATTCTTACTGCAGCACTGATCCATACAGTCTCAGCGTATGTTAGCCCTGGATTTAGCGCTGAATACTAAGGCATTAAATGGCAGTGTTTTCTTCCCCTTACAAGGGGTGATGGTGTGGCTGCAAATCACTCACCTGAATGCAGAAAATAAGGTTCTGCTGTGACTTAATTACTACAGATCTAATTTTCATAGCTATCCCCTTCTAGCCCAGCCAGAACTCAATCTGGCCACTGTCATAAGAGACAACAAAAAATGTTTTTACAAATATATTAATGACAAAAAGAGAGCCAGGAAGAACTTCCATCCTTTATTGGATGCCGGGGGGAACATTGCCTCCAAGGATGAGGAAAAGGCTGATGTACTTAATGCCTTCTTTGCCTCAGTCTTCAATAGTCAGACCAGTTATCCTTAGGGTATTCAGCCCCCTGAGCTGGAAGACGGGGACGGCAAGCAGTATAAACCCTCCATAATCCAAGAGGAAGCAGTGAACGACCTGCTACGCCACTTGGACGCTCACAAGTCCATGGGGCCGGATGGGATCCACCCGAGAGTGCTGAGGGAGCTGGCGGAGGAGCTTGCCAAGCCACTCTCCATCATTTACCAGCAATCCTGGTTAACGGGGGAGGTCCCAGATGGCTGGAGGCTTGCCAATGTGACACCCATCTACAAGAAGGGCCGGAAGGAGGATCCGGGGAACTATAGGCCTGTCAGCCTGACCTCGGTGCCGGGGAAGATTATGGAGCGGGTCATCTTGAGGGTGCTCGCAAGCCACGTGCGGGTCAACCAGGGGATCAGGCCCAGCCAGCATGGGTTCATGAAAGGCAGGTCCTGCTTGACCAACCTGATCTTCTCCTATGACCAGGTGACCCGCCTAGTGGGTGAGGGAAAGGCTGTGGATGTGGTCTACCTGGACTTCAGTAAAGCCTTTGACACTGTCTCCCACAGCATTCTCCTGGAGAAGCTGGCGGCTCATGGTTTAGACAGGTGTACTCTTCGCTGGGTAAAAAACTGGCTGGATGGCGGGGCCCAGAGAGTTGTGGTGAACGGACTTAAATCCAGTTGGCGGCCAGTCACAAGCGGTGTTCCCCAGGGCTCAGTTTTGGGGCCGGTCTTGTTTAATATTGTTATCAATGATCTGGATGAAGGGATTGAGTGCTCCCTCAGTAAGTTTGCAGATGACACCAAGTTGGGCGGGAGTGTTGATCTGCTTGAGGGTAGGAAGGCTCTGCAGAGGGACCTRGRCAGGCTGGATCGATGGGCCGAGGCCAACTGCATGAGATTCAACAAGGCCAAGTGCCGGGTCCTGCACTTGGGTCACAACAACCCCATGCAACGCTACAGGCTTGGGGAAGAGTGGCTGGAAAGCTGCCCGGTAGAAAAGGACCTGGGGGTGTTGCTCGACAGCCGGCTGAAGATGAGCCAGCAGTGTGCCCAGGTGGCCAAGAAGGCCAATGGCATCCTGGCCTGTATCAGAAATAGTGTGGCCAGCAGGACTAGGGAAGTGATTGTGCCCCTGTACTCGGCACTGGTGAGGCTGCACCTCGACTGCTGTGTTCAGTTTTGGGCCCCTCACTACAAGAAGGACATTGAGGTGCTGGAGTGTGTCCAGAGAAGGGCAACGAAGCTGGTGAAGGGTCTGGAGAACAAGTCTTATGAGGAGTGGCTGAGGGAACTGGGACTGTTTAGTCTGGAGAAGAGGAGGCTCAGGGGAGAYCTTATCGCKCTCTACARCTACCTGAAAGGAGGTTGKAGYGAGGTSGGTGTCRGTCTCTTCTCCCAAGTAACWAGYGATAGGACGAGAGGAAATGGCCTCAAGTTGCAACACAGGAGGTTTAGATTGGACATTAGGAACCATTTCTTTACTGAAAGAGTGATTAAACATTGGACCAGGCTGCCCAGGGAAGTGGTGGAGTCACCATCCCTGGAAGTATTTAAAAGGCGTGTAGATGAGGCGCTTAGGGACATGGTTTAGTGGGCATGGTGGTGTTGGGTTGATGGTTGGACTTGATGATCTTAGAGGTCCTTTCCAACCTTAATGATTCTATGATTCTATGATTCTGTGGTTATGGTTTCTCCTCCGCAGGCTGCTCCAGACTGCCATCGTATCCCTCTCCGCTGAGGCACCACAAGCTGCTTCACAGCCAACCAGAGGGGCATGTAGGCCTTCTGGTGGCTATGAAAGGGATAGTCCAAGATTGCGGTTTTGGCTATACAGTTTCCCATTTCAATGTTTGACATCAGTCTTGGTGAAAGAACCTGGAACGAGCTGAATACTTACTGCAGCATCAACATATTGCAATTGCCAGACCAACAGTACATTACATGAACACTTGCTTAACACCACCTTTGCCTTGTAACGAGACTCATAATGATAGGTTTTTCAGCACTGCTAATGATGGCGGGCCTTGTGAAGAAAGCTGACTGCACCACTGCAGTAATTTAGCCCAAGGGAACCTGTAGAAACAAATTAAGCTACATATATCAGAGATTTGCCTTCTTTTTTCTGCTATTCACCCCAGCCAAGATGGTCATGCAAAATATCTTTCATTTCATTAAAGACAATTTAAGTCATTAATGTCCAGCTGACACTGTAGTGTTAATTCTGCTCTGCAGAGGTAGAAAATGGCCAGTGACCTGAATTTTTTAAGCTGCATAGAAACAGCACAGTGCAATTACAATGCTACAGCCATGGTTAGCTCCATCTCTAGGTATAAACAGGCTATTCCTTCAGATAAAAATTAGAAAAGGTCAAACTTAAAAACAAGGTCATAAGCAGAACATTGGGAAGAACAGTAAAGGGCTCTTCATTTTGAAATTCTTTTGATATTCTGTGATCATAGTGGCTGGAGCTTTTTTAATTAAAATAAAATTAAGAGCAAGTCAGGTGAGAAGCTTCTCTTAGATGAAATGTCAGAGAGACTCTGAGTGTAACAGAAGGTGAGTATGCAGAGGAGGGATTAGTACAGTGACTAGAGCTGGAAGTTTGGAGAAGAAGATGATAGCAAAGAGGACCATGTTGTGTATAACCAAGCCCATGAAGGAATTTTAATTGTTTTTGAACAAGATACCTAAATAAAAAAATTAGGGTTTTGGTATCACCACATTAGCTCAGCTTCATTTTTCTTATGAATGAGCAAGGTAAGATTCAGCTTCACTGACAGGATTTGGTTTTATTGTTTTGATGATCATAAGGGTCTTGTGGAAGAATTAGAACAGTTGAGGAAAAGAAGGATCCATTGCCTAAAAAAAAAAATTAATTGCCCAGAGCGTGCGCTGTCTAATTAGACATGATCCATCTGATATCTCATGGCAGCTGTGCATAAAGACTTCCTGTTTCTGGAATCCTCACAATCTGACTGAAATGAAAGATGATGTGATCAGGAGGCAGTTTTTAGGATTACTAAAATAAATAAAGCAAAATAGTACTGAAACTATACACGGTGGATTTGTAGGACACATTCAGCTACAGGTGAAGTGAGAGAACAGTGATGTGCAACAGGGAGCTTGTGCTGAATTTTCTCCCAAGAAAAATCACAACTTATTTAATACAAATATTGCCTCATGTATACGTGCATGCATGTGTGTTTATTATAGCCAGGCTTACTGTTTTCTGCCTAACACAAGCCAAGAATGCTAAAGAGGTGCTACTAAAATATTGATTAAATTTTTTAAATATCACTTGAAGCCTAATTGCACTATTCACTTGAGAATTTACAAACGTGAGCAATAACTCATCTTTTTCAAGTCATAGAATCATAGAATCATAGAATCATTAAGGTTGGAAAAGACCTCTAAGATCATCAAGTCCAACCGTCAACCCAACACCACCATGCCCACTAAACCATGTCCCTAAGCGCCTCATCTACACGCCTTTTAAATACTTCCAGGGATGGTGACTCCACCACTTCCCCGGGCAGCCTGGTCCAACGTTTAATCACTCTTTCAGTAAAGAAATTGTTCCTAATGTCCAATCTAAACCTCCTGTGTTGCAACTTGAGGCCATTTCCTCTCGTCCTATCGCTAGTTACTTGGGAGAAGAGACTGACACCGACCTCGCTACAACCTCCTTTCAGGTAGTTGTAGAGAGCGATAAGATCTATTGAAGCGATAAGATCTATTGAAGAGATAAGATCTATTGAGCGATAAGACTATTGAAGACTGAGGCAAAGAAGGCATTAAGTACATCAGCCTTTTCCTCATCCTTGGAGGCAATGTTCCCCCCGGCATCCAATAAAGGATGGAGGTTCTTCCTGGCTCTCTTTTTGTCATTAATATATTTGTAAAAACATTTTTTGTTGTCTCTTATGACAGTGGCCAGACTGAGTTCTAGCTGGGCTTTTGCCTTTCTAATTTCCTCTCTGCATGACCTAACGAGATCCCTGTACTCTTCTTGAGTCGCCTGCCCCTTCTTCCACAAGTGGTAAACTCTYCTTTTTTTCCTGAGTCCCAGCAAGAGCTCCCTGTTCAGCCAGGCCGGTCGTCTTCCCCACCAGTTCTTCTTACGCCACACAGGGACAGCCTGCTCCTGCGCCTTTAAGACTTCCTTCTTGAAGAACGTCCATCCCTCTTGGACCCCTTTGCCCTTCAGGACTGTCTCCCAAGGGACTCTCTCAACCAGTGTCCTGAACAGGCCAAAGTCTGCCCTCCAGAAGTCCATGGTTGCGGTTTTGCTGGCCCCCCTTCCTTCACCAAGAATTGAGAATTCTATCATTTCATGGTCACTAAGCCAGGAATAATACCGGGAATATATACAGAAGCTGGGAGCCAGAACTGTCCATGCCCAAGCACTGGGAATAGGAGGATTTAGTGGAGAAAGCGTGGGTGGGAAAGCAAGCCTTAAAATGCCTGCAGTTAGCAATGTTAATGCACCAGGGGCGCAAGTGTGGTGCGTTAGTCATGAGACCTCCTTCCTCTGCAGTTAAATCCCAGAGGGCAGCATGGGCTTGCATCTTCACCAGCGTGGGCTTGCATCTTCCTCAGCAGCCTCCTTGCTTCCTGCATCCTCGTGGCTCACAAGCGCAGAACAAAAACCCTTCTGGTACATTCCCCTCTTCTGCACAGTGCTGTCTTCTCTCTCCAGTTCATGCAGCTGGCAGGGAGCAGAGACGGGAGTCCAGGCTGCTCTCGGCTGTGCTGCAACGTGTGGTGAGAGGCAGAGCTGGTTGTCAGCAATGTCTTTATCCAAGAAAATTAATAACTTGAATATCATGTAGTGGATTTAGAGGTGAACAAATCTTTTTTTAAATAGGTGAATAAACCCCTGAGTCTAAAAATATATGAGGAAAAGGGCAAGAAAAGTGACTCGGCATAATCCATAGAAAAGAAGGCATGGGACTAGGTGTTGTAATTTCTAGTTCTCTGTGTTTTGTTGTCTGGACTACACTTCCCTCTGCTGCCCTATCTTGAATTTCATTAATTTAATTACTTCAATGGGAACAGGAGCAAGACCTTAGGCTGGGATTTTCAAGGGCTGTTGAGGGAGTCAGAGACTCACTGCTGGTTTCCAGAGCGATTTTGTTGTTTTTAAAAACTATTGGAAAGGCAAGATCTCAGTTACTTGTAAATGGTGGCTTAGGGAATTTGGAGTTCTTTCATTCACGTGCTGCTTGCAAAGCAGGAGGTCAGAAGAATTATGTGGACCCTGGTAGACCCATCAGTTGATTGTTGCATTTGTTGGCCATTGCATGTAGCCATCAGGTTCCTTGACAGGTAAGTATGTACATATGCTTTCTACAGTACATTTTTAAGACAATTAAAAAAAAAATTAAAACTAAGAGTTGTGTGACAGGTAGACTTACAACAACAAAATCACAGTATGACCTACTGGATCCACCTCTTGAATGCCTAAATGTGTTAATACAGGTAAGGCTGAAAATCATAAACTCAGAAATGACTCACTGAGGACCTACTGACACCTTGGGCAGGGGAAAGGACAGCCTGTGACTGCATGGACAGCGGGGAGCAAGGAAGGAGTCGGTTTTCCTCTTCATCAGTCTAACTGTGTGAGTTTTCACCTCTGTCTGCTACAGAGGACTTAGCAGCGTGAGTAGATCATGTAGGCATAATGGAGATCCCCCTTTATTTTCCTGGATATGCAAGGATTTATAGTGCAGCTCAGGAGATGAAGGCTGCCAGATGCGGCTGAGCTGGGAGTTGGGTCAGCCTCAGGGTCTCACCACACACTCTGAAGGAGCTCAGTAGGAAGGGTGAGAAGGAGGGTGTCTGGCAGAATGACTGCCTGAGCCATACAACATAGCATATCATTTTTCTCCCATCTTCATACAGGTTTTCAAGGAGTCACGCACGTAGTTATCCTTGGATACAAAGGCACACACATTAAATTTGCACAGGCAGCTGCACTCTGCATGCAGGTCACATGCAGGTAAATGCACATGCAGCAAGTTTGGCATGCAACTCTCCTTCAGACACACAAATGTCAGCGTAAGGCATGAGAATTAGAGACCCACAGCTTAAAATCTAGCCATTAGCATGCAAAGGAGTTTCAGTATCATCAGACTCCCCTGTGCTTTGTCTTACCATAAATGGATCATGAATAAAACATTCTGAGTCATGGAGAAGAGCACAGCTCCCATAATTGCAGGTAAGCAATGTAAAGATGGCATGGCAACACCACCAACTGCATCCCACTGTAGGACACGAGGAGTGACAGAGAAAGAGTCATCTTGGCTCCATCAGCAGAGCCTGTCTGCCTGCCATGGAGGCACGTGTGCACCTGCAAAGCATCATTAGATAAATCTACAACTACAGCTCCTGGCTCTGCTACTGGGATGCTGGACCGGGAGTTTAGGTCCATCCCAAGGCTTGGGTGGAGAGCTGAGAGCATGCCTTTCTAATGCAACACCTCCACTGACTTTTGGATTTCATCAGTAAATTCTGTACAGCATTGGACAGAATTGCCTCACCACAAAAATGCATACATGTAAATGTTTATTCATGTTTGCAGAACTGTAACTGAAAAGGGGACAGAGCTGACTTTGAGACAAAATTCCTTTCAGGATTTGTGGAAAGCTGTGGTAACTTAGAACTCTCATCCTGCCCATGGCAAAGATGTTACCATCCAGCAGAACCTGTGGCATAACGTGCCGTCTCTAAAGCCTTTCTATAGGGGTAGGGACACTAATGGCAGAAGGTAGAGGTGATGTTTAGTCCCAGGAAAAGGAAAGCAAAGCACCATTTCCAGATTTGCCCTTGTTGTGGTTTAACCCCAGCTGGCAACTAAGCACCACACAGCTGCTCGCTCACTCCCCCCCGGTGGGATGGGGGAGAGAATTGGAAGGGTAAAAGTGAGAAAACTCATGGGTTGAGATAAAGACAGTTTAATAGGTAAAGCAAAAGCCGTGCACGCAAGCAAAGCAAAACAAGGAATTCATTCACTCCTTCCCATCGGCAGGCAGGTGTTCAGCCATCTCCAGGAAAGCAGGGCTCCATCACGCGTAACGGTTACTTTGGAAGACAAACGCCTTCACTCCRAACATCCCCCCTTCCTTCTTCTTCCCCCAGCTTTATATACCAAGCATGACATCACATGGTATGGAATACCCCGTTGGCCAGTTGGGCTAGCTGTCCTGGCTATGCTCCCTTGCTATGCAGCTTCTTGTGCACCTGGCAGAGCATGGGAAGCTGAAAAGTCCTTGACTAGTAGACTACTTAGCAACAACTAAAAACATCAGTGTGTTATCAACATTATTCTCACACTAAATCCAAAACATAGCACTATACCAACTACTAGGAAGAAAATTAACTCTATCCCAGCCAAAACCAGGACAGCCCTTTTTCTGGGAATACTTTGTATAGGGTTTCCTATGTGAAGAAGGACCTGCTGCTTGCTCCTCTACATCTGTTGTGGGTGACCTGTAAAACAAGCACACAAATAYGCATGCACACATCTGTCATTCCAGCTGCGGCTCTGATTAGAAAGATCTAACCATATACTTGTTCAAGTTACCTTCTAAATGCATCATGATTGGTAGTGTGTCAAGTTTCTTGGAAGCAGCCTGTTTCAGGTCACAGAGTGTAATTAAAGGCAATTAATGCAATTACTCACAACTGTGCTACTGATAATGCTCCAGATGCCATTACGGCACTGTGCTTCCTGCTGCTGGCCCTCACAGGCTGTGCCTTTATGTTCTCCTAGTGTTGTCATTGTGGTTAAACCAGGGGGGCTGGAAATGGGAGAAAAGTGCAATTTATTGTTCCTAACTTCCCTCACTCTGAAAATTTCAAGTGTGCTAGGCAGACCCCAGACCCATTTCTCTATTCTCTTTTCTATTCACTGACTGATGAAGAGTAAGAAGGAGAAGGGTGAAGACTGCCATGGAAAATGGTCATAGCTGAAATGTTATAAAGCACTTATATAGAAAAAGTATATTTTACAGTAGTCTGTTCTACAATTAAACATGTACTAAATGTCTCGATTTCCACTAACGAATTTTATAATTATGGAGTAACTATTCAAAGGGACTATAACTTTAGGCAGTAAAATCTGAAAGACTTGAATTAGCTGTGAACTTCAAACTTTTTGTTTGGAATGCAGCCCTGTCTTTCCCTTTTGTTGCAGCTGCTGCCAAGTAATTTACAGTTCAAGAAAGGCTAATGGAGCCATAAACAGAGCACAGATGCCTCTCACATTTCCTTTATTGGGCTGTGGTATGAAAATAGCCACTGCTTCCAGAGAAGGGGACATGCGTAATTACAGAAGTGCCTCAAGTCTCCTGCTTATCTGCAGAACAGGTACACCATAAATCATCCTTCATCTTCAGTGGGGCTGGCTTAAGGGGCTGAAACCTACCTGAATTCACTCTCTGTCCTCTGGGTTTATTTTTGTAAAGTGAGCGTTGGCCTACTGGGATGATTGTTAAACTCATTAAGTCTCTAAAGAAGGATTGACTACTGTAAGCTTGGTTTTAAAAGCTGTCTCAGATAGACGGTGGGATATCTTTGGATCACCTCATGAGCCTGTCAATCACTGCATGCACATTAAAGTTCAACATTTCCCACTCGCACCAGCATGAAACAAAAATATCTCAGCTGAGCTGAATGGTGTTGAAACCGTTTTATAGCGATGCAGTTGTGACTGAGTTCATTAGCACCAGGTCAGGGCTGTCTCGTGTTCTCCTATGCCTTTCCTGAAATGCAGATTCAGCAGTGTTGGAGCCTGGGCAAACAGCACTGTCCTGCTGCAGCTGATGTCTCCAAGCTCTGCCTGCCTCCAGGGCCAGCTCCTGCTGCGGTTCCTGCTGCTGCTGGGATGGGGGCACGGGGTGGCCTAGGCAAGCCTAAAGCTTCAGCAGGGAGGGCTGAGCCCATCTCCCTGCTTCCCACAGGGATGGTTGCAGGAAAGGGGAGTCCAAGTCCTTGAAAAGATGCAGTAGGATTCATCCAATGCTTCCTTTGGAGAAGGCTGACTGTTAGCAGATGCCGGTAGCTGACGGTCAGCTTCACTGCAAGCAAGCGTGTTAATGCATACGTGGGTATTTCAGGACATGAGCCCAAATGAGCAGAGGTAAGCTTGCCTGCACGTGCACCTTGCAGTTCACTCCCTGGTTTGCTGAAGCTGGGTTTGCTGGCTCTGCGACCTTGCAGGGCAAGATACAGACAGGCTCTGTGCAAACCTGAGGCTGATCTTCAGCTCTTTATTAGTCAGCATTGCCCTGCAAAGAAGAGGCAAAGAAGCTGGGTCGTGTATGTATCAGCCAGCCAGAGGAAAGGTTTTCCAGACTGATGGTTTTCATGAGCCCTGATGTTAAGCATCTGCATCTCAGCTGACAAGAGCCGTGGTTTGATTTTTAGGTCTGCTCAGAAATATCACTGGCCAAAGCATGGCAGAGTTGCGGCAGAGACCTCGGGACCTTTCACAGCTCAGGGCCCTTTTCATCCACCCCTGCCCCCCACCAAATTTTGGCTGTTCCACTGAGTGTGGCTTGCAAGGCATTTTGGAGAGCCAACCTTTAGATGGGTGGTATGACTATAAAGGGAGGTCAGAAACTGGGTCTCTAAGATATGAAATTTAGGATAGTTGTTCTGATACTAAAGGGGAAGCAGCTTCTACCTGCATAGGGCATTATTTCTGTACTGCATCGTACAGCTCATACAATGCCCAGCAACCCTCAAGACTTCCACCCTCTGTATGGTTTCTCCTATCTGGCTTTGCAGAGTGTATCAAGCATAACTCAGGCATGTACCTCAGTTCAATTTCATCTCAGCTGCCCCACTTCTGCTCCCACCCCATTGCCCTCAAACACACAGTGTCTGGGTGGACTAAGGAGTCCCCAGCTGGGGATTGGCATCCCTGGCCAGCCCGGCAGCACTGCGGTGCAGAAGCTGTCCCTCTGCGCATGGTCAGGAATGTCACCTTAAATGTCTTTGCAATGTACAAGTGAACAGGAGCTTTCCTACTGAATTCAATTACACCTTCTCTTGACATTTAGAGCACATTCACTACAGTGATATGACTATTGGGAAGAACAAGATATGAAATAACATGCTATTGGGGAAGAAAGAGCCTTAATCCAACTGGAAATGGGCTACCATGGCAGGCTAGTTGAATGCAGTTTAGTTTCCATACAATAACCAAAAGGGTTTTCGTAAGAGTGCTCAGTGTGCCATCATCCACTGTGTCAGGTTTGTAGAGCTTCACATCTTGCGTCTTTTGACAGCTACAGCACATGCATGTTTCCTTGGAGAATTTCCTTGCAGCCATGGCTCCAGCCACGGAGGAGAGCCCCTATGAGCAGTGGCTATAGACTAGTCTCCAGTCAAACCTCCTCTGTTTTGTGGGAATTGGTGTGAGGTATGCCAGGGATGCTTTCCAAATGGATGGCACTGTCATGTGTGCACATCCTGGCTGTTGGGGAAAATGAAGACTAGGAAGAGCTGCAACTTGGGTGGCTCCTGAGCCACTGAGTGATCAAGGCTAATCCCATCTTCTCGTATTAGAAGCAGAAGATAAGATGTGAAATCTTACGTTAATGACAGTTTATTATACACATTGGTCTGTATCCACAAAGCCATTTAGGAGTTGAGGTTGTGTTGACTTGAGCCTTGCCTTCATTTCAACGTCCTGAGGCTCCTGAACGTCCCTGTTCCGGCCGATGGACGGTCTGGCTAAAACCAGAACAGCCAGACAGTTTCACAGCACAGTCTGACACCATCCTTAATGTCACCCCACCCTGCACAGATGTGACAGCAATGCTGATGTTTTGTGTCCAACTCAGACAGAAAGAGAGGGTAAGGAGGACATATAGTTGTGCTTCTGGCAAGAGGAAGAGGAATTGAAGATGTGCGGGGTGAGTTGTTAGCAACCATCTCTGGTCAGTCAGTTCTGCTGTGTAGACTGGGATTTGAGCTACAGCTCTGAATTTTCTCCGTCGGCCTCTGAGTCGCTGCCAAACACTGTCAGGAACCTCTGATCCTGATTTGCCACAGAAAAAACCAAGCTGTTTGTTCTCTCGGCTCTGTAATGTACTTCTACTGTAATGAACTAGAAGGTTCATATCTGGTGGAGAAAAACTCTTTTGGTGCCTGGTATTTGTCTTTTTTCATTATGATAAAGTTACCAATCATTCAGAAACTTGGGAAAAAAATATCCACGAGTTGTGGAGATGAATCAGCAGAGCTCTTGATTGGTATCAATTTACAGACCTTGCCTAGTGATCAAATAAATTAAAATCTCTTGCCCCATTACTCCTGATTCATCTAGTTTCTCAGTGGACAGTTTTAAAAAAATCGCAATTTAAAATACTTGTTGTGTCAGTGTTAAATGCATTCTGTATTTTGTATTTGTAGTTTGATTTCAATACAGAAAAGCGCTAAAAAACTGTCTATTGGTGCTCCCTAGTGGTGAAGTTTGCCTGCAGTAAAGCTGCAGGAATTTTGCTAATGATTGTGGAATTCCATATCTTAATTGCTTTAAATTTAAGTCCCTCAAAAAGCCTGTTCGGGGGTATAAAGTCATTCACACATATCAGTGCTTGCAGGACTGCACTTTCATGTAGAACAGGGCCTTTATGATGTCAAAAATGCACACAGCAGCAAAGACAATCCTTTTTCCTTCCTGGGCTTTGTTCATTTCTGTCCTTGGCGTTAATGTGCTATATAAACTTTCCTAAATAAGACGAGATCTGCCACTTTTGTTCCTTTTCTCATTCTGTATCAGACAGAAAGCCAGGCACTGACGCAGTCAGGAAGACACACACACCCACATAGATGCATAGAGAATATTTCTGCTCTCAAACCCATCCCTGCGGTGCGTTTCCAGCAGCAAGTGGTGCAGTTCCCAGTAGGGTGGTAACTCCCATGCTGGGCTCCGTGGCTCCCTCCCCATAAATGTGCCAGGCTGGGGACAAAGCATTGGCAAAAAGGACTTTGATGAATGCCAAACTGGCATCAGCCCATGCCTCTCTCTTGGGCTGAACTTTACCAGCTTGAGAAATATCTGAGAGAGCAGGAAACCCCACAGCCATGAGTCAACTCTTGCCTGCAAAATAGCTGTAGGCAGCCAAGTGCCACAGCTCCCTAGTGCAGCAGGAGCCAAGCATAACCATGTTGCTCCTGAGCAATGGCAGTTAAGCCAAAAGAAGTCTCTTCTGCCCTTATCCACTGCCAGCCGTAGTACAGGAATTACTCTGAGCCTGAGCTCATGAACAAAGCCTTGCAGACTGGATTTGCACTGGTAAATCATCATTGTGTCAATCTCCTCCAGCACGAACCCACTAAAGCCTTTGGATTTCCCCAGCACACTCTGGGATTTATGTCTACGCAGGCAAATGAAGGAACAAAAGGAGAAGCTGGTGCATTCTATATATCCAGGTCTGATATCTTTTAAATACATGTATGTTATATATATAAAAGCATATAAAACATGTATATACCTTTTAAATTCCACCACTTTCAAACCCTCAAGGCCAGCACAATAGTGCTGTCTCAGGTTCATTTATGTGAAAGGTTGCTAAGGCTGTACTGCAGGAAAGGGAGCACCACAGCACCACATACGCAGATGCTTCTGCCCCAGGGAAACTGCCACTAATCCCAGTTCAGTAAAGGACAAGGCTGACTGTGACGGTTTAGATTCTGCTGAGAAAGGGAAATTATCCTAGGACTTCGAAAGGCCCTGGAGAAAACAGCAGAGTCAGAGGATCATCTCTTTCTGCACAGAGGCAGTGAGTCTGAGCGGGGAATGGGAGCGCTGAGACAGGAGCGGTGATTAGGGATGCATCCAGTTCCCTTCACCTCTCCCCTGTGGGGTGGCTTTTGGGTGCTGGTTTAATCGAACAAGGTGGTTACCAGATGCTTTGATTGATGATTATCAAACTTTTTTGATAGTGAATACTGTTGTTGATCCGGGATCCCTATTGCTTCACATATTGTTCCTTTTGAAGCTTTTTCTATCCTTTTTTCTATCAGGCAGGATCTTATTTTCCTACCTTCAGTGTTTTCAGCACCATGTTATCTCTTGTTATTATGTTATGGAGTTGAGACCTACCAGCAAACTGGCTGGAAGCAAACTGAAATCAGTCTGTGGAACCTGTAAAGGAAAATTTCAATTTCTACTCTTTGCCTTATGTATGCACATTACTAGACCTTCCCTCCCGATGCAAGAAAGCCCAGTACAGCAGATGGCTCCTGCAGTTGCAAAGTATATTTCCCATGGCCTGGAACAGAGCCTTTTCCCCATGTACTTTCCATGACTTGGGTCAGCTTTTGAGAGTTGGTTCCCTGGGAGTTTCCAAAGCCCATCGGCAGGCAATGTGCACCCTGGCTCCCTCGCTGCAGACGGGGAGCGTTTGCCCCGGTAAATATCAGGGAAATCAGCTGTGGCACAAGCTGCTGTCTCCTGAACTCTAGGTATGCTCACAGGTACTCATGGTACTGCCATCTGCATTGAGCACTGATATAGCCGCAGAGTTATTTGTTACATGAAATGACAGGAATTTTCTCCTGTCTTTTGCCTAGAATACCTGCTCAGCTACGGAGTACAAATGCCTCACAGCTCTGTTGTCCCTAGTGTTTGCTAGCACTCCAGAAGTACTATCATTTCTCATAGAAGAACAAAACACAGATGCAGCTTCCAGCATGACTTGCTGGGTGATGTTTCAGGGATCCCAAATCTCCAGCCCTATTTGCTGTCTCAGACCTCAGCATCCGTCTCTCACTCCAGTGCTCCAGTGCCTATGGGTACCAAGAGAGAGTCAATTTGCTCAATGACTTAAAGAGTGACTGGGAGTAATTTAGGAGGTGACTGCAAATGGGGGGACCCTGGTCTCACATTGCCATGTGATAGATGACTGGTGTAGGACAAAGCGGTGGTGCCAGCAATGCCCATGGTCCAGCCATGAACCATGGGCCAGGCCCTCAACGCTGGGTTGATGAAGCAGAATGAGAGCGTGGGGCCAAAAACCTGCTGTCCCTCTCCTGCATTCACCCCTCCACAGGCTGGGGGCTCCTGTGATAATCTGGGTCATCCTTAAAAGCCTCGATGGAGCAAAAAACACTCACTTCTGTGAAGGTGGAAGTCATGTATCTCCTTTGGATTGCATGGGGGAAACTTGCCCTTTACAGCTCCTTCTTGGTGAAAAAAGGCACACAGCCATGTTTTGTAACTTGTGTTATTCGCTGGGACAGGAGCCCCTCTTTGACTTGTCCACAGAGGAATCCACCCCAGTAAATTATGTGCTTACAGAAATCAGAAATTATATAAAATATGTATTATAAATTATAACTTTAATATAATTTAAATAATTACAAATTAAATTATAACTTATATAAATTATAGATTGGTCCAGGCAGCCCATACAGGGGTGGTGGAAAGGGACTCCCCCAAGGTGTGCTGCCTGTGGGCCCAAGCTGTGCTGGGGTGCCTGCTCTGCACATAAAATAGGGATACCACGAATGGAAAATGCTGTTCTCCCCATGGACAGGCCTCAGGGGATATGTATAGGTTTCTGACCACAGGATGGAAAAGCAGTGTTGCAGACTGCCTGGCCCAGAAGCAGGGAGCCCCAGCGCTGGCAGCTGACTATTACAACCAGTATGGGGAAGGGGCACATTTTTGGCATTCGAAGAGGCTAACGGGTTTCAGTTTTGGCAGTTCCAGCCGATTTCCAACCCCTTCAAGGCAAGAAGAGACTTCTCCCGGTGCATCTTTTAGGAGATAATTTTTTCTCAAGGTTCTTGCAGGTTTGTTTTAAGTCTTATTTGATTTCGATGCATGAAAAACTGAGCAATAACTGTACTGAGGAAATCCTGCTCTGTGATTTGTTCTCACCAAGCTTAATCACCTTGATTTAAGCACTCATAGGGTTGTAGGAAGGGGGCTATGGACATGTGTGGTTCAGGTTTTTCTGGGCACACCACAGATTAGATCTATTCAGCAGAGAGAACTGTGGGAAAAAATTGCAAGGCTATGGAAAAATATGTCCATATTTTTCAAATTAATTTCAAGCATTTTTCAAGTGAAAATGTCTACTTTTTCTTGAGGAGGAAAAAAAAGCAAAAAAAACCCCTCCCCTTTTAAAAATGTCAGTCATCATAAATGCAAGTTTTCACATTTAAAAAAAATAGGGGGAAGTAGGTATTTTCTATGAAAAATGTTAAAAAGGCAATTTCCATTAAAGTTTTGACAAACTTTTCAACTGGTCTTTTATAAAAATAATGATCAGAGTGTCTTTTACTGGTCACTAATGATGCCATCTCATTAGTACTTGTGAAGTGTTAACCAGGAAACAAGATAGTTAAATGAATCACTTGTTTCATATAGTAGGAATGCTTTAGATGCAAATTCCTCAACATACAAGCAGCTTGAATAGTAGCTACTTAATGATAGCTTTTATTTATTCTGAAAAGTGTTATAAGGTAAGGTCACGTTCGCCTGGGCTAATACAAGGTGTGGGTCAAGCAGTCCAACTCCTTCCTTAAGCAGCCCCATCCTCCTTACAGCTGTGTACCTGAATCACTAGCTAGCGCCAGATGCTTTCTGACCTCCTTCCTTACCCATAAACCTTGCAGTGGTGGCTGCTGCAGGGTCCTTGCTGCGGTGCGGGAGGGATCCTGATGCTCTGTGTTGCAGCTCATGCAATGGAGGATGCGTGACTCTCTTCTGAGACAGACCAGCTCAGACTCTCTTCATTCAGATGCTGCTTCCTCCTTCCTTGGTGGCTGGTTTGGCAAGCAGGGTGTTGTGTAAAGGCTGGCTGACTTTCCATCCACCCTCCACAAGGAGGTGAGGTGGCTGAGTGCTGAGTGAATGCCTGTATGCAATGTTTCTGGTTGGTTCCCTGTCCTCTCTGCTGGTAAGGCGCCTTACAAGCATGGAAACTGGGATTTAGTTTCCCCAAAATTTTGTTTTTCCACTGTGTGGTAGATAAAACCCACTTTTAAGCATTTCAGCCACCGGCAGAAGGGGTGCTTTTGCTGCTTTGGGGGAATGCACCTGTGCTCTAGTTGTGCTCGAGCGATCCTGTGGTTGTGCTTCAGTCCATCAGAGCAGTCGCTGGGTGTTAAAGGGGATGAAATCCAACATGGCCTCTAAAGGTGAAAAGTCTTAATTTAATTTCCAGGTGATCTGTGGGATGAAAAAGTGACAAAACAGTAGCCTGAAAGCAAGGAAACAAAGGAGGGTGCTGAGCTGGGGTTTCCCTCCTTGGCTCCAGCCCACACGTTACCATGGGGTGCAAGCAACAGGGCTGAAGCTCAGCAAACAAGGCTCGTGCTGGGTCTTCCTGGTGATGCAAGCAGWGAATGTGCTTTTCAGAGCTAAACACCCTGAACTGTGCCTGATCCGGAGCAAAGACACATGAACATGTTTTCAGAAGCAGTGGCTGGTTTTGCTTGCTGCAGCCCCGGAGTGACCTTGGTGCTGACCCCCACCACGATGAAGTCCTGAGTCCTGGGCTGCTACTGATGCAGCAGATACTTCCAGCTTGTTAATTAAAGTCATGAGCAGCAAATTCTGTATAAGAGAGGGAATGCCTGACTGTTCATTTGACAAAGCATCTGGAGAGGGCAGCTGCAACTCAATGCTTTCAAATCCTGCAGCATAAAATCTGAATCTGGTAACACAATGCTTGGACAGAAGTTGTTTTTCTCCACAGGTGCTGCTGTTTCACAGCATCCTCTGTGCTGATACAACTCCTCTTCTCAAAGCCTTTGCCTCTGCTCTTCGATCCCACACCTCCTTCAGATCAGTGGTGGCAGCCAGGGAGGAGGCAGTGGTGCGGGTTTCCCAGTGAAGCAGAGCACAAGCGACGGGCGCCTGGCTGCAGGCAGTGCCACCCCTGTCATCAGACAGCCCAGTGATGGACAGAGTAAATAAGATATTTTATGGTTCACTTTTCTTATTGCCACAGGATATGTCAGAACAGGTCAGTATTGAAGCCATTCGGATGGCCTTTCGTGCTTAAAGGTGCCTGCATTTTTTTGTTTCAATATCCCTTCTCTTGGGGGGCATATAGTGTGATAAAAGTTTAAAGAGGATGAAAAATACTTCACTGAATTATTAAGTTAAGAGGAAAGTGTATTTTCCTCCCAGTCCAGCCTGATATTAAATTTTAATCTGCCGTGTAGGGATGAGAGATTTCTCTTGTACTTTGTTTTCAGGAAGATTTGAGGGGAAAAAAATGTCTAGTGAATAGTATCAGTTTATGCTCTTAAAACTCCAGGCTTTGTCAGAGAGCAGACAGCTGAAGCCATGTCTGCAAGGTCTGTGTGAGATGAGGGGTGCCGTTCAGTAAACTCTTGCTATTCATCATCCAAAGAACTGGAGGTAGGTGGTAACAGTCCACAGTTGTGAATTTTATGGGACAGGATGAATGGTTTTTCCTGTCTCTGCACCTAGGGGATCTAGAAAGCACTAGGGGATGTCACTTAAATTGAAGAGCTGTTTGACTTCTGTTTTGCTTACCTCCCAGGAAATGTTGTCATGTTTGCCTCCCTCCATCTGCTCTTTCCCCTTTACAGTTCTAGAGTTTCTCCCTTGAGCAGAGCTTTGGGGTGAGAACATAGGTTGCTCTCAGAGGGGGGTTAGAGGTTGACTTAGGAGGATAATATGGTTTTTCTGAGTAGGAGGAATTAGATATAGGATGAAATAGATGAGGCATGACCTTGTGAAACCCAGCTAGAAACGCTACAATCTCAGGCAGAATACTCACTGGATTTCTCCACTCCCTTTGAGATAACGTTTCCCCATTCTTTGAAAAATGATCTTTTATAAACACATTGCAGCAGAGATGAAGGGATGTTATGTTTGTTTTGCTGGAGAAATATTTCTTGTAGAAATAATGAAATTGAGGCCATGGGTATGTGCATAGACACTCCCAAAGTCTGAGTGTTGTAAAATGGCATGCATCTATACACTGACCTCTCGAGGTTGCTCCCAGGTTGATTTTAGTGATAGTGCTTTGGTCTTTGGGGAACACTGCACCAGAGCTTGAGACCAGAGACTTGATAAGGCACAGCATCATATGGGTGTGAAAGCCTGCAGGACAGCAGTCGAGAAGAAGAGCATCTTTTAGTGCTGATGCTTTTCCATGTGAAAATCAGTCCTAGAAGGCACCCTTGTTTGCATGAGCCATCACTTGYCATATTGCTGACTAAATTTCTAAGTGCTTGTATCTCTAAGCAGACTTATTTAATTTCTCATACTTTTAAAAGGTCATGAGGAAACCTTGCAAGTAGCTGACTGTGAGGACAGAAATTGAACACGAAGTGAAGTGTCAGCTCTAGGGTATTGCTTGCTGTTCAGATGCCCTAACACATCCTATGGTATAAGGGAAGGATGCACATATGCAAGTGCTGATCTCCAGCCAGGGCAGAAGAGAGTGAGATTGCTCTGAGGCTATCCTATAGACAAAGCCTGTGAGGAACTGAAGTAYATATATGGAGAGCAGTCCTGCAGTGTCATGAGGTGAGCTGCCACACCTGGGAAAAGCTCCTTTCTCTAGTCACTTTGGTTACATGAGTGCCAGCTTTGTTGTCCTGGTCCAGACCTTCATTCCTCTGATCAGCTCGTCTGCTTGCAGATGAGCTGACAACCTCCTGGGGCACATCAGCAGTTGCATGCAGCTTTGCCAAAATGTGAGTTAGCCCAAGCAGTGCTCTTTGCTGCTGTGGCCCATCAGCTTCAGGCAACTGAAGTAAGTTCACATGAACCCCCGTCTAAGGATTCAATATGGATGCATTCATGCTGTCCTCAAGCCCTGACTTTGGTGTGAAGTCTGTCAGTGCCAGTCTCCACCTAACATTTCTGTTAATGCTAACTGTGGTGCTTGTCTGCTAGCTTGTTCTCTGATTATGAATGGCGCAGACTGCTTGTAGACTGTGTGAAGCGCCCTTTACTTGTAATCGTTTTAAAATTTATAAACTTTTTTAGTAACTCCTTGTTTTCCTGTTAAGAAAAAGTGTAAAAGTAGTTTCTCAGAAGCCCTGCATTATACTACTATAAACACTGACTTGCAGCTCAGAGCTGTGGTTTGTTTCTACAAGCCTGGGAGAAGCCAGGCATCTCCTGTTTGGGGTCCCACTGGGACTGGAGGGGCTGCCCTCAGTGAGCTGTAAGTGCTGAGGGTTAGGAGATGCTGTCTGAAAGGTAGAAGACAGTATTTTTCACATAGCTTTACAAATCCCATCCAGCAGCAATCATGGAGCCAGAGTGATGACTATTTTGATTTCTTATGACAAGTTTACACAATGTAATAAGGATCTGGCAGAACATCAGTTTGCAAATTGTGTCCTCAAGTTGTGTAACAACACTTCCTTGGCCAAACTCAGAATTAAAAAAAAAAACAAAACCATAAAGGCAATTGGAAAATGAAGCTATGCAGGAAGCTCTGAGTTCTTTTTCTTTTTCAAGGATATATATGACCTTGGGTCCCAACAAATGGGGAAATATGTTTTGAGGACTCTGACATCTTGACATGTTTCTGCCAGTCTGCTGGAGTGACAGGGGATTCAATGCAGCATTGCCCTCCGGGTGGGACACACGCTGGGTATTTGGGAGGTTTTTGGGTTCTGTTCCAGACTTTGATGATTTTTTTAGGGCAAACTACTTCCATGGTTTGTGCTTGTCATTGCTGTTTCTGTTCTGCACAGGTGTATTCTCTCGCTTTCCTTTTTAATTCCTGCCCTGGCACCTCAGCCTTGGGGTGGTGCCCGTGTTGCAGGGCAGAGGCACTCAGCAGCTCTTGTCTGCTGGCTGCACTTCCCCAGGGTCACCGTGTGCTCAGAGCTCACCACAGAGGGCAAAAGGCAAAGAGCTGTAAATAACCTCAAATGTATTTGGATTTTTGCTTTCTCTGGGAGACCCACTTTTGCAAGGGAGGGTGCAGCAGCAGACAGGTATTTTGCCCTGGCCTAGACTCTGTCTCCTGTTTCCTAGTGAAAGCTATAATGAATGATAAGCATGTGCCATCTTATCAGATTCTCACTCTCTTGCCTTCAAACAGGGTTGAGGGCAGAGAGGTTGTGCAGTTCTATTGGGCAGCACAAGGAGACCTGCAGTACATTGAGCCATTATGGCCTAATGCAAAGGTATTTTTATTCGTCTCAGCTCACGTTGGGCAGCTACATTTGTACGAAGAGCTGCTCCTCCACAATTCTCTAGAACATGTCTTTCTCGGGGTGCTGGTGGAGAGGCCGTTTTATTCTGACCATTTCTGCCACCAGACCAGATTTGCCTTCATTAACGGATAACCAAATCAAACAAAACCTCCAACCTTTCATTTAAGAGACTGCAGCAAACCACACCAAGGTCACACCAGTCTGCAAAGTTGACTGACTTTGCAGCTAACAGTCTTACAGTAAGTTAATAAGGAAGCTTTTTTGTTGGCTTCAATACACACAGGTTACAAGACATATGGGCAAGTGTTTTGCGTTTTTTTTTTTTTCTTTAAAATGTTGAATTAATCTCTCATGTACTTATATTTATATGGCTGTTGATATACTTCTGATGTATTGATTGGTTGGAGTTTTGCTCGCAGACAAGAATAAACAGTGTTTTTCTGTGTACAGTACAGTGAAGGAATGAACAAAGTAATTGTTCTGTAGGGCTTCATCTCTTTTCTAAGCTGGCACTGGTTGTGCAAGGAGCCAGGAACTCAGGTAAGGAAAAAGATGTAATACCTGTTCTCCTCTTAGTTCATTGGCAAGACTGCTGATTTCTCTGTCTTCAGTTTTACCATATTTTGGGTTTGATTATACTTAAATCTCTCTGCAAAGCTTGTTCATTGATGAATTATTGTGTAAAAAGTGCTCTGGGTTCTCACTATGACAGCTGTGTGAAGACTTACTGCCTTTCTTTACTAAAGGAGGAAGCAAGGTTTTGACTTGATGCAATTTCATTTTTCTCAGCAAGGTATAAAAATCATAATAGCATATGTGGCTAAAAACCTAAAATAAAAAACAATTGCACATTTCATTTCAAACTGTTCAAAATGAAATCTTTTGGACTATTATTTTAAAATAAATACTTTGCTTTTAAAACTTCCTATTGGGTTTGGGGTTTTTTGAGGCAAAACAAAATGATAATGTTCTACTGTAACAGCCTATCAAATTTAGTGTTGATTCAATCTCATGATGAGGGGGAAAAATCTTTTGCATTTTTCAATGAATAAATAGTTTGTCTGGAAAATGTTTTTCAAGTTTACTAAGCATTATTACTTCCTAAAGACTGCCTATAATCTTCTGCCTGATCAAATAAAGTTTGACTGACCACTGGAGTGAGAAATAGGCTAGCTGTTCTATCTTCTGCTGTCGGTAGAAAATTCGGATGAGCTTTGAATCGTGATGGTTTGCGGTTTAGACAGGCTAGTCAAAACTAAGAACAACAAAACACTGAAGGAAGGATTCACTGCAGCAAAATGCTTATGCAAAGCAGGTTTATAGGCATGTGTAAATGAATTGGTTACAGGGTAATAGATGGGGCTGCTTACTCTTAAGGTCCTGTTCGTTGTTTTACATGTTTTATAGGAAGAGCTGTCACATGCTTTTATCCTTATTTCTAGAAAATATTTTTGAGAATACTCCTAAGCAATGAAGAGCAATAGCAGGTCTTTATTTGTCACATTCAAAATGTTTATAAGCAACTTCTTAAATAGAAATAATGCTCAGTTGTGATTAGTACTCCTGATAAATAAGTGGCCAAAAAAGCCATTGTGACTTGTGGTCCTTAAAGTATTAATTAAATTACTGATAAATGTGTTTCATGCATTATCACCCCTTTCTAGGTACACTGCTTAGCAACTTTGCATTGTGAAGCAGATCTATAGACTTTGCAAATTAGAAGAGATGTCTCTCTAAGGATACACGTACAACTGTAAGTGATAGTTTCTTGAGCTTTTGTTACCTGTCCATGTGCTGTAGATGGACACCTTCACTACGGACAAGACTATGTTAATGAACCTGATCCTGCTGAGCCTGGTGATTGGGAGCAGCCAGGGGTGCTACTGTGAACATTACCCATGGGGGTCATGGTCTGCCTGTTCACAAACCTGCAATTATGGCACACAGACTAGGCACAGGTAGGGTCAAACTATCTCACTACTTCTATGTTTCTATCTATTCCCTTCTGGGAAATAAATACCACTTCTGGGGAGGGGGACCTGTGTCTGAAGCTCCAGCTTCCATAATATACTGAGAAAAATTGTCATATCCAAGTGTTTACCAGATGAATAGATTATATTTTAATTGCAAGACTTAAAAATTACAAAATTATGTATATAGAGCATTACGGTGCCCCCAAACAAACCTGTATCTGCCAACACACATAGTGAGGAGAGAACAGCCAGGTCCTATGACAGCCTTGCCAGCAGYGTGCATTGAGCAACCAGCCCCTGTGAGCGCACGGCGCTGGCACTCAGTGCCCCACTCGGGAGCTCTGCCCAGTGCACAGGAATGCCATGGGAGGGGTGAGCTCCAGCATGGCAAGCCTACAGAAAGTTCTTCCCTGTATGATTAATTTTATGACAACAGTTAAAGTCAAATAAAGATTCAGCAGCACCAAATAAGATGCAATTCAGTGGTATACTCTAAACTTGTGAGAAATCCCCTCTTTTCCTCCTGGCTCTTTCTGTAGCTATTCTCTGGGACATTTGAAGTGGCATGAATCAAAATGAATTGCTCTGTAAACTTAAGGCATATTGGGATTTTTCTTTTAAGCAACATTCTGCAACTACCTATTATCTCTCAATTTCTTTTCATTGGGCTCAAATACTTTTCTTTATCAGCCTTCACCCACAGTTAGAGAATATCTACAATCTGTCTATGATTCCTTCCTAGCATAATTTGTTAAATTTTTTTAGGCAAATAAGAATGGATGAATATTATAGCCAAAACTTCTGTGATCAGCTGTGCACAAAGCAGGAATCTCGTGTATGTAACCAGCAAACATGTCCTATCAACTGTCAGCTTGGAGACTTTGGCCCTTGGTCAGAATGTGACCCATGCGTTAAAAAACAAGTAGGTAGAAGATGTATTTTATGGGTTAAATGCAAGAAATTATGCTTAAGAGACCTCTTTGTTTCAGTCATTCAACTTTATGGCAATTGATCTGCAAAATGACACTTTAAGTTAACAAGGGAAATTGGTTATGAATTATAACAGTAGAAGATGGAGAGAACAAGTTAAAATAAGTAGGTCGAAACAGAAAGGGGTGATTTAGTAGTGTAAATCCATTTATGAGAACTTGCTTCAAAAGTTCCATTGTCATTATTAAAGATGAATTTTCCACATAAAGTGTAAATTAAGCTGTAGAGTTTGCATGTCGGCTTAAGCAGGAGAAAGTCATGGAATCTTTAACTTATCCATAGCATTCTATATGTTCTAAAGACAAGAAAAATAATAGGCTCAAATAATCTGTTGGAAAGAGTTAACTGGCAAATCCTAACTAGCACTGGCTAGAAATGCTCAGGCTATATCTCACACTGATAGTCAGGATCATTTTGAGATTGCTGTTAAGAAATCCAGAGCACCATTCCCCCAACCTTTATAGTCTACACAAAAAACAGGTGGATGTACTTAATATCTGTGGAACAAAGCCCCAGGATGGTGTTTTTTCCTCTTAGGCTTGTGTCTGTTGACTGATGGTAGACTTAGGGGTGAGATGRCAGAGAGGGAAGAGGTGAAAAGTCAGGTTCAAGTGAATTTGACTTAAAGAAACCAAACCCTGGCAAATGCAAGGTTGTAGGGAGTGGAGAGGAGCGGAGGGAGATCATGATAGCAGCTCTGAGTTTCTGTGCACAGACTACAGCTCTCCTCTGAATGTCCTGCTCAGCTTCAGAAATCCATGCCTGAAAAGCAATCTTGAAAAACCTCTCAGATATCATAAGTATATCTTTACATACATATATAACTTTCTGATGACCATGCAGGATGAGGAAGACATGAAGAAGCTGTTCTAGGCGTGAGATGTGAACCACCCTGTGGGGTTCCCATTCTGCAACTGGGATGGAGAGTTTGAGAGCAGAGCAGGGAGAAACAGTGAGAGAGTGGGAGACACCAAACAAGCTGCAAGAGCTGAAAAGGGGCATTGCTCTTAATTGAACTGATTTTTTTTGTAATCAGTATCCTCTTAAATATCTGTTTCTTACCTACGCATACATATATAGAAGCTTTGTTCATTTTTGTTAACTTTAAATACTGATGCAACATATTTGCTGCTTCAAGCAAAAAGGTSCTTTTGAGGACTGTGATTCATTTTTCCCTCCAAGCTTTAAAGATCATTGCTTGTAACCTTTATAAATATAAACAACCATCAGAATGGAGGACGTGACTTCCAAGGTAAGCATGAAGACTAGTGTAAGCAAGCTCCCAGTGAGGGGGAGGAATGAAGAGGTGAAGGCTCACACAAATAACATGGTGAGTGTTATGGATCCCTAATGGAGTACAAGAAAGGGTTATCTTGAGCTCAAAAGCTTTCAGATGGTCTGGTGCTGCTCCTCACACTCGCCCTTCATAGTCACTCGGTTACTGATTTTTACTAGACATCTTCCTGTATTGTTTGACTCCAGGGTCTGTCTACAGGGAGAGAAGTAACAGAAGTCTGCAAGGAACTGTGCTTTTCCAGTGGGGAAAAATTCTTAAGAGAAGGAACTGTTCAGTCACATGCAGACAGGTCTCACCAGCAGTCCCTTGAAGTGGAGTGGAAAACATATCTGAAGTGATTTGTCTAGCAGCCTTCAGCTTTGTTATTCTGCATGGAGGGTACTGGCTTGGGGAAAGAAAACCCAGTGAGCTCCAGATTTTCTCCCAGTTCTTCTTTAGTAACAGAAACTTTCAGGAAAACCATTTTTGTCCTCCCCCGTCATCCAGTGCTCCTCAGGCAAGAGGCCCCATGTGTGGGAGCCAAGCCAGCTGGTTTGGGGATGGGGATACATGCCACTGTCAGAGTATTTCTATTTCAACAGAGATGATAAAGAACAGGAAAAATCTCCGTCAGCCTGTTCACACACGATTTCCTACTGTAACTTTAAAACTGAAGATACAGGGACTGAACTTTTGATTCCTCCAATAATGTAGCCCAGGTTGTCAAGTGTTTAATCATGTATGCTCCATCAGGGCTATTGAGGCTCTTGGATTTCAGTTCCCTGCCTACCTTACCTGGGATGATGGCGCGGTAGGATGTAAGGACAAAAATAACTGATTATTTCCTTCAGGGCTCTGGTTTTGATAAAGCTTCAGCAGCACTGAGGCATGTGGCTCTGCCTGGGGAGGCACTTAGCTACAAGAACAGCTCACACAAACAACCCTGGTTTTATTTCTTCTGCCTTTCAGTTTCGTGTCCGGACACTCCTGCGACCATCCCAGTTTGGGGGTCAGGCCTGTACCGAGCCCCTGGTGGATTCCCGCCCATGCTTCCCAGCTAAGCTCTGCAACATAGTGGAAGTTGATTGCAAGAATAAATTTCAGTGTGAAAGTGGTAATGATAATCTTCATTGTGTAACTGCTGCATTATTAGATGGTCAAAAGACTAGACAATGAGACAAAAAAGGTCCAGATGATCCAGATCTTGTATATTCCATGCACAAATTCCAGGGAAAAGGAGCAGGGAGAAAAGTTTACATAAGGATTTCATATGTATTAGTAGCAGCTTATGTTTGCAGTTTCTTCTGTAACTAAAAGTAATTCAAGTGCAATCTCTAGCCTGGGATGTCAGTATGACCATGATAGCTAGACAGTACCACTGTTCCAATAATATTTCTTTGCACAAATTTTTCATGTGCAAACATATCCATAGAGTTTGTCTGAACATAAACTCACACTTTTTTTATTAAATTTGTGGGTATTTCTTGTTTGCTTCAATTTAAATATACCTGATTAGCCTTAAAATAATTTTATCCACATATCCTTTTTGCTAAACCTTAAATTAAGCCTTTGCAGCTTCAAAGCAAGGCAAAACTGGCAGGACTGAAACAACTGTTTCTTACTGGAATAATCTAGGCATTATACTGTCTTGCTGTTAATTCCTATGGCAAGTTCACACCTTTACTAGGGAAAAAGACAGATGGCACTTTTCTGGATTCAGACATGGTGAATCGTTGCATAAAGTTTCTTGCTGCTGCTGTTTCTCTGGTGCAGGTCGCTGTATTGCAAAAAAATTGGAATGTAATGGAGAAAATGACTGTGGGGACAACTCTGATGAAAGAAATTGTGGGAGGAAAAAGACTGTGTGTAACAGAAAGTATGAAAGCATCCCAGGTGTGCAGTTAATAGGCAGTGGGTAAGCCAGCTTTGCTTATTTTTCATAAACTTGAGATTGTTATCTCACTAATTTACATAAGCAAGATAATCCCCAATTGGCATGTGAGAGTATCCCATTAAAACACATAATCTCTCAAATTAAAATTAACAAGAAATTATAAAAATGCAACCAAACCATCAGGCTAGGACTTGCCCACTGCATCTGCCAGCCCAGCTCTGCACTGCTGGTGCACTAGATAAAGAGCTGTAAGGGAGCACTGCTGTTTGAGTGACCCTGCCTCACAGCGATCAGAGCATCACGTACTGGCAACTTCCAGCTCAGTTATGCCAAGTGCTTCAGAAATTTTGAGGATGTTCCACTACAGATATTTGTTTGTCTATTGATACATTTCACRCAATATCAACCATCACCTCTTCCAGGGTACTAATTTAAGCAGTGTAAAACCTAAACATGGGATGCCTGTCCCAGGTAGTCTTGCATTTTTTAATTGAATTTTGAACTCAGTGCACTCYGGTAACATTACTTGTAGTAGAAATGGAGAACTGCTTGTTCATTTTCCTAGGCCATTTTTAGGTATTTCTCTGCTTAAGAGTGACTGTCTCATGCTGATACTGGGATTATCTAGAGGGTTAGGCACTGCTGGAAAGTAGGAAACAGAATTGCTACTACAGCATTTTTCAGGCGAATTCAGTGTGTATGAGAAGTTCTTGTAGAGGAACTTCTTTCAAAGCAATAACATAACCCAGATGCTCATACCATTTCATTCAAACCTACTTCAATGCGGCTATATACCACTAAATATTTCAAATCTGTATGTCTTTCTGGGGTTGTTTAATCTCTGGAAATAATTTTTTGTTAGATTTCACATTCTGGCAGGAGAGAGCCGAGGGGAAGTCCTTGGCAACTCATTCAATGGAGGACAATGCACAACAGTGAAGCGCAATGAGACAAGGAAATCATACCGTGTGCCTGCGAACCTGGAGGCTGTCAGCTTTCAGGTATTCTCAAGCAGCAACTCCTAGCTGAAAAACTGTTGCCATAATCACAATCCAAGTTATGCGCTCAAGTCTTAGGCAGAAATGTGTGTTTTAGGACAAGATTTCTCAACCTGGTGAGGCCTGAACATGCTTCAGGTGATGTATGGAAATGGGATAAATTGAGCAGTCGAGTGGCTCTACTCACACCTTTCAGATATGTGTTTCCTCACTGCATCATATATCAGAGTCATCATGATTGATTTGGGCTTCTCTCCTGCTTCCTCATGGCTGTGGCCATTTCTTTGTTCTGACTTGGTATCAAGGGCCTTGCTCCTAACCCTGATATAATCTGGCCAGAGGCTCGTTCAAGTCCGAAGCCCATTTCAGCATCACTGCTGTATCCTCRCAGTACCAATGGCTGTCCCAACTCCAGATTCCTTCTAGTCACCTGCAGCCTTGGGACACAGTTCCTCCCTGAGCCATTTCAGCCCCTCAGTCCTCCCTGTTCTCTGCCCAGTCCCTCTGAAGAGCTGCAAGGAGAGGAGGCAGACACCGAGTCTGGGAGGCAGGAGGGCAAGAAGTACACAGTCTGGGCAGGAGTCTTGCAGGACAGGCCAAGGACAAATGAGCCTGGCTTGTATCTTATCAAAAACCTGGGAATCACTGATTTTGTAGACATGGTATTTAGAAAATACTTTGAATACCATGGTTAGGGCACAACATCTGGCTGTGCACATACTGGCAGGCCCTGTCTGAAGCCAACAGATACTGCATTGGGAAGGAAGGAATGCAGGACGTGAAAAAAGGTCAATTAACAGATGAAATCTGAACTGCTGATTTTTGCCACAAGTGCTGTGGGTTTTTAGTATTACTTTAACAGAAGCAACAGAACAAAGGACACCCTAATATGTTCCATGGAAACTGCAATTGGGTTGGCCATGACATGTAGGTTTTGTCAATAACAGTGAAAAATTACTGTGTGCAGAAATATTCAATGGGGAAAACCAAGCCTTGGTTTGCCTAGGTCTCTTTAAAGCTGTGTGGTTTATTAAGTTACTGATGTCCATTTGCAGAACTGTTAAGGGTTTGTGAATCTTACCTTTGAGAGTAAATCTATATCTTAACACTTAGAGCAACCTTTGGTATAGAAGGGTCACTGGATCAGGCTTTCTTCTTGGAACTCCAGTGTGTTTTCATGCAAAAGCATGTGACTTTCTGGAGAATGGAAGTGGACTAGGGGAATGGACCACCTCACCTCCCAAGGTCCTTAGCAGTCCTATTAATAAACAAGTCCAAAGGAGGGAAAAAATTACATCTTTCAAACAGCCACAGGGATTTGTCTGAGTTCTGGGAAATGAGTCATTTCTGAACTGATGCTAAAGTTGTCTTGGTGCTTTGCACAACAGCACTACTGAGGTTTACCAACTTGATCAGGCAGGTTTGCTCCCGGTTCCTCTCCACCTACCCTTAGTCCATCATGCAGTATGGGTGCTAACACTGCAAGTATACTCTGAGACTCTCCTCTGGAAACCTGTTCATTCCTTTAGCTGGGAATTAAGACGGAAGGACAGAAAACATCAAGCTCTTTGCCTTGTACAATATAGAAGCCATGGGACTGGGACTTAGTTTTAGTGTGGACATAGCATGAGGGTCTGAGAGTCTTTGAAAAGTGTGTTGAAACACTTACTGAAAATGATTTCTAAGCTTTGGGGCATGGGGGTGGGGAATTTTAGAAGAAAGTGTTACTTTTTTTTTTTTTCTTGTATAAATGTATAAATGCCTATTAGTAAGTCTACTTCTTATCTTGTATTCATCTCGCCTATTAACCTTTCTCAGCCTCATCTCTTTGTTAAGAGCAGTTTTTTTAGCTTACTGCCATGTCTCAATCAGGCATGTTTCTTCCATAAAAAAATCAAGAATTCATTGCTTAATAGGTTTCTGTTTCAGATTATTATTTGGGCAAAAGTGTTTTGCTTTACTGATCTCCAGGTAATAGATGAAGAGGATGACGTAACATCAGATTTCTACAACGATTTAACTCCCCTGAGTGATAGTGCTCACGGAAGTAGTTCATCCACTCATGGTGCTCAAAGATCTTCTGGTATACCATTTTTATTCTCAAGAAAGACACGGGTTAAAGTCACATCGTCTTCCTCCTTCAAGAAAGCCATTGAAGCCTCATATGAAAAGGTAATTGAATGTTGCCTCCAATTTCTTCCTTTCATTTGATTTCTGTCTGCTCGTTTCAGAACTGAGCTAGCAAAGGCTACTTTCCTTATCAAGACATTGGCATTACATTTTAAAAAAAACCCACTAGAATTACACATTAAAAACTTCTTCTTCTGATACTACAGGATATTCCTGGTTGTAACATACCTTCTGTAATGCAACATTCTGTTTTTAGTACAGAAATCATACACTTATTCCACTTAAAAAAGCTTAGATTTGACATAGATTTGAGATTATCAGATCACATAAAGCACTCCTTTCCCTGTCCTAGTTATAGATTAAGAAGGCAGAATGCCATGTAGTAACAGTAGCAGACAATGAAGTGCACTCAGGAATGTTATACACATGCATGTACTGGGAATGAATCTACATTTGTTTTTGATTTGGTAACTAACTTGCATATTGGAGTCTCATGGCTGCCTAGACGCCACTTGGTCATAAAGATAATCTCAGAAATAACACATCCACAGAAAAGTTTCTGAGAACAGAAAACCTTTTTCCCATAAAATTCAGTACCTTTAAAGCAGATGAATACCGTGGGATATAAGATTATGTACTTTTATAATTTAATGGCAGTAAAGAATGGGCTGTTGTTTGCCATAGGACTGACTGAAACTAAGGCCTGTTGAAACCCAGGAGTTTTAATACAATTAGAATGAATCTTTCACAAAAAATATTAGTTTTAATATTAAGATTTCCTATGATGGAAGTTTGCTGCAGGCCTTGCTAACTTGTCCTAATGGCTAAGTAACTTGACTGCTTAAATAGTCCATTACTTCTAGTTTGAATTCAGCTATATTGAAGCTACTGGAAACCTGTTGACTTTCATTCCCATGTAGATGCCTGTATATAGATCAGGCTGTTATTTTGTACAACTGGTAAGTTTATTTTGGTGGAATGGTGGAGTGGCTTAAACCCAGACCAAAGCTACTTGTGGATATGTTAATTTAAATGAAACTTTCATCAGGAAGGTTTTTTGGATGTACATTGGTTTTCAGCATTGTTGTCATAAAATCCCAGAAACCCACCTGAAATAGCCAATAACTTAGTCTGGTGTTGGCTAAAGATGACACAGGTTAAATTCCCTTCTTAGTGGATCCATAGCAGGAGTTTTAACTTGGGTCTTCCTCATGTTCTCCACTGTATCATACGGGAAGTCTCTATTTTTATCTCTACCTGTATAAATTTTATTTATGTATGTTTGTAGATAGATGTATACTTACATATGTTTGAGAGACCTGTAAAGGAATTTGCAATACTTTCTTAAACAGTGAAAATAGAAGTTTATACAGATCACTTAAAAGGAGTGGGAACTTACCTGGGCTTTGGGAGGTCAGATTCAGACCTATATATTAAACTGTGTGCTGAAGGGTTTCACATAAGCATCCCAGGGTCTCTAGAAGGCCCTAGCCACTTGAAAGGTCATGCATTTTTCCATATTGGCATGGAAGAAATATGAAAACTTGATGTTTTTCATGTTATTTTTGTTTACCAGAAACTTTTTTAGCTAAGCTGACTGGTCCTCTAGTATGTTTTCTTTGTTTCTGATCCTTTAATCGTAGAATCATAGAATCGTAGAATCAATCATAGAATCATAGAATCATAGAACCATAGAATAGTTTGGGTTGGAAGGGACCTTTAAGTCCATCTAGTCCAACCCCCCTGCAATGAGCGGGGACTTCTTCAATTAGGTCAGGTTGCTCAGAGCCCTGTCCAACCCCACCTTGAATGTTTCCAGGGATGGGGCATCTACCACCTCTCTGGGCAACCTGTTCCAGTGTTTGACCACCCTCAGCGTAAAAAATTTCTTCCTTATATCTAGTCTGAACCTACCCTCTTTTAGTTTAAAGCCATTCCCCCTTGTCCTGTTGCGACAGGCCCTACTAAAAAGTCTGTCCCCATCTTTCTCATAAGCCCCCATTAAGTATTGAAATGCCACAATAAGGTCTCCCTGGAGCCTTCTCTTCTCTAGGCTGAACAACCCCAACTCTCTCAGTCTGTCCTCAGAGGAGAGGTGCTCCAGCCCTCTGATCTTTCTGTGGCCCTCCTCTGGACCTGCTCCAACAGGTCCATGTCTTTCTTGTGCTGAGGGYTCCAGAGCTGGATGCAGTACTCCAAGTGGGGTCTTACCAGAGCAGAGTAGAGGGGCAGAATCACCTTCCTCGACCTGCGGGCCACGCTTCTTTTGATGCAGCCCAGGATACAGCTGGCCTTCTGGGCTGCAAGCACACGTTGCCAGCTCATGTCCAGCTTTTCATCCACCAGTAACTCCAAGTCTTTCTCCACAGGGCTGCTCTCAATCCCTCCATCCCCCAGCCTGTATTGATAGCAGGGGTTGCCCCGACCCAGGTGCAGGACCTTGCACTAGGCCTCGTTGAACCTCATGAGGTTCGCACGGGCCCACTTCTCCAGTTTGTCTGCGTCCTTCTGGATGGCATCCCATCCCTCAGGCGTGTCGACCGCACCACTCAGCTTGGTGTCATCTGCAAACTTGCTGAGGGTGCACTCGATCCCACTGTCTACGTCATTGATGAAGATCTTAAACGGTACCCGTCCCAATACSGACCCCTGAGGGACACCACTCGTCGCTGATCTCCATCTGGATATTGAGCCATTGACCACTGCTCTCTGGATGCGACCATCCAGCCAACTCCTTATCCACCAAACAGTCTGCCCATCAAATCCCTCTCTCTCCAATTTAGAGAGAAGGATGTTGTGGGGGACCGTGCCAAAGGCCTTACAGAGGTCCAGGTAGCTGACATCCGTAGCTCTTCCCTTGTCCGCTGAGGTAGTCGCTCCATCATAGAAGGCCACTAGGCTGGTCAGGCAGGACTTGCCCTTGGTGAAGCCATGCTGGCTGTCTCGAATCACCTCCCTGTCCTCCATGTGCCTTAGCATAGCTTCTGGGAGGATCTGTTCCCTGATCTTCCCAGGCACAGAGGGGAGGCTGACAGGTCGGTAGTGCCCAGGGTCCTCCTTTCTTCCCTTTGTAAAAATGGGTGCAATGTTTCCCTTTTTCCAGTCTCCGGGAACTTCACCTGACTGCCGTGACTTTGCAAGTATCGTGGAGAGCGGCTTGGCACCTACATCAGCCAGTTCCCTCAGGACTCTGGGATGCATCTCGTCAGGTCCCAYAGACTTATGTAGGTTCAGGTTCCTCAGGGGGTCTCAAACCTGATCTTCTCTTACAGTGGGAGGGACMGGRCTCCCCCAGTCCCTGCCTTGAGGTCCACCCACTCGAGAGGTGTGGGAAGAGAGATTGCCAGTGAAGACTGAGGCAAAAATGTTGTTGAGTTCCTCAACCTTCTCCTTGTCTGTTCTTACCAGTTTGCCAGTTGTGTTCATCGGGGGGGTGCGCTTTCTGTGACCTTCCTTTTCTGGCTCACATGCCTACAGAAGCCCTTCTTATTATCCTTTGCATTCCTTGCTAAGTTCAGCTCCAGCCGCGCCTTGGCCTTCCTGACCCCATCCCTACACAACCGGGCAGCGTCCCTACACTCCTCCCAGGATACCTGTCCCTGCTTCCACTGCCTGTGCATTTCCTTCTTGCCCTTTAGTTTGACCAGCAGGGCATGACTCATCCGTGCCGGTCTCTTGCCTTCCTTTCCTGATTTCTTACAGCTGGGGACCGAGAGCTCTTGCGCTCTATGGAAAGCATCCTTAAAGATCATCCTCATGACCTCCCTGATGTCATCCTGCTCCATGCCGTGATGTCAAAGGACTTCTGAAGGCTTTGTATCAGAATTTGTGCCCGTTCCCTTAGCCCATGTTCCCAGTATTTCTGGCAGCAGTTAATTGAGTTGGACTGCTTGAACCACAATTCAAAAACAGAGGGCTCAAAGATAGTAAGCCATCTCCATCCCTGGGGATGTCAGGCAGGGACAGACATGATTCTGTGGCAACTCTGCTTATGATATTTGGGATGAAAGGTTACTTAATCAGCATGTTTGGGTGAAACCCTGCTTTGTTAGAAAATTTCCAATTAAAACTACTGGTTTCAACATCAGCCCAGCTCAGCTTGTGTTTGGCTTCTTTTTGTCAGTGAGGTAGTTTGTATAACAAAACTGAACTTGAGTACTCATGCCTGATTTAGACCAAGCTTTCTTTGTGAATGATCTTCCCTGATCTACTAATATTTTGTATTAATACCTGGTACTCATGGGTCAAGCTTGCTACAGGCACCAGGGTTTACCACTGTGATTAAACATGTGCCCAGAAATGACTGGAGTCTTTGGAATCCAATTTTCTGGGATTGTTCTACAAGTGAGGGTTTCCAACATTGTGCGTGCCTCAGGTATTTAACATAGAAATCACTGGGTTTGACAACTGTAAGGTGAATTGCTAGTAATAAAAGCACTTAACTACTAGTAATAACAGCACTTAAGATAGTTTCACGAGCACAAAATGCAAATGCAAGATGCATGTCAAGCAGAAATTCATATTTAGCATGCAAGTGCATGCTAAAACTAGCTAAGGTTTTAGAATCAGTATTTGCCAAACTAGCCTGCAATTTTGTGTGTCATAACTGAAATGTTAGCTGGCACAGTTGAAAATTGAGGATCAGAACATAAATCACCTGAAAAACCTAAAAATGATGTTACCACAGGGTATTTTAGGAGCTGAATATAATCTGGGAATTGTTACATACCCTGTTTCTTCCATTCTTGTTCTCACTGCAGCAGGAAGCTGAGTATCCTTAGCTTATTTTCCAATGTGCAAATGAGAGCACTGAAATGAGCAGTGCTGTGCAGAGCTGAGAGCTGAGGTCCAGCTTGCGCTTTACATTACTCAGTCCTGGCTGGAAGAGCTCCCTGTCTAGATGCATCTTCTAAGCCAAGTGACCTTGGAGACAGAGGTGGAGCAGAGCCAACCTACCAGCAGCAAAATTCAGCAGAAGAACCCATGTATAAATCAGTAACAAATTGTTTTATAATGAATCTTTCCTATCTGCYGGTTGGTCATCTGCTCCAGTTTCCTGCCCTTCCTTTTGCTCTTGATCTCTTTGCTTCGGCCTTGTGCCATCAGTTCCCCTTGTCCCTTTATAAATCCCTTCTTTTAGTATTTTCTAGTCGTCTCCTTTCTATTTAGTTAAACTCCCACATAAACAACCTCTAGCATTGCAAAACTATATGAATTAGCTGTTTCAAAAACATAATTTTTTTCTAAAGGTAAGAGATGTTTCCAGTTTTTGAACTTTCTCTTTTTTTTTTCACTTCTCACATTAACAGCCTGACCCTTGAACTCAATGAGACCTTTACCCCTGTGGTTTAGTTTTAGTTTTAGCAGACTGATAAATTGTGAAAATTCGTAACAGTGAGTTAGTATCCAAAATACCCACTCACCAAATTAGTTTAAAATGACCCGTGGATGCTTATAAGCTGAAACCTTTCCTCTGAAACTTTTGTCTTATCAACTGCTGGTGTATTTGTTATGGCAGGAATTGTTTTGCTTTCTGTTTGGTAGGTGCTCAGGGAGTCCTAATTTCTGTTGGTATGCTATATACTCCCACAACGGAAAGAGTAATGAGCATTGTCCTCAAGAACCTCACAGGGCTCTTGGAAACTCTAAGGCTAGTTTGTTCATGGTTAAAGCAGCATAATACACAGGATTAATTAGTTCTTGCAATGTATCTCAGGACATACTCTTGGCTCCTCTACTTTCTGCAATTAACTACCTATGAAGGTGCTAAGACTCCCCTTTTCTTATTTCTAGAATTCCAACTTTATTAGAGTCCATAAAGTCATTTCTGTTGCAAACTTCACAATGAAACAGTCAGATCTGCAGCTCTCAGATGTCTTTCTAAAAGCACTTAACCACTTGCCCCTGGAGTACAACTACGCTTTATACAGTAGAATATTTGATGACTTTGGCACTCATTACTACACCTCTGGGAAGATGGGTGGTTCCTATGACATTCTTTACCAGTACAGCTCTGAGGAATTGAAGAACTCGGGTATGTAATCTTTAACAAGAAAATATCGTGATTTGTTTACCAGCTTTTCTTAGCAATGTTTTTAGGTCTTACATGGCATAGTAAGTTCTCCAACAGCAAAAAATCCTTTAGACTTGCATAGACCCAGGAATTACTCACACTGCCTAAATATAGAGTAAGAAGAAATTTTTGCTCTACACTGTCTTAATATGAAAAGTTCAGGAGGTTCCTTACTTGGTAACTGCACTATGTTCAAGGAAACCTCTTAAAACCTTCAGGTCAAGACCAGGTGCCACCAGGAAAAGGTGTTCCAGCATACTTCAGTGTGGGACTGAGGTCTGAGAGGTGTAAATGGTACTTTTTGGGATACAGTCATTAAAGTTGTTGGTATTGATCAGAAATTACTCTAAAAATATTCCCATGACTGCCAGACTGTCAAAATGAAAAGACAATACCACAAAAGTGGAAATCTATGGTTAAAAGCTGTGATCCTTAATGCCACTGCTATAACTGGCATGGGTATGGAAGGGTACCTAAAAGGGATGGTAAGCATGACTCAGTCCAATGCTGTTTGTACCTGGGGAAGCAGGTGCCTGCAGTAGTGAAGTCTCAAGTGGTGGGTGAGAAGCAGGGAGACCTGCGATGGCTCACCTTGATGTGCGAGCCTCGGGGCATGGTGCCAACATGTATGGTGGCTATGGTGATGAAGCTGCTGCTCTGTGGTATTTCTAGGCCTGGCAGTGGATGAGTCAAAGGTGTGTGTCCAAACAGAAACAACAAGGCGTGTGTTCTTCTGGAAGAAAAAGAAAGTCAGTACCAGATGCACCACAAACAGGATGACGGTGAAACACGAAGGTGACCATGATGAGAACAGGCCCCATGTCCTGTTACTTACCCTGAGAGATACCATTCCCCTCAGCTAGGTGCCCCAGGTGACCTCCCAGCTTTATTGAACTACAGATGCTCTTCCACCACTGTCAGAGGAGCCAGTGTTTCACTGTTTGTCTCTGAAGAAAGCACTGAAAACATCCTCTTACTTGCAAAAGAAATTATGATGTAGGAGCACTCTTCCTCTGCTCTGGAGCACCATCATTGGGCATCCGGTGGCACTGGCTCTTCCAGTCAGTCATGGATCTGACAAACATTCCCTGTGGCCCTGGGTCCAGGGCCAGGCATGCTGAACTGGGAGATGGGCACAACTAGAAACRCATTGAGAGAGTTGGGCAGCAATAACACACTCCCTGGCCTTCCCCTCCCATCTTCCTCATGCCAAGCAGACATCTAGGTGCAGGCATTCCCTGGCAATGCCAGAAATGTGTCTCAGGAACTGCAGAAAGTTGGTGCATTTTCTGCAAGAATGGCAAAAGTCATGTTCTGCATCACTAAAAACAGGGATTTCATCAACTCCACCATGTTTTTGTCCGCATTTTATGATCAATTTCCATTACTCAGTTGTTTACAGCTGGGACTAAAGATCCTGCCTTGCAGTGTGTTCTTCTAGAGGAGCCTGCTGTATMCCCTGCATTTTCGACAAGTGTCTTGTGTAGTTCTGAATATCTCCATGGCTGAGGTCTCAGACACTTTCATTTGGAAGACTATGACAGGCTGTTGTCATAGTGGGGATTGTTTTTCTGAGATTAGACTTCATTCTTCCAAGAGTAGCTTCAAAAAATTAATCTTAGTACATTCTTTTATATCCTCTTACACTTTTTCTTAGAACTCTGTTGTTACATCTGCTGTCTTTGGAGGCCTTTGTCCGACAATACTGTGATGAAATCCCCTTTTAGGTTCCATTTTGGAGTCAGCCGAACGGTCGGTCTCCCTGGTAAAAGGTGGCAGGTCAGAGTATGCAGCAGCTCTGGCCTGGGAGAAAAAGGGGGCTTTTCCAGGACACACAGTCTTCACAAACTGGCTGGAATCAACAAAGGACAATCCTGTGGTGATTGACTTTGAGGTAAGAGAAGAACAAGAAAAACATTAAGATAGTAAAGCACTCACCAGTTAGCAGCACTTCAGAGAGCTCTGCAGGTGTTTTGTCTTTTAATTCGGGATGATGCTGTGTGTGATATGAATGTGCATACATATGGGTGTAACATAAACATACAGAACATTTATTAGAACTACTTCTTGTGCATGTTGGTTTATAAGCCACACCAGTTTTGCATCATCCATGGACAGTGAGAGTAAGAGGGAGGAATACAAGTGAATTACTCCGGCGCCAGCTGGAGCTCAGGCATGGGCAGGGATTAGTTACTGTGCAGGAAAGCAGTGCATGGTGCTGGGAACAATTTTTTTCCCTGTGCACTTTCTCTTGTCAGGTGTATGTTGCGAGGTATGGCACATAACTAAACTGAAACAAAACAGCCGTCCCCTGGTATCTCTGTCCTGCTCATTTAATGCAGCATGCTGGCACAGTTGTGAGTGCACTGAGCTGCCTGGCTCCCCAGCTGGCACAGCAGCCGCTCAGCAGCAGCGGCAAAGCACTTGAGGCAAACAGCAAAACCTGCCTGGATGCAGCATGCAGTGATCTTTCTCCCACTGCAGCTGCTGAGCTCCTGAAAGCAGTGTAGGGATGTCTCACATGGCAGGGACCTGGTATAAGCAAACCCCACGTCATCTATGGTGTCTGGAATTTTTAGACATGGTATCCCACTTGGTTGGTTTTCCACTGGCTCACAGAGCCCTAAATTGGGGAAATTTAAGCAATATAAACAAGATAATATAGAYGTATAACACTGTCATGCTCCTTTAAAGCATCCATAACTTTCAACACACCTGACTCCTGTGTGATATATCTTCATATGTAGGCTCTAGTGCCTTTAAAATCCTCCAGCTACCCCCAGCAGGACCCTGTGGTGTCTAGGTAACTGCTTACTGAACGGTTGTCTACCAGGTGTCGCCCATTGTGGATTTGGTGAAGAATGTGCCATGTTCTGTGACCAAACGTCGCAACCTGTGGAGAGCCCTGAGAGAATACGCGGGCAGGTTTGACCCTTGCCAGTGTGCCCCGTGCCCCAACAACGGCAGGCCTGTGCTTTCTGGGACAGAGTGCCTCTGCCTGTGCCAGGCTGGCACCTATGGCAAAAACTGCGAGACGCAAGCTCCGGGTTACAAATCAGGTATTCAGGGTGATACTGTCATGATATCTATGCAAATGCACGTAGCATGGGGAATAAGCAAGAGGAGTTAGAGATGAGTGCACACGTGCAGGGCTATGATCTTAGTGGCATCACGGAGACATGGTGGGATGGCTCCTACGACTGGAGTGTTTGAATGGAAGGATACAGGCTTTTTAAGAAAGACAGGCAGGGGAGACGAGGAGCCGGTGTCGCCCTCTATGTCAATGACCAGCTGGAGTGCACAGAGCTCCGCCTGGGGATGGATGAGGAGCCGACCAAGAGCTTATGGGTCAGGATTAAAGGGAGGGCAGGGACAGGTGACATTATAGTGGGGGTCTGCTACAGGCCATTCAACCAGGAAGACCGAGCGGATGAGGTCCTCTATAGACAGATAGGAGCAGCCTCACGTTCACAAGCCCTGGTCTCATGGGGGACTTCAACCACCCCAATATCTGTTGGAGGGACAACACAGCAGGGCATAAGCAATCTGGGAGGTTCCTGGTATGTGTTGATGATAACTTCCTTCCCCAAGTGACAGAGGAGCCAATGAGGAGAGGTGCTATGCTGGACCCTGTTCTCACCAACAAGGAGGGGATGGTGGGGAATGTGAAGCTCAAGGGCAGCCTTGGCTGCAGTGACCATGAAATGGTGGAGTTCAAGATCCTTAGGGCACCAAGGAAGGTGCACAGCAAGCTCACCACACTGGACTTTAGGAAAGCAGACTTTGGCCTCTTCAGGGATCTGCTTGGTAGAGTGCCATGGGATAAAGCCCTGGAGGGAAGAGGGGCCCAAGAAAGCTGGTTAATATTCAAGGATCACCTCCTCCAAGCTCAGGATTGATGCATCCCAACAAAGAGGAAGTCAGGCAAAAATGCCAGGAGGCCTGCATGGATGAACAAGGAGCTCCTGGACACACTCAAACACAAAAAGGAAGCCTACAGAGGGTGGAAGCAATGACAGGTAGCCTGGGAGGAATACGGAGAAATTGTCCGAGCAGCCAGGGGTCAGGTTAGGAAAGCTAAAGCTCTGCTAGAATTAAATCTGGCCAGGGACATCAAGGGCAACAAGACAAGCTTCTACAGGTATGTCGGGGATAAAAGGAAGACTAGGGAAAATGTGGGCCCTCTTTGGAATGAAACAGGAGACCTGGTTACCCGGGATATGGAGAAGATGGAGGTACTCAATGACTTTTTTGCTTTGGTCTTCACTGGCAAGTGCTCAGGCCTCACTGCCCAAGCTGCAGAAGGCAAAGGCAGGGACTGGGAGAATGAAGAGCTGCCCACTGTAGGAGAAGATCAGGTTCAAGACCATCTAAGGAACCAGGAGGTGCACAAGTACATGGGACCTGATGAGATGCATCCGCAGGTCCTGAGGGAACTGGTGGATGAAGTTGCTAAGCCACAATCCATCGTATTTGAGAAGTCGTGGCATTCCGGTGAAGTTCCCCCTGGCTGGAAAAGGGGAAACATAACCCCCATTTTTAAAAAGGGRAAAAAGGAAGACCCRGGGAACTRCAGGCCAGTCAGTCTCACCTCTGTGCCTGGGAAGATCATGTAGCAGATCCTCCYRGAAACTATGCTAAGGCACATGGAAAATACAGAGGTGACTCAAGACAGCCAACATGGCTTCACTAAGGGTAAATCGTGCCTGACAAATTTGGTGGCCTTCTATGACAGGCTTACAGCATTGGTGGATAAGGGAAGAGCAACTGACRCCATCTACCTGGACTTGTGCAAAGCATTTGACACTGTCCCACATGACATCCTTGTCTCTAAATTGGAGAGACATGGATTTGATGGATGGACCACTTGGTGGGTAAGGAATTGGCTGGACGGTTGCACTCAAAGAGTTGCCATCAACAGCTCGATGTCCAAGTGGAGACCAGTGATGAGTGGTGTTCCTCAGGGGTCGGTATTGGGACTGGTGCTGTTTAACATCTTTGTTGGCAACATGGACAGTGGGATTGAGTGCACCCTCAGCAAGTTTGCCGATGACACCAATCTGTGTGGTGCAGTCGACACGCTGGAGGGAAGGGATGCCATCCAGAGGGACCTGGACAAGCTGGAGAAGTGGGCCCGTGTGAACCTCATGAGGTTCAACAAGGCCAAGTGCAAGGTCCTGCACCTGGGTCAGGGCAACCCCTGGTATCAATACAGGCTGGGGGATGAAGGGATTGAGAGCAGCCCTGAGGAGAAGGACTTGAGGGTGTTGGTTGATGAGAAGCTCAACATGACCCAGCAATGCGCACACGCAGCCCAGGCGGCCAACCGTATGCTGGACTGCATCAAAAGAAGCGTGGCCAGCAGGTCGAGGGAGGTGATTCTGCCCCTCTACTCTGCTCTCATGAGACCCCACCTGGAGTACTGCCTTCAGCTCTGGGGCCGCCAACATAAGAAGGACATGGACCTGTGGTATCGAGTCCAGAGGAGGGCCATGAAGATGGTCAGAGGGCTGGAGCACCTCTCCTGTGAAGAAAGGCTGAGAGAGTTGGGGTTGTTCAGCCTAGAGAAGAGAAGGCTCCGGGGAGACCTTATAGCAGCCTTCCAGTACCTGAAGGAGGCCTACAAGAAAGCTGGAGAGGGACTTTTTACAAGGGCACGTAGTGATAGGACAAGGGATAATGGCTTTAAACTGAAAAAGGGTAGATTTAGATTAGATATAGGAAAGAAATTCTTCACTATGAGGGTGGTGAGGCACTGGAACAGGTTGCCCAGATAAGTTATGGATGCCCCTTCCCTGGATGTGTTCGATGCCAGGTTGRATGGGGTTTTGAGCAACCTGGTCTAGTGGAAGGTGTCCCTGCCATGGCAGGGGGTTTGGAACTAGATGATCTTTAAGGTCCCTTCCAACCCAAACCATTCTATGATTCTATGATTCTATGATTCTATACAAATATGGTCCTTTTCGTATCTATTTGTCAAAGATGAATCTGACATAACCTTCCCTTACTAAATCTGTAGCACTTCTTACCACATGGTGATGGTCAGAAAGTGTAAGAATAAAGGTAGGATTAAAAATAAAAAATCAGACTGAATAGGCACAGCTGAAAAGAAATTGTAAGACATGGTAAAGGATTCGTTAGCTACATAATTAAGGTAATAGGAAATAAGCTGTTCAGCAATAAGGATGAAGTTGAGATCAAAGATAATTGATGCAAAAATTAAGAAACGCATTCCTTAGTTTTCCCTATAGTCTATTGTGCTTAAGACTAAATTGGTAATGGAGATAAAAATTGTTGATTACAATGTGGAAGGAAAACTCATTTGTCTTAAGGAGAGGGAACATAATCATAATTCTGAAGAATTTAAAGAACAATTTCATGCAAACAGGTTTTTGAATGAAATTGGCACTAGTGCCATACCTATGGGAAACAGAAGAGACTTACAGTATTGAATTTATTATTACATATATTTAAATTCCAGGACCGAAAGGGGACAGAAAGGAAAGTCACTTAGGCAACTACAGGTCTCATTATCTGACCCTGATAAAGAAATATTTTGGAAGAAATAAACAACTGAAGATATGCAAATAGAGATGAATGTAGAAAGTGTATTGCATGCAGAAAAGAAATGGTGTGTAAAGAAATTTTTTTGTGTATGCTTCATGGTGGCACAGTCAAAATACCCCAGGGGTTAAGAAAAGACAGTAGTGTTTTAATTTAGCTTGCATGAAATGGAGATTTGGGGTTTAGACGTGGTGTTAGAGCTCAGATTTATTTAATAACTCATTAAATACTGAGCTATCTAAAAAGGTTGTCAGCACCATGAAAACTCAAACATCTGTGTGTGCAATAGAAGTATAAAATAAGCTGCTTCTGGGTTTGAATGTTACTTACAATCAAAACTAGAAAGGAAGATATATTTTAGGTTTTCATGAAGCAGCTGGAATTTGGCTGACCATCTCTTTGGAAAACTTCACATTCTAGAGACAGTCTACTCTCTTAACAGTAACAATTTTAAATCCTCTGAAAATGRCTATATGAATTTACCACCATCCTTCTCATATGTGACCTTAAGAGAAATACTATGTATGGTACAGATCTACCAAAAGATGGGATTTCTTTTATTTCTTGCAGCTGCTGTAGATGGCCGCTGGGGTTGCTGGTCTGAATGGAGTTCATGTGATGCTTCCTTCAAAACAAGAAGGACCCGGGAGTGTAATAACCCCTCCCCGATGAACGGTGGAAAGCCCTGTGAAGGTGAACAGGAAGAAGAGGAGGACTGTTATGTTTCTGTGTTCACAGACAGGTAAGAAGATGGTAGACCAAAAGATCTCCATAGTCATGGGGCAGAGTTAAGGAACCCTCCACAGTGGCTTTGTGACTACCAAGGAGAAGTAACAGACAACTCTCCTGTCTGAAATTCTGTGGTGGGGGCTGAGAGAAGGAGATGTCTGAAAATCTTCGCAACTTGCTTCAAGTTTGGATTTATTCATTGTTTATTCCTAGAAAATGGCTGATGAATTAGATACTAAAGAATGCCTGTAGATCTCTTACACTGCTTTGCATGGCTTCTTCTCCAAAGCCATGGAGAACTCATCTGCTTCCGTTCATGGGAGTTCGCAGTTTCCATTTTTTTAATATCACATCCTCTTCTCTTAGAGGTTTAGATCTGAACTCAGTCCCAGAGAGAATTCCACTGAAACTACCAAACCTTTTCATATTCCCATTTTGAGTATGTCTGATGTACCAGTTTTGCATKATTTCAACTTAAAAACATAACCCCAACCCCAAACTGGCTCAGTTTCTTGCATCTTCAAGAGTTAGGCTTTGTACAGATTCAGTTTTTCTACTGCAACAAAGAGCCGAAGCAGGATTTTCATCATCCCTGCTGTAACGACTACAGAGGAGATTCTGGAGAGGATAGGGGAGGATTAAAAGCAATGGTCTCCACAGTTCTTTGTTACTCATCTCAGTTAGACGCCACGGGCCATAAAGCTCCATGCTCACAGGGACCGGCCTTCCTTAACCATTGCCTGAGGGCAACAGGCGGGTTTTGACTACGCTATCTTAAAACCAACCAAATTATACGGATTCCTTAGAGACTTCCTCCATCTGCTGTTCTTTACCTCTTCTTCTTACTCTATAAAAATATTTCATGAGTTATATTGCTAGAAATTGTAGCCCTGTATCTATTGCTTTTTTAGTGCTCTCACAATTTCCCTCCTATCAACACCTGCAACTTCTGATGTCCACCATCTTTTATTTAACAGAATAAAGTTTTTTCGCCTTTGCGGGGGGGGTGGGACACACTTGCAGCATTCCTGTCCAAAGCTCCTGACATTCTGCCGTTGTTATTTGGTGACACCAATGCTTAAGATACATCCTTACCAGCAAATTTTTACTTTTCAGAGGTGCTCCTTGCATAAATGATGATGAAGCCAGGAGAGAAGAGGATGTCTTGATTGGTGAACCTGAGTCTGGATGCTCCAGGCCAGACCCACCAGAAAACGGCTTTATCAGGGTGAGCATGAAAAATGAGTGATACAGAAGTAAAGTGTAGTAGTTGCAGAGCTGGGAATTTTTACAGCTTCTTTGCTACATGTGCCTGATACCCAGGCTAGCTACTGTGCTAATGTGGCATGCTGTGGGACTCTAGTCCACCAAAGTCTACCAGCAACTGCAGCAAAGGCAAGGTAAAATCCATTTCAAACAGTGGTCCTTGAATCCTTGTTTTGTAACCATGACATCAGTTAGTGCAGCTGTCCAAACATATCATTATATAGGTGAGTGGATGACTCATATTTCAGAGTAGGAAAAGCAAGCATTCATTACGTCATACCATCAGGCTTTTATCATTGTTTCGTTTGACAATGTCCAGTCTCATTACCACAGATTTTGGGGCGGCCTTTTTGTTTCTTTTTTGTAGAATGAAAAGAACCAGTATGCTGTGGGGGAAGAAGCTGAAATTGCCTGTGTGAGTGGTCATGTTCTCAGTGGCTATCAATTCCTTCGGTGTCTGCCAGATCAAACCTGGAYGCAGCAACCTGTTGAATGTCAACGTAAGAAAAAGAAAATTAATTTAGCCAGCAACAAAACAGAAGTGGAGGAAGAAGACACAAAATAGATTTTAATGCAGGTTTTAACAAAAGAATCTGTAATGATATCTGAAAACATAGCATTTTAAGAAGGTATTTCATGTATTCACACTAGAGATGGCAAAAACCTACTGAGTCACTACATCATTGCTCTTTCAATTCAAAAGTGTTACTATTATGTGCTTTGTAAGGATATTGTAATAGTTAATACTTTAGAAAACCCTCAGATGGATGCTGTGAGGTCCTTCTCTTGTCTAGTTTTAAATATCTTTAACAGAAGGACTCATCTTTTGTTTCCAGATTTATATAGATATCTTTAAGTTGATGACAGTTATGCTGAAGAAAGCGCCCTTAGAGGAATTTGTCTACCACTTTCTATATTAAATGGAGGATGTGTCTTTAACCACCACCACCCCCCCAGGCTGCCTTGAAAATCCCCACAATAAATCAGTGCCTTGAAGTATTTATAGTCCAATTAAAGATTAAGGATCAGAACTGACCTGGGTTTGCTAACAGGAGAGATTCCAGTAGTTTTCTAGAACTCAGTGCAATTTCATTGACTTAGTGTTCATTTTATCAAAAAAATTTACCTGAATATACTTATGAGCTCTCTATTGCCAGTCATTTTAATTGTTTTGTTAATAGCTTCTTTTACAAAAGAAAAATTAAATATGCTGCTAATGCCATTCTTATTATTTTTAAACTGTAAAATTAAATTACTCATACTAGCATGCGTTAGAAACACATTGTAATTATTTAGTTATTGATTGAAAAATATTTTTGAAGACTGTGACAGTGCACTGAAAATTTCTAGGCTTAATTATGTTAAATATTTATTAGTTTTGAATGTCAGTCACATGTTCAGTGTTATTGAGTGTTTTTATGGCTCTTCAGCTGAAGCATTATGACTTGCTGTAAATATCCACACACCATAAAAACAACAAGAATTATACTTTTTTTTTGTTTATTACAGCCTCTGTGTGCCTCAGGCCACCAACATCTGACAGTGTCACAATTTCCCCATTTAAGCAACAGTACAACATTGGTGAAACCATGAAGCTGAGCTGCCAAGCTGGGTTTATAGTCACTGGTAAAACACAGTATACTTGTGGGAAAGACCTGTCCTGGATACCTCCCATTTTGAGATCTATTACATGTGAAAAAGGTTAGTATGCCTGCAGATACTTTACTATACTGCTGGTATTAACTGCAGAGTTTATTTTAGCTAGCTAGAACTAGGAGGCAATGACTGGTTTTAAGATGTATAGCAACTGTTCATTAATTTTGGTTTTACGTTGTGCCTACCACAGTGCCCTATAATTTCAGCCCCAAAATTCTGCATTAAGTTAAGTGTGCAATGTACTGTACACTTCAATTATGAAATTGAGATACTGAAACTGTTTTCTTAAAAACAAAACAAAACAAACCCCAGCTGTATTAACAAGGCTTTATGAAAGCAAACTAGGAGAATGCGTTCTATTGAAACTTCAGCTTCTCTTCTTGTATAGGATTTTCCAGTGATTTTTGTGAAGACTGATACGTACTTGTAAAATCCTAACCACGGCAGCTTTTGAAGAGAGAAATATGGGATAAACAGAAATCCATTTTAGGTTTTACAGCAGGAGTCTAAGATATTTCTGTTCACTTTGTTAGTAGTTACAATAACTCTCACTCTTGTTTCAGATGTGCAAACTAAAATTAGAGGTGTTTGCAATCCAGGACAAAAGCAGGTTGGATCTCAGTGTGTTTGTATGTCTCCAGAAGAAGATTGTGGGTAAGTACTTTAATTAGAAAAAGAAAAGTCAAAGTTCTTCCACCGATAGACCAAGATTCCATTGTGACACAAAACAGGAAGAGTAACAAAAGACAACAGTAATTCAGGGCTACTCTCTGTTCAGATATTAGCCAGCTATGCCTCTGTATCCAAATTACAGCCATATTTATAGCCTATGAAATAAATGAATAATGACATTAACCAAATGGCACACCATGGCACATCCTGCTAATCTACATTACCATCTGCTACTGGAGATCCCAACTCTTCCTTTTCTTCTCTTTATTCCTCCAATTTCTATATTTTCGCTGTCATCACCTTGCTAGAGTAGGTCATGCTCCTTGTGTTTGAGATTCACCTTTTTCAGATGAACATGCTGCAAAATACACTGTATGTTTCGGTCTCCAGAGCATATAAAAATACTAAGACTTGGATTTACTGTCTCTTTACACAACATGACCTGCACAGACCATTGAGCCTTCAAGTGAATAGAAGGTTATCCGAGAGGATTTTTAGTAAATGGCTGGCCAGGGTGAAGGTGTGGTGTGGGGCTGGAGATGGGAAAGATGAGCACAGATTGAATATGAGCTGCGCAGTTGTAGGGCTGAAGTCAACACACATTCCACTACAGGGCTCCTGTGTGACCACAGGCAAGTCCCTTGGCATGGGATTTATCTCATTCATGTCAACGCCCAAATAACCAGGTATCTTCTCTCTCAAGGGTCCTTGGGTAGAGAGACAGCATGTTCAGAGGGTGATAGACATTGTCAAAAGTACATAGGTCAAATCCTCTGAAAACTAGAGAGGTTTTGTTGACTGAAGCTATAAGCTTAACTCAGGAACATAAACAAGGTGACCTGTACTGCTCCCTCTCTTTGTGAAATGACTAAGCTCCACAAAATGAAGCTGGTTGGAAATTCCTGCACTTGCTGAGAACAAATCCACTCAGGAACCAAGAGCAATACAGAAAGAAACTACATGCAGCATGGCTGGGTTTGTCTGCCATTGGTCCCAAACTAACTGTGCCTCAGAGGCAGACACACACACAGCTGCAGGGCTGCATTAACTCAGACAAGCCACCCCAGGGCCTGTGGAAATTTCACACGCCTTGTGGAGGTAACAGCACCTCCTGTTTTCTTGTGCAGGCACATGTCCTTCACCTCCCATCTGTTGGACAGGACCAAAGCTTCCTCATCTCACAGCACTATGGTGTATCAGGTCCAGGTCCTGCAGTAGCTGGGACAGCCTTAGATCTTTAGACAGATATCCAGCCTGGCCATGGCTTTGCTGTGTTTCATCCGATGCTGGTGGAGCATTTAGAAGCATGGACTTGTTCCACAGACTGCTAAAATAATTTTTCTTTTTTCCTTGGGGCAGCCACTACTCAGAAGACATCTGTGTGCTACATGCTGTTTCTGAAGAGAATGTGACCAAGCCCAGCTGTCAGTATTCAGCTGAAATGTGCCTTGGAGAGCAGTCATTTCATTTCTTGCATGCTGGCCCTTGCCATGGTGATTCCAACCTAGACTGGGCTATTGAGAGGGCAAAGCTCTCTACAAATAGCTTGAAGAAAGTGCCCTGTGGCTATGACACCTGCTATGACTGGGAGGAGTGTCCAGGTATGAATTCTGAATGGTGGGATTTATCCAGCCCTTTGGATCTAAAAATAAAATGTGCTGACTCCTTCACTGCTCCAAGAATGGGACTGTGGTCCATCTGAGCAATTTACAGTGAGAGGAGTGTGTGTAAGTGTGGTCAGTCCCGTGTCCCTGCTACCAAGTGTTACACTTAGATATGTGTCTTTTCCCTTAGGCCCAAGTGGTGTAGTGTTGCCACTTTCCATTAGTAAGGCACAAAAGGAACTTGGAGATTAAGGGGACTTTTTCAGGAGAATTAACATTTGAATCTTTAATCACAAAAACGTAGTCGGCGATGTTATTGCCCATTCCCTGTGAGGCTACTATAACCACTAGTTTGTACTTCAGGAGTTAATTTGGGCCACACCTTCTATAGCATATAATTAAATTATGAAATTAAATCATGATACTACTTAAAAAGCAAGACTGGCACCATCAGGCTTAATGGGATTTTGATGGTAAAATTTGCAAATACCCRTATGTGAAAACTGTGTTTATTAAGAATTTTAATGAACTAGCTAAGCTGGTSAAATCCCTAAGAGGATTATTTTATAAACATTGTTGTGCAACTTGGCTATTTACTGTGTAACTTGGTGATAAGAGCAGTGGGTTTTCCTGTAAATGTCTGAGGTGCTGGCTGGCTCCACACAGATCAAGCGCTTGCCAGGAAAAGGCTGAGTGGCAGCCACGCTCATTCCTTCACTTGCTTCCAGAGGCAAATATGATCCTTATCACACCTTGTCAACTTATGATAAATAAAGCAACAGCAGTGTGCAGCAATCCTAAAACCCCATTTTGAAGATGCGAGGTTTCTGCAGCACAGGATTTGAAGTAGGTGGCTGTAAAATTACCGCATGTTGTTCCTTGTGGGGCTGAAACAGAGGGCACCACCAGGTGTGCCCCTCGAGGGACATGCTGTGGTGGAGCCTCTAGGCACCTTGGGCTCCTGGGAAGGTGGTTATAATTTGAAAAAAATATTGGGCTTATTTATTCCAGAGCCCCTAAGAAGCCTAGATCTGCTCCCACTGTGGAAGTGGCTTAAAGCTGGATCCTGTGCCAGCACCTCTGTTTTTCTCTCAAAAGCCTAGAGAGGAGCCCTGTTCAGTGAGGAAAAATGAGAGAGGGAGGAGGAAAATACATTAAATAAAATAAGTTTTCATTGTGGTGCTCATGAGGTTTGAATTGGACTTTCCTCTTCACCATCTCCAGAAAAGTCCTCTTTCTCATGAGTATGCACAAACATTTAGGAAATGGAAGTTTTGGGTTTCCTGAGAATGAGTAGTTGGCATCAACACAGAGGCAGAAGATACTGCAATACCATGTGAAAGCAGCTAAACAGAGGAAAACACGTATTTTTCATATGTTTTAAGAAAGGGAAGGCAGAAACTTAGTTTCCTGCCTAGGGAATTTCTGGGAAAGAATATAAAGAGTCAGAATCTGATTAGATCAGATATGGGTAATGAAATAACCGGCAGGACTGAGCTTTACCACAGGCCAGCAGCAGGTAGCTTAGCATTCATAAAGGGAGCTTTAATGAAATAGGAGCTGACACAATATGGACCTTAAGACTCCATTTCACAGCAACATTGTGTGCAAGGATAATTGGGAACAGAAAGTCAACTTAGTATCTTTTTGTTTAGAAGAAAGGTCAGGGAAAGCCAGTGAATAAAAATAGATAATTAATTTCTGCTTCTGTATGGGCCACTGCTGCAAAAACTGATATACTAATACGTATATATTTTGTCTCTATTCCTAATACCCTACCGTCYAGTGTATGCACTATAGGCTTTTTGTAACTAATGTATCACTAACCTCCAATAGCGTTTTTCCCTGTTGGACTTTGAAATGTTGTCAAACTATAAAATATGTTTTTAGTCATGACATTGGCAGCTAAAATTCCAACACGTTTATTCCCAGAGACACAGATCCAGTGCTCCTGCCTGATGCCTTACCAGTGCCCCAAAGAAGAGAACCGCCTTCACTGCATCCAAATGGAGTCAACAGGGAGGAGGAAGACAGTCAGTCATTGCACGCTGGCAGCCATGAAGTGTGCTGGCATCAAACTGGCGGTGCTGGAGCAGGGGAGCTGCCTGGCGTAACCCATCAGCTACCCTGGCAGCCACCACGATCATCCCACCATGCGCAGGCTGAGCTATCCTGGGGAAAACTTGGCTGGTTATGAGAGGACAAGTAGATCAAATACAATGGATGAAAAAAAAAAAAATAGAGCTCACTTAACAGGTTTTTGGGAAAAGGGTGGTGGTGGGCTTTTCTTGGTCTGAAAATGACCTGGGGTGTGGGGTATAGGGACTGCTCTCACTGCTGGTAGCTTTGTGGATGTGCAGAGGGAGGGAGCGGAGCAGATGGGAAGGGAGAAAGAGGAGCATTGCCTGTGGTCTCCCCTGGTGCTGGATGAGACTTTTCCGTTCTTCAGCCATTTGTTGCTTTGTCCCTGTGCTTGTGACTGCTTTGCACCCCGGTTGTCTCGCTGGCAGAGTACCTGCTGTATCATCCAGGCAGGCAGAGCAGGTACTTCAGCATCGTAGCACATTCCCTCTGACACCTAACGGGGTCATGAAGGAGGCTACCTGTACAGGCACTCATGGTGCAAATTCAGGGAGCAATACAAAATACTGAAAGCCACAAATATGCAATGATTGAGTGAAGTCTTGAAAACCATGCAATTTTTAATCAGAGTAACTGAAGGGAGGAAGTATTTGATTTCTGGGTGGTTTGCTGGTTTTGACACACTGTTGGGGAATTTTTATGGTACCCCTCAAAGTGAATTAAACACATGTTTGTGCTTAAATATAAAAGAAAATTTAATGAACAATGCATTGGACAGAGTCCTACTGCAATACGTGGTTCTACATGGAGTCTGCAAAGATGCGTCACAAGCAGATTTCTTATATATACTTGCACCAGCACCAGTCCTGAAAGCAGTTGTATGGGTCACCTCAGCCCAGCTGTGGATCCATGCTCTGGGCATGGGCTGCTTTGGGCATGCCATGCTCTGGGCATGCTCTGCTTTGGGCAGCTCTGCTGCCCAAAGTTGACGCCGGAGCTTGGGCCCCTGACCACTCCCATTCCAGGATGGCTACAAGACAATGCTGAGGCTGATTCTTATCTCATCACTAAGGGAAACTTCACTCCCTTGCAAGGAGTTGTTCTTTCTCTGGCATTACTGCTTCCAGCCAGTTTAACCTCTTCTTGTAGTTGGGCCTTCTTGCCCTCTGTGCCAGATCATTCCTCAGTCACAAATTACCACTGCTGAGCAGTTACAATTAGAATTTCCCCTTCAACACTCAGAATTTTACAAAACTGAGGATTAGAAACCTGCCTTCCAAGAAGGGGARAGCTGAAAGTCACTTTTTTTCAGCAGCAGTCAGCAGAACAATGAAAATCAGGAAAAAAACCATGAGAAGTGCCTATTGGTGAATAACCTGCCCTATGTATAAGCGTCACACCTCACCAGGGGCTGGGCAGAGTCACTTGGGAGCTGGGAGTGGGCTGGATGTGAAATGGTTATTTTCCCTCCTATCCTATATTTGGGATGTTGCCAAGCTCCCTAAATCAGCAGCTAGTCTCAACTGGATGGAGCTCAAGGAAAAGAAGCAATTAATCCTGCTGCTAAATACAATAAAGCATTACGTTTTCTTGCTTAAAATGTGTAGTAAAAATGATTATAAAAAACTGAGACAGGTTTGCCTTTATAGTTCTATAGCTTTTTCCTCCAACTGAAGATATATATTAATATGCTGGTGATGGTCTAGGAGAGGGTTGCAAATTTGGTTGTCCCCAGATTGTTTGTTGGTGCCCTTATTTCTTCTTACCGGTTGCATTCTGTGGGGGAATAATCACTCAGAAWGACTGCATCTGCCTTCTGCACGCTCAACAAGCAATGAATATTTCTTGCTTCTGACCCTCTAACCTTAATAGTAGCTTTTCATTACAGGACTCTGATTCCAGTGTGACTGTCTAGCAATGTTTCTGACAGGAGGAATTTTTTTCCCTGACACTTCTCACCATAATAAATTGCAGGATGAAGTTATTTCCTGTTAAACAGAAGGCAGCCAAGAGCTCCCTGGCTGCCCCATTTCTCCAGCACCTCTCGTCTCAGAGTGGTTGTGTGTTGTGCAGGCGGTTGCATTAAGACTTGCATTGTTCTCTCTTGCTGATGGGGATAACTGCCGTATTTTCTGTTTTAGAGTTAAGCATTATGGCACAGAATGGAGACATCATCTGCCACTCACTAGTAAGGTAGTGATTCAGCCATAAACTGAATCCAGAGGAAATCTTCAGCTTGCTGAAATTAGTGGGAGTTTTGCTGTCGGCTTCAATCGGGTCAGGACTGCACTCACAAGTATTTTGGGTTTGCTGCTGTGCTCTGTCACAGGGGTCCCTAACCCTCACATCAAAGACTGCAGCTCTTTAGTGTTTCCTGCAACATCTATATTTTTCTTGGATAAGCTCTCCTCTTCTACTGTAATAACTTATATTAGGTAATGATAGAGTTTTCTTGTTCACTGGTGGCAGGAAATGCTGTCCCTCCTTTGCCATTGTAAGCTCCAAGTAATGTTATCTGGCTTGATGGAACATTGCCTTGGGTCATAAATTATAACTGGGGAAGATGAAGCAAACCTGAACTGAATCTGTTAGGGTAACCAGGGTCACAGAGACCTTACCGATTCTCAAAGGACAGCTTTCTCAGTAATGCAGCTTCTCTACTGCACAGAAAAATCCCATCTATTTGTTCTTAACGTCAGAGAGGAGGCATTATCCAAAATGAATATAATAAGCCTTTCCATTGACGCAAAGTTGCATACAACATCCCAGCATATCTAATTTTTCACTAGCACAAGAGTATATGAAGTGTATGTAGAATATACTTAACACAGTGAGACAGCTGAGGCATGATTCAATGGCTGGACAATTAGCAGCTGCTGTTGTGGGCTTCTGTATAAATAATTATTGCAATTGTAATGTAGAATGCAAAATTTGACAAAATATAGAAGAGAACTGAATATCTATACAGTGTCTGTTATAATGTTTATCCTTTTGCAACCTTAGAAAGGGGTAATCCAGAGATTGCTTCAAGGGTTTGAAGATAAGGCAGATGTATAGGTTTAAATATCAACTGCCAAACTTTTGCAAATGAGCCACTGCTTAGTTATAGCAATTACTGTTTCCTGTTACAGCTATGAAAGGAAACATCTATTAAATGTTTGCATCCTGATGTCTTTATTTCAGCTGCTATGTGAGAGGTAAACATCTCTTAATTTAAGAATTTGGTGCAAAATATGACTGTGACTATTAAATGCAAAGTTGCTAGATGCAGTGAGCACAGTAGAAGATGGGTACCAGAGCTTTTGCTAGTGCCACTTTCCCAGTGAGTGATAAACCAGAGGTGATCTCGGCCAGTTTTTTCCCACTGGGTTCCTGCAGAGCTCACAGCTGTCCAATACACTCCTAGGCTTGCACTCCAGGGAGTGCAGGGATGCATCTCCAGCAGCAGCATCATTTGTGGCATTCATGATAGCTCCAGCTCAATGTATTCTGTTTATGTATTTAGAGGAAGAGGTCCATCATGTTCCTCCTCACTCAGAGATCCCTGAGCAGTAGGCTTTGGCTAGTTGTTTCAGAAAAGGGAAGCTTCAGCTATATCCGTAACAGAACTCACTCAACTCTGCTGGTGGAGTGTTATGGGATAAAGATGCTACAAATAACATTGTTTGTAAGTTAAAACTTAACTAGATTTAATAAATCCTCTGCTCCGAGGTGTCAATTTTACTATAAGGGGTCTTTCAACCGGCTCCCAAGGCTCTGTGTGTTTGTGTGTGGATAGGTGTGAAGATTTCTGATGTGGAGGGATTTGGGTAAGCTGATCTTCCTTCCTTGGTTACTGGGAGTGAGATGCCCCTAAAGGTATATGTCTGCATCCAAGCTAATCATCTTTGGCTGTCCTTTTAGTCAGTGGAGGAGAGAAACAGTCCCTTAGAGGACAGGATTTCTGTCTTCTTAGGTAGACATCTAAAAACAGTCTGGGTGAGTCATGCCCTAAAGGTGCCTGTCTTCCTCTGTTCACTGTGAAGGGAGCTGGGGGGGTGACTAGGCCAAATACAAATATTTATGCTATAGATGTCTAAAATTGGATAAAATTAATCCTACTCTTCTATTTTTAAAAATGAATATATATATATTTAAAATATATAAATATATATATACACTCCTAACATTTAATTTCCAGCACTGGATTATTTGTCTTCCGGATCAGCGCCATTTATATTGCCACTTTTCAGGAATAACTGGCTCCATCCACAGAGGACCAAAGCTGTTGTGGGGCTCAGCACTGTGATAACTCAAGGCTAGAGACTGGCTCCCAAAACGGTGCTGAGCACCAAACGAGGTGCCTGTGCTTCCTTCCCATTGCACGCACTGTGAACCAGAAACTGTCGAGCGTTATTGACGTGTGGGTGGAAGAGATGAGTGTGTCTGTATGACACACAGCCAGCCGGCGACGGGATGATTTTAGTACATTGTGCCCTGCTCATTACCCAATGGGGTTGGGGCCCAGTTGTCCCAGGACCTGCAATAACCAAACCCAGAGCAGAAGGGACTTGATTTTAACATGTTGCTTTTTAGATGAAGCCTGGTTGCCTTTTTTTTTTTTATTATCCCTCCCTAGAGCCCCCTTACATCCTAAGTTGAGAGTCAAGGGGTCTTCAGCCTGACACAAATGAGCTTAAAGGAAGACAAGAAATTACTGTAGGGAGATATGCTAAAATTCCCATTTTGTTTTTGGAAGCTGTTACTTCCATAACTTGCAGGGTAGCAGAGCCTTTCACCCAGCATCATCCTTACATGACAAAATCATTTACCTAGAGCACATAAGGTATCTCAAGCATCAGGGCCTGAGGGCACCAGCCACACTTATGGCCCAGACCAGCCTCCCACGGGTGTCCCCTACCCTGCCCATGGCCCAGGACCCCCTTTCAGCCCCCCGAGGCCACCAGGCCATGCCCTGCCTGGCCATGGACCCCGTTGATTGGGATCCCTGCTCATGGGCCAATGTCCCAGCCTGGCCTTGGCCTGTCCCYGTCCCCAGAGAGGTGCCCAGGGCTGGGGCTGCCCAGCTCCCTGGGTGTGGGGTGGGACAGGCCTGGGCTGCCAGGCGCTGCCTGCTGCCCTAGGGCTCCACAGGGAGCCCCCGGCCCCTACGGCACCCTGACAGGAAGGTGAAGAAGTGCACATTTAGCTTCAAGTCACAAACGTGTCAGCAAGTGCAAACTTCTAATGATATTTTCTTTATTGGGCATAAAACCCAGTTACCAGGGACTTTCTCCCTCTACTGCTCTCTGCTGCTGAGATCTTGCTAAAACAATAAAAACAGTCTTCCTCTTTTATTAGATCCTTCTGAGAGCATTGTGTAAATAGCACAGCTGATAGGAGAGTCTTAGTTTTCCCGTTGTGATATCTTACTTTTCAGACAAATCAACTACAATAGCTATCACACACGAGTGATTGCGGGTAACTGGGCACCAACTGGGAATTTCAGGCCCCTGATGAAGAAGTAGGTCTTGTCAAATGCTGTCTTGGAAACTTCAGGCCCAGGTCAATGTGTCCCATGTGTTAAAACCCACTCAGGGAGAAAATTAAGCTGATTATCTGCTGTTTCCTCAGCTCACTGGCTGTTTACTTGTATCTCGGGAAGGCTTTCTGACATGGCACTGCAAAGCAGCCGATTCGTAGCTTCAGATTACCAGTCTGTAGAAACAGCTGCAATTAATAGCAGAGCAGAGATTAGAAGATCTGCTCCTGGAAATCAGCTCAGCTACAGACAATTGAAACTTATAGCAGAATAAACCATAACTGGTGGAAAACACTCGATTTTTGTTTTCCTAATTTCCACAATTAATGTTTACGATGCTGTGATGATGTGGTCCCCCCTGCCACAACCTGACCTTTATCTCCCTAACCCTGCTAAAGCAATAACCACCAGTGGCGGTCCTAATGGATGCATCTGGTTGTGATGGCTGCATCCAGCTCAAAGTGGATTTGGGAGACAGATAGCAACACAATAGCCAAGGGCTGATTTGAGCAATGCACCCACATAACCGCAGTGGTTGTCAATGCCTGACTCAAGCCAAATTTGGAAGAAACTAAAATCTGTAGTCGGTATGCAAATATGACTATGAGTTAATCATCTTACCCCCATAAATAGCGAGCAGCCCAAGAGCCCTTTGAGCTCTCCTGCACAGCAGCGGGCTGCACGACAGTCTCTCCCCTTGAGTAGGGACGCCTCTCAAGGTTACGCCTGCCACAGAGATCCCTTACTCCTGAATATTGAGAGGTTCCTTGCCACAACAGGTCCTCGGTAAGTGGCTAATAGCTTGCTAAACTTTGTAAGTTTCGCTAAGATTATATCTTAGATTGATTGTGCACATATAATCCTTTAGGCATAAACCATTGACCAAGTCTGCGACTAAGTTTGGATCCAGCCGCACCTAGACTCCTCTACGAGAAGGAGTTTAGAATGCAAGGGGGTCCTCTCTGAACCTTGTGACTTGACAGGAGGGTCTCCCCGACAGTTTTGTCTGACCCTGTCCTCTATGCAGTAAATAATCAAGAGTACTTTGCCATCAAATCTCGTTAAACCACTGTCGCATTTACTATCAAACTTTGTTAAATTGCTGTTTTATATCAATAAGCATATTGCTGCTTTTCTCTTACGAGTGAAGTGCATCACTCCATCCGCGACAGATGCACATGTAATCAGGGTGATGCAGGTTATAGTAAGCAGGTGGCATAGGTACCATTGCCACAGTCTCTCTCCAGGAATGAGTCACTGAATATGCTGCCAGCCACTCTGGGCGGTGCAAAACTGAGGAAGGCCCTGACTGCACTGAAGCCCATCAATGCTCCCCTGCAGGAGCTGTGATGATTGCTGCCTGCCACCTCCTGCTGCCTTTCAGGGGACCTCAAGGGATAATTGTAATTTTGGACAGGGCAGGTTGGATCCCAATGCATCTGTATGACTACAGCTGAAGACTATGAGTAAGAATATGTGGGGAAGTTTTGTGGTTTTATTCCCTGAGATTATTACCACATGAGGTAAAAATAACCAGAAGCCCTGAAACTGCTGCTCTAAAATAACCTATTAAAAGTGAACCATGCTTACAGCCAGGGTGACATGATTTCAAACCTGAACATGTGCCAGGTAGTGCTAGATTGCATTATAGAAAAATGGTGGCCTTGGTTCACCAGGGCCATGCACCAGGAAAAATATCTATGCAAAAAAAAAGTATCCAAGGACTGCAACAGGAGCAGGGACAAAGAACCACAACACACACCAGTCAGGCTGCTGGATTCAACAGGCGTGTTTTAGATTTCAGGAGGCAGAAGTGAACTGGCCTTTTATCAAGTTTGGGGACTAAGGATTTTTTTCCGCTTCATTTTAAGTTTTACTCTTTTGATAGTGACAGCTCTGGAGACATCTGTGTCCTTGTCAAAGTTTCAGAATAGAAGAGGATGAAGCCACATTGCCAGTATTTGGTTGAAAATGTCTAGATGACCTGTTACCGCTCTTTCTGTGTCCTGGTCCCTGTAATCGTGACATTGACATGAACTGGGCTATTGAAAAGATGAAGTCTTCAGTGAGATTGGAAGGAAACAGCCCTGCAGGTATGACACTTGCTACCACTGGGAAATGCATTAGGTATAACTTTCAAATGCCTTGATTTAGGTCTCAAATTTTCAAAGCTAAATTTGATAGTCAGTCCTTGGATTCACAAAAGTTCTGTGACTGCTGGTTACAAAGCTTTGTACTGCATGTAATAACTTGCTGACTTCATTTGCAGAGGTTTGAAAGGTAGAGATGAGTCTGGCAAGTAAGGACTTCTCTTATGAAACCATTTTGGGAGCTATTGTTATTAACAGTGATCATCCAAGAAATAAAAATGATTGAGCAAATAAATAGCACTTTGGAGTTGGACCTTAGCAATGGGCTAATTTTCTGGAATTATTTCAGAACTGTTACTTTATAAAGCAGTTGTGCTTAAGATTTCATTGCTCGTGTAAATTCATGATGTTATGCAAGTGGAGCATTTTTAGTCCTGTGTCCCCAGAAGCAGCAGAGTGGGGTCACCATCACACTGCAGCCGTTTCTGTCCTCTGTCGAGCACCCTGGTTGTGTCTGTGCTGCTTAAATGAAAGATGACCAGGTCATGGGCTTCAGGAAAGGGCACGTGATTATCCTTCCTCTTGAATTATTTAACATGGTTTTGGTCTGTGCTAGCTAGTCCTCCCCCAAGGAGCATTTGGGCCCAATTCAACCACTCACATGGGCCTAGGACTGTTTCCAGCCAGACAACTGTTTTCGTGGCAGGGGGTTAGCTGGCTGGATGTGAACTGACCTATACCCCTTTGCCTCTGGGACTGCAAAATGAGGCCTCTCCAGTTTTATTTACTGTTACAAGCACTGGTTATTTGCTCTTTCCCAGGAATTCCTAGACTTGTTTTCCTTTATTCACATGCCTGTATCTGTTTTGAAACTCTCTAGCATGCAACAAGGGACGGACAACAGTCCAAAGGGTCACTGTTCAGGGCCAGAGAAACATTGCATTTTTTGAAGTATAAATGAAACTTGACAGTAGTGTTGCAGTCATCTGGGCTCTCTAAATGGGGCTGGAAAATTTTTAGAAACTAAGATCTTTTTTCAGTATTGGCCAAAACCTCAAGCAATACTCTAAATGTTCCTTCAAGCTCTCTTAAATTAAACCTGCATAGTACAATACCTGATTGTATCAGATGATTTATGATAATCACCTCATATCCTTGGTTTAGATCACTAGGCAATAATTTCTTAATAAGTAGATGTGAAATCCTGGGTTATTTTGTTAACATCTGTGAATAGATGGTTGTTTTGTCTGTGAAATTCCTCCGAGAGTTACTGTGTCAACATTTGTTGTGCAACACTTTCATTTACTGTGTAAAAGGGCGAGAACAGCAGTGAGTTTTCCTGTAAATGTGAATTTTTTCTTGGCTGACACAATGTGCAGAGCCCTGCCAAGAAAAAGCTGGGTAGCGGCTGCATTCCTCACTGGTTTGATGGGTGCACTTGGGTGTGTGTGCAGGTATGTGTCTGCGCACATGTACAAAACCACACATTTACTGGAGGGACTGATAATGCTTTAGCACTGGCCAGCACCACCACATGCTCCCATCACTGATATAGCCATGGATGTTGCAGTCCCCATTTAGGCTGCAGCTAGCTTGCGTATGAGAGCATGCACGACAGAGAGACTTCACAAAAGACTTAATCATTCTTGCCCCTGTAGGTACAAACTCAGTGTCAGGACTTTGGCTTACTTTTTAGCCTTATGACAGATGTCCTCTCTTTCTAAAATCAGCAAGACATGTAAATACTGAAAAACATCGTGATTGCAGCAGCAAAACAGCACGAGCAGTCCTTCCTTGCCGGATGCAGTTGTGGCTGGCACTGCTGGCCCCGGCTCTGTATTTGTGCCACCACTTCTCAGCCTAAAAGCTGAGGTCTCAAAGCACTGCCCTGTGCTCAAGTTAATCCATCCTGATCTCCCCAGGACTTATTAGGTCAGCCACTGTATTACTCTAGTGCAGCTACATGGTCCCCAGATCAGGCTATCTTGTGTCTAGACAGCTTAAAGAGCAGGGAGAGTAGATATGCACAGCCTAAGGCCATCTTTGGGACTTACGGGGATTTGGCCTTCTTGGAAAGGCATTTTATTGGTGAGCTTCCATAAAATCTGGTAGAGGAAACAATGTAGAGAGAAAAAAAGAATAAAACTCCAACTATTCTGTAGATAATGCCCCCAAATTTTCCCACTGAGAGTCACAATACCTCTTCCTCTTGCTTCAGCCAGTGTTCCAAGGATTAGAAGCAGTCTGATGGCATCTTAGGGGGAGCTTCACGCAGAAAGACAATATCCAGCATTTGTGTGCTGGGAGCAATGGTATGTACCGAAACAAAGATGGCAATCCTGTTTTCAGGGAGATATCAGCATGTACCTGTCCTGGGACATGATCCAAATAAATTCATTCTCACTTGAGAAATGTCAGCCTTGGCGTCTTTTTCTATTTGGAGAGGATTTGCAGCAGCCTTTGCTGCTACATGTGCCTGGACTAGTTGCACAAATAGAATCCTATAACCTGCTTTATGTATGTGACAGTACTTATATAGCTCTCCTCATCCTAAGATTTGATCACTTGAGCAACAGTTCTCAAAACACAAGAACATTGCTTGTGTTTGTTGGTTGCCTTTAAATCAATAAGACCTGTAGTACGAGCAAGTTCAGTTATCATCATACATTGTGATTATTCAGGAAGTGAATACTACAATCACTGTAAAAGTCTCAGTGTAATTGCTGTCAACAGTAAAATATAAAACCATGAGTTTGCTTTACCAGAAGCTAGTGATCTAGTCTGGTTAAACTATCACTCTGCTCAAAAGCACTATTTGCAGCTGCTTGTCACTGCTTCCCTCTTGCTAAATTTTATTTTGTATATTCACATTTAATACAGTTCTTAGAGGCTTGAATATAATAAAAATCCATTTAGAGAAGTGCTAAAGTGAGTTGATAGTTTTCTCTTGCCTGCTGCGGGGCAGGACTCTGCCCATTGGCCCCTGACCACAAGAAATGAAAACAGCTGCCTGAGGAACACGTGCAGGAGAGCAGGACCAGGAGGTTAAGCCCCAAGCAGTTAACATGTCCCCTGAGTTTGGCAAAAAGATCCAGGGTGCCAGCACCATCCTTCTGCTGGTCAGAGACAACTCATCTGTGTTTTGCAGTAGAGAGAGAAAGAAATCAACAGCAGTTTGTATTCCTGTGCCTCCTGTCCAGTAATGGCTCTGCTGTTACTTACAGTGGCAGCTCATCACAGTGAGCAATGCGGCAGAGCCACAGTGTGGTAGAAATAAAGCTGATCTGTAATAACGTTATGAATATTGTGATGCAATGGCTTTAGATGGTGACAAGACCAGGGCAGGAGGTTATTGATTAAGCTTCTGTTGGGGCTGGAGACAGAACGAACAAAGCAGCAATGCAACAGCTCCCAGGTTGAAAGCAATTGGCAAAATCATCAGGTATAAAGATCTGTCCCCAAAGAAATTGCAAGCTTGTTTCATCAGGTTATGAACTGGCAAGCGAGGGAAAACAGCAAGTTAAGCCCTACAAGAAGAGGGATGGAGTAGAGGAAGTGCACTTCACCAAAGCTGTCTAAAGAAGACATTAACAGAACAGGAGAGAAAAGGGACTTCTCAGTGGTGGGGAATAATATACCTTGTAAATATTATTTACACCAGCTTTTTATCATTTTCAAGTTATGTTTTTCTTCAAAACATTTTTGGTTTAGTTAGTGATGTTTTGTTTTAAGCAGGGCACTAAACTGCTGATCTGTTGTCACCTGGGAGGTTCCTGCTCAGGGCTGCAGATCAGGGAGTGCTTCAGGAACCACAGCCTCCCGCTCCATGTGTCTCTCACCCTGAAAGGTGGAGGATACCTATGMGTGCCAGGGGGTGAGCTCAAGGAGCCGTGAGAAGCACACTGGGGATATACAATATCTCCAGTGAAAAAGAGATTTGCAAATGGTAGCTCACACGATTAGTGCTACCGTTACTAGTTTAACAACAGCAGGTTGGTGGACATTACTCACTCTCCTTCAGTTAGTCTCCAGATGCACATTGGTCCCAAATCTTTTCCATGCAGGCAGGCCCCCCTCTGGGAGGAAGTTAAGAAGCTTCTCCCATGTCACTCTACAGGAAGAGAAAGTGTCTGTTACTCTTCAGGTGTTAATTTGCTGCTCCCAGATTAGGAAAAGGTACATCAGAAGAGCTTTATTTTTCCTAAGTTTCTGCTAGCTACTTGTCTGTTCTGCTTGAAAATACTCCATGTCTTATGCTTAACCTGGGGCCACTACTGCTCTGTGCCAGTCCCGTGGTATCCTTCCTACCTTTGCTTCTGGGGCATCTCCTTCTTCCTTTTCCAGCTTGCCATTTTTCAAAAAGGGAGCCTGTCACAGGGCCATTTGAGCAGGGGTCTGTCTACCTGTGTTGCTCCTTCAATAGTATTGAACCTGTTGTCTACCTTTTAACAACACGTAACGGAAGGTTAGATGTCCCAAAGGTATTGATTCTTTAGTATCTTTCACGAAATTAGGCAGCTGGGTAGAGGAAGATCTCTCCTGTGCCTTCCCCAAGGGAAAGGATGCAGTGCAGACTTGTTCTTATTCATCAGAGAATCTATTAAAAAAAAAAAAATATTCCTAGAAAACCAGGTCTTGATAGTGCTGCTGCTCAGGGGACCACTTTTTTGCAAGGAAGCAACCAAGGCTGAATTTCACTCTACATGTTGGTGCTGTTTACCAAATAGTGTTAACTAGGAGGAATTTTTTCAGTGCTACTGTTTTATATGGGTCCATCCACTCGGTCCTCGTACCTGCTGCTCTGCACCAGGCAAGCCTTTTTACTGAGCAGTTTGTGATGTTATCTTCCAAGTCACTGGCCTCAGATGATCCCATGAGTCTGGCTCATCAGTATGGATAACAAGCTTACCTTACCTTGATCTGAGTTAAATATCATCTGCACAGTTTCCCAGTTGGTTTCTGTGTCTCAGCAACTTCTTATAGGGTAATATTTTTTTTTTAGTTTAATGTCATGTGCAAAAATTTACCACCTTGCTGCGAGTTTTCTCCTTCATTCTTTCTCCTTCTCTCTTCACACAATATATGAAACTGGTGGTGCCTCTACACATCCTTGGGAGGGTCTCATTTCATCAATAATATGGGCAGATATTTACCATGCTGCATGAACATTAACATTAAGGCGCTCCGTCTTGGCACATGTATGCCCCAAGAGGGCATACATTGCAGGTCTCATTGGATCTGGCATCATAGACTGGGAAATGTGAAAGCAAGGCAGAGTGATGCTCTCAGTAACTTAAAAGAGCCCAGTTCCTGTAAAAGCCTGTTGTCTGCCATGGAAGTATCCTGCATCTCTCTATTTCTGTTCTTCACAGTTCAGCTGCCCAAAGCTCAGGTATTGATATCATGGTGATGGGGCAAATGCTCACCCAATGCTCAGGTAAAACAAAGCTGTTTACCACTCTCTGCCAGCTAATTTTGCTAAGCTGATTGACTCCATGGAACCATGGTCCCCTCTTTGTTCTTCTCATCTGATGCTAATTCATCTGACTTTGCTTTCTCACCAAGAGAAAACGTCCTGCAGTTGCTTGTTAGTTTAACAACAGTATGGTGAACAGGTGGACCATGGTGACTGGGGATACTTCTGTTCTTAAAGGGACAAAGTGTGGCCAGCAGATCTGCACACCATAGGGATGAATGAACAATTGAACAGATCGTCCTCCCAGCCACTGGTCCTACATGAGCTTGGTTTTCCTTCATTAAATAGTCATATTGCTTTGAAGAAAACTTCTACCTACTCACCTTACTTCTTCCTCCCTCCCAAGCAGCATGAGACAGTCAGCTGGTTGGTTTTAAAAAGAAAAAAAAAAGGCATCATGTCCTCAGATTTTTAGGAGGGATGATGGAACGGAAGTGCTTTCTGACCTGGGCAAATACAAGACTGAAAACAGTATGTGGCAGAAGTCAGGCAGGGAAAGGGCTGCAGTGTCATAGCATGAAGGGGAGCAGACCCTCACTGGACACCTGCAGGCAGGGGGCTGGGAGGGAAAGGGTCTATGAGGTTTCTATAAGGAAGGAGCTAGCTGGGCTGAGAAGCAGGAGGGGAGAAGATGGAGTAGGTAATTAGAAAGAAAAAGGAGAGAAAAAGGATCCCTGTGAAGATTTAGATGGGTCAGATAAACAGTGAGATCTAAGAGACTGGATGAGGCATTTGAAATGCAGCCTTCATTAAGATTTTGTCTGTCTTATCTCAGACTAATTTATTTTATGGACGTGGAGATCTGTTCCTGCTGATGTATTGAGATGATTATCAGGAAACCTTACTGGTTTTTTGAACTGTTTCTTAAGCAGGAATTCTCAACATTTCTTGAGGCCCTGTGCTGGTTTTCTACATTTCCCTATGTTTGAAGACATGAATCACCAAGTCACTATTACATCTGTGCTATCTATCAGGAAATTTCCAGGTTATTTTCTCTTGCCTCCAGCAGCTATGGAAGCTATTGCTACCCAGTGGGCTCATGGTCCAATCACATGTTGTGCCAGCTGCCCCAAGAAAAAGGCTAGAAATTGTGGACAAGAGAGTTGGGAGTAACCAAGGGGCAAACACCAGGCTACTCTCCAAACATGCTACTCCTGAGCAAATAATACAGAGCAAATAACTGATTAAATTAATTTGGCTTTTATTCTACTTGTTTTCATCTGTAAGGTGTTTGCAAAAATTTACAATTCGCTCAAAAAACAAAAACATGCCATTAAGTTCCAGACAGCATAAAGGTCAGGAGGTCCTTTCAGTCAGTGCGGTGGCAACCTTGCCCTCCAACACAGCTGCTCCCAGGAGAGGGAGTCTCCAAGGGAAAGCATATCGCTCCTGTTCTGGCTTAATCCTCATTGCCAGCACCATGGAAAGCAAAGCTTTTCCAGCTGAGGGTAGGGTTTATGTGAGGAAGGTACAGGTACAAACATGAAAACCGAGAGAGATGTTTTATCTGGTAGGTATTTATTGATAGTAAGAAATAAAATCTGCCACTTAAAAAGCACACAGGCTTCCTGCTGATAGTACTGCACTTGCTTGATCACGCTTTTGCTATCCAGCCCTTTGTCTTTATTTGCATCCGAGAATAGTCAGGAGGGATCGGACTGCCAGGACAGGTACCTGATCGGACTTGCAAGGTACACCATATCTGAGCAAAGATGTCACTGTCTGACTACACTAGACAGCATGCTTAGCTGTGTAAGGAAAGAGTGTAAAAGACTCCTTTTACTTAGGAACAGTCTTAGCAGATTGTCCAAAGTTATCTCTAGGGGGACTCTATGCAGAGTGATTCCATTTCTGTGAACATACACTTTCCCTAATAGCTGCCTTTGAGAAAGTTTTGCTGTGCTGGAAGCCCTCTATGTGCAATGGTCTCTAAGCAAACTGTTCTTGGCACAAACATAAATGCATGTGACAAATGCAACGGCGTTACCTATGCTTACAAATATAGCTCATGATGATAGTTATGACAATGTAAAATGGAGATTTTTCATGAAGCAGTTGTGTGTACAAGAAGCTGCGAGCATAGGAAGTCTTCTCATTACTTTAAGCTGACTTCACTATTAATGCACATTGCTTTGACCTTTAAGAGCTTCAGGCTCAATGACAGGCTCAATGCTGTGCATACTGTTTGCTCAACTGAATAAGGTACGGTAGGAAGAAGTTAATTTATTAGAAGAGAAGAATCATGCGTCTTACTTTGTAAAGCCTGTTCTTTTTTTCTGCAGTCTAAAGCTAACCAGTGCATGCATATGTTTGTGTGGCTTTAAGTAAAATGTATTTACAATGTTAGCACTGTAATCCATCACTATAAATGCTACTTTGGCAATTGCACTTCAGCAACATTTTTTAATTCTGATGGAAATGTGAAGTAAACTTGCCAGTGCTAAATCTGGGGCCTAAGCAAGAGCCCTCTCATGAGCTGTAGTGGCGAGTGCAGCTCTGCCTAATGAAGAGCCTTGGACCCTGATTCAGAGCTGACCAGAGCTGATGCACACAGTCTCATCAGCTGTGGTGGACTTCACAGCAGAGCTTACATTTGGTAGAGCAAGGTTCGAAGTATGTACTGCCCAAGAGTTGACACATTTTGACATATCCCACGGCAATAAGCAAAATGAACCGCAACATATCTTATTTGCTCTGTACGTCGCAGGGCCTTATGCTGACAAGGGTGACAGTCTCCCCCTGGCATTTGAGCTGCCCAGCCTCGCACTCGGTCATGGTCCGACGGGCAGCAGAGCTGCTCACTTCAGCACAGATCTGTATGCCTCCCTCCTCGCACAGCTCATCTTCGTCACAAACACAGCTGTTGGATTGAGCTAAGCAAAAGCACAGAGGAAAAACACTCAGGATGGCATCTGACTCAACGAAAACCAGACTAAAATGTTTCCAGCAAAACGGTAGGATTGACAGCAATTTTCTGGAGGGTGCTCAGTACAAGAAAGACATGGACCTGTTGGAGCGGGTCCAGAGGAGGGCCACGAAAATGATCAGAGGGCTGGAACACCTCTCCTATGAGGAAAGGCTGAGAGAGTTGGGCTTGTTTAGCCCGGAGAAGAGAAGGCTTCGGGGAGACCTTATTGCAGCCTTTCAATACTTAAAGCGGGCTTGTAAGAAAGATGGAGACAGACTTTTTAGTAGGGCCTGCAGTGATAGGACAAGGGGTAATGGTTTTAAACTAAAAGAAGGTAGGTTCAGACTAGATATAAGGAAGAAATTTTTTATGCTAAGGGTGGTGAAACACTGGAACAGGTTGCCCAGAGAGGTGGTAGATGCCCCATCCCTGGAAACATTTAAGGTCAGATTGGACGGGGCTCTGAGCAACCTGAACTAATTGAAGACGTCCCTGCTCATTGCAGGGTGGTTGGACTAGATGACCTTTAAAGGTCCCTTCCAACCCAAACCATTCTATGATTCTATGATTCTTTTCCTAACCAGAAGTAACATTAACTGATATTCAGGTTCAGTGGAAAAACTAGAAGTGGAAACAAGCGGAGCACTGCTGGGGCTTCCTCTGCTCAGAGAGGCTGATTGTGCTTGGGGCAAAAGCTTGCTCAAGGTGCCTGAGGTATTGCTCTCAAAGACTTCTCCGAAGTTACTGCTTGAACCGGTTTGTGTATCTACTGCTCCAGAGTCCAGATACCATGTAAGATGAGAGATCTGTCCTTGGACAGTAACAAACTGATCATGCAGACACAACTGATATCTTTATTTACATACACGCTGTTTCACTAAGATCAAAGGATCTACTCCTAGAAATATATGTGCGTAGTTGTATCAGTGACAACAGCTAAATAATCAGATAAGAAGGTCCCATCTGAGATTTATTTTTCATAACTGTGTCTTTGTTTTGATGTTGCATGTTTATTTTTTTTTGCCTGTGTTTGTCTCTGCTGAAGCTCCAGACAGTTTTAATTATCTTTTTTTGTTATTATTTTTATCTGTTCAACCCTATTAGACAAAACAGATGAACTCTTATCAAGTAATCTTTTTTATTTTCAAAATATGACAATAACTGCGCCTCTATCTGGGGCACTTCTAAAAACCTAATTTACTACTTTATCTTCCAATTTCTGGCAACCCTCCATTAAATGCAATGTAGTGTAGGACACTCAGGAAAATTAGATCAGGGAATTTGAAAACTTCCACTGCAAACAGATTGCAAAAGACTGGGACTATTTCCTCTGAGGGAAGAGACATTCATCTTTGATCATAATATGAGAAACTGGGGATAGGCAGTGAAGTACAAACAAAAGTAAGTGGCTTTCCTAGGTAGTATAGAATAAGACATTCAATTCCTTGCCACAAGATATTTCTGGGGAGACTGCTCGGCAAATTTCAGGAAAGGATTAGCTATTCCTGTGGGCAGTAAGGACTCCCACAAGTACTGTGTTAAGAAATTTAAAACAGGTAGATACAGTGAAAAAAGAGTAGGGCAAGGGTTTCACCCAAAACTTCCAGAGGACCAACAGAGTAACCCACTTAATAGGGACTAGGAATAAGCTTTTCCTGTGGATAGTGCATTTTGTTATGATATCCTGTGGGGTTTTCTTTTCCATGGTTGGAGCTTCCTGCCATGTTTGGACACCAAACACTGGGCTGATGGTTTGAACCAGCTTAGCAGTGCCTGGTGCTTCTGGGAGGGTCAGGACAGACCTACAGCTAATGTGCAATTAGGGGTAAAGATTTCATTTTGGTCATATAAACAATTTTGCTTACAATTGTGAAGAACCTCTTACCATTGCATTTTTCCCATGAACGGCATGATCCACATGGTATTTCAGCTGCCTGAGGTATTTTGCAGTTTTCTCCACTAGTAAGAGAATATTTTCTGCCCATGCACTCCAAGGCATGCATCTTGCAAACAGTTAAAGGTGTGTTTCTCTTGGTTCTTTGATCTGTAGCACAGGTGTCCAGGGAAGGACTGAAAACAAAAGCAGGGATCGCACTATTTAAATGTGTTTTATCTTGGTAACTCTTAAAAAGAGCTGAAGGTGTGGAAAACATTCAGGGTCCAGTTCCAATTTCCCCGTTCATTGAAGTACATCCTAAGAGTGCAGCAAGGAAACTTGAGACAGACATGTGAATAATTCAGACTCCTTCCTTTTCCACAGGATGCTGCACCTCGCAGAGCCAGGATCTGTCCCCTCTGAAGGACAGGGACATTACTGGGTATTTGCCATTGACCTCAGTAGCAGCGAGAGCGAGACTTTAGTTAAAAAGAGTTCAGATCTCAATTATTCTCTAATATATTACACATGCATGCACCTAAGTACATAGACAGAAAACATTTCATATACATATGATAGATAAACACATGCACATATATTAACATATTTTATAAGTATTTCTTAATTATAAGACATCAGAATATATGTAAAGACCTCTTCTCTGCTGTCCTTTAACAGCCTCAGCTTTTACTAAATAAAATGTTATGATCCAACATCAGAGACCAAAGATATTTCTAGAAATACATACATCTCCACAGAAATTTTATGAAAATCCTATTTATCTATTTATCCAGGGAATTAGCTTGTTTATTTCTTGAAATTTGGATATTGTTCTAACACCCACAAAAATTAGCTTGTAAAAGTGGTAATAACAATTCTTGGACAACCTTAAACAGTGTTTGCTTTGGGGACAGTTCCAGGAAGTTGTTATCATTTGTGTTTCATGCTGTAAGTCCAGGAGGGGAGGAAAAAGCCCTTCCATTATTTCTGGATTTTAATCTCAAACCCCAAGCTTCTCCACTTGTACTCAATGCAATCAGTGGCATCTGTGTGGAGTGAACAAAAAAAGTGCCTCTACAGAGCAGGGCATGCCTGTGCTTTCCTGGATGCACTTTACAGCCACAGGTAAGGTGCTGCGCAGAGTACGAGAGCGTGCTCCCAGGGGATGGAGAGATTTGAAATACGGCTCCAAAGGCTTATTTTCAGCACAGCTCCTCCTTTTGAGCTCACAAACACTCCCACAGAAACTTTTAGTGTCTAATGGGTCAGTTCTGAGGGTCAACCTCAGCTAAACAGGTGTTTGGTGGGGAGGAGAGGCTGATGAGGAACAGGCAAATGGCCCTAATGATCTTCACGAGGCTGCCTGAAGGGGAAGGTAACAGTCCCTGTGAAAGTGGCTTGTCAGAGTAGGGAGGAAGAATTTGGAAGAGAGAAGGTCTAGTAATAAAGTCCTGTCTCAAACCTTGCTCACTTGCTGGCCAATTTAAGATAATTTTTTTTTTTTTCCCCTGGGAATTAGGAAGTGGGTTTTGGTAGATCTATAAATAAGGCACTGAGGAAAAGTGCCTGCTCCAAGCTTTGGGAATGGTTCTTTGAGAGATGGTTTTGAAGCCTCTTAAAAGAGCTCGCTTTACAGAGAGTTTAAACTACTGTAGCATAGTGCACCCTTAAGATATTTAAAATTTGGCACAGAGTTCATTAGCTGAGCCTGAAAACTTTGCTGCATCTACCTGCAACCATATATGTCTTCAAAGATTATTAACTGTATTACATTTCCTACTTAAGTTAGCATCCTCAACTGCCATGGGTCCCTTAACTGCTGTGCTTAGTCAAAATACCAGCCACTAAATCCCTAGTAAAGTTTGTTGGCTGAATTTTCTTTAATGTTCTTTTGTTAACATAAAGAATGAGGTTAACCCTCTTATTCTGAGGTACAACAAGAGGACAGCCCAATGGATACACAGCAGCAAGCAGATGATAAAGGAAGCCGGCGCATTTGTCTGCATTATATTGTTTGCTCGTCTGTCTGCACAGCCTGTGAGTTAGTGATGCACTGATTTATAATGTGAAAGTTATCTTTACAGACAGATGTATAAGAAAAACTTCATCTTCAAATACCATCTTAAATTTGGAAGAACAAAGTGTGATCCAGGGAAAGCATCTAATCTGTAATTAAGTTGTTTATTACGTTTAAAATTGTTCAGAGGCCTTCTTTATTTGCCTGAGTGATAAATCTCAATATCTGAGTCTTAAGGTCAAAATCTTGTATACAAGGCAGCTTAATTTAGCTGAAAAGATTAAGGCCAGACACCAGTGCACTAATCTGTCTGCTTTGCACCACTTTAGCGACACCCAAAAGAGGGGAGGGAGGCTAATTTAACGAGCTGCCAAAGGTTGAACCCAGGGAGTTCATGGTCCATGTTGCCAATCTCTCACTACAGTATAATCCCTCAAACTGTCTTGAGAGTGCCTCACATATTTGCTATAGTTGGGTCAGCTGGGAGAAAGCCAGTGGAAATCAACATGTTCAGATGCGTAAGAAAAAGGATGGAGAATCTATACTTGTAAGAGAAATTAATAATTTGCACTCATTGCTGAGAAAGAGTATTACAGGGCTGGGAGCATCACAGCAGTGCAATAAAAATTATTAGAGGCAAGGAAGAATCCTTGTGTAAAGTGAATGTGAGAAATTCAATACCTTTTACCTGAAAAAGAAGGCTTGGATAAGAACAAGCTTTTCCTAAAGCACATATCGTGAGATAGCATATCTAAGTCAGCAAATACCTTCTCTCCCTTTCACCTACAATGAGAGGCAGGCAACTTTCAGTGAAACTAAAAAGTGAAAAATTCAGCATGCTGGAAATGATTTTAACTTCTTAAAATTATATGCAAGACCATAAGTTTTAATATAACACAGGCCAAGAATTCTTAGGAAAGACATAGATGCTACACAAATAAATTTGGAGAAAAAAAGAGGGGATAGTACTTAAAAATTATCAAATCTCACGTTTCACTGTGGAGACAGTGTTTAGCTACTGGAGGCTGAGGTTTCATCTGTATTAACACACTAACTGTGCTCTGACCCCTTCCTTGCACTAGGGCCAATTCACACAGAATAGGTGGTGTCCATACTGTTAAACTCTCTTTGCCCCCAAAAGATGGGGACTGAATCAGACTGGAATGGTCCCTGACCCTAGTAACTCCTGCACTGTGCCTCGGAATTATCCACGAGTTGGCCCTTGCCAAAGTTCTGCCAGAAGCTGCTTTAGCAATTTAGCAGCTCAGGTGCCCAGGATCGTTCCCTTGCTCTAACTCATGAGGATAGATGTAGCCTAAGGCACCACATCACAAGGGACAAATTACCCCTTACCAGTCTGTTGTGGGGTTCTTGAGCTGTCCCGGGAAGTCTTGGTTGCTAGTCTCTTGGAAACTGAAAGGATGTAGGATTGGTCTGAAACCATGGTGTTCCTGAACTCCCACGAGAACTCTTGTTCTCAGCTCTCTTCTGAGCAGAGGCTGCTGCTGGAAGTCACTGCCACAGCAAAGCAAGCCAAGTTTCTTCTGCTCTCTGAGGAAGGACCAAGATCTGCTTACATGCCTTAGACCTACAGCCTTAACAGGCTGGCAGACTAGTCTGCTTTGACAGCTGATGATTTATCCTTCTATTCTTAGATGTGTTATTTCAAGACAGAGTGAAAAGATGGCATCAGGTAACAGAAACAACTGTTATCTATCTTCCTGCCATTTTGATCATAATTATAAAAAATAGAAACAGGCAAGTAGCAGATTAATTATAACTGAAGCCTGAATGCATAACTGAATGTAATTCATTTAACTTCCAAGGTTATTGTGACGCTGCCCAAGGCCTTCCCTAGCACTGTGGACTCCCCTCATCTTCTATGTAACTAACCTCAACACACCCATGAACCAGAGGAGGGCTTGTTGCCTCACTTTAATGAGTATTGAGACAAAGAGTAGGACCAGATTATTTAAAATATTTAGGTGTTTAAGGATAGGAATAGAGTCTTAGCAGAGCTGTTACAAACCTGGCACTTACCATCAGCCTCAGACCCTAGGGAAGTGCCCAGTGGATCTACAAAACCTGAACTAAGCTCACCAATTTTAATTTTGAGATGTTCAAAGCGTGCTAATTTTGGCTTAGAACCAGAGTCACCATGCAGAGCACTCTTGAACTATGTGGCTGATGGAAAGTACACGTCCTCCAATGAGAAGTTCTGCTACCTTGAAATCACTTGAGATTACTTCAAAATTTCTTCCTCCTGCTACACAAGGATAAGACAAATTTGGTCTGTTATCCTAGAGTTTCCAAACTGCTCAGCTCCTGCTGTGACATAAACCTGGCCAGATTTCATATCCAGAGCTCACACACACTGTGATGACTTTATAGGAGACTTCATCCAGTCTACGCAAACCAGCCCAGATGTTGGAGTGCTGAGCTCTTTGGCACAGCTGGCCAACAGTGCCAAGTGGTCTCAGGTGTCTTCTTGTTAATCCTCTGTTTTGGTTCTGTTACCTCCATGTTTAGCAAAGAACTGAGAGAGTTACTCATTTCCTTACATTTCTCCTGCATTGCTTATTGCAGAATATAGGCTTAGATCAAACAGGAAACAATAAACTCTGGTCTGCAAGTTATGAGGTCAGGAAAGGTGACGTGACTGGTCTGTGCAAACTGCTGTGTAAATGGGAGATTAGGTTATTGTACCTTTCATAACTGTCCAGTCTCTCACCACAGAAAAGAAATCTGCTTTATTTCACTAGCTTACTGCTTTGATGTTATGTCCCAAGGGCCTCTGTTCTAACTTTTCCTCAATCTTCTAAATCTTCAAAATATCATTTTATCTTTTTCCATCTATTTCACAGATCAAGTGGAGCTGAAATTATCCCTTCACCTTCTGTCATCCAATCAAAATCCATCACTGCTAAAACCCCCTGACAGCTCTGACAAGGCAGGTAGGTGATGAACAGGACGTTGATTGAGCTGTAAAGCAAACAAAGCACAATGCCTCCTTCTCATATGAGTAAAGTTTTCTCATCTGTCATGGACTGAAGACTTAAGAAATTTAATTGGTCTTGAATAAAGTGAGAAAGTCATTGCCAAATTCAGCCTGAACTTACCCACACTCATAGGGCATTTTGCACACACATTGCGACTGATGTACTTTCTCCCATGGCTGACATTTAGGCTCTGTCACTTCTGGCTTCACACTGGTCACTGAAGTAGAAGAACACAGACAGTGCTATTAAGGGTCAGAAAAACAAGGGCTGTTAAAGGTCTACTCTGAAATTATCCTATCAGTTGAGCTTAAAAGGCACTGAATTATACAACCATGACATAAAGTCACATCCTGCATGTTCATTAAAAGTATCTACTGCACGGAAGGAATCAACACTATTAAAAAGATATGATACACTTTGCAAAGTTACTGTAAGTAATTACTGCAAAGTAATTTATCCATGGGTCATGAGTCAGATGGAAGGAGACAGGTACTATGTTCAAGCTTAAACATTCATCTCATTTCTGCAGCAGCTGTTTATTTCTCCTAAACTTAGCAGTGCTGAATCATAGCTGGCAACAGCTTTATCATTAGGTTTCAGAGTTACTGGTTTCACTATTGTCACTAGAAGAGCTAAGGCTCCAAAGTCCTATGCAGAAATGTGAATCTGAATATCTTTATACACTGATGGTAATGAAAACTACAAGTTCTATCATTAGTCCTCAGTCTGCACTAACTTTACAAATAAAAGCAATAGTGAGTCTTGGGGAATTTTCATCATTGCACATGTGCTATTCTTTGAGTGCTGAGTTGTATTCCAAGCTTGAAAATGAAATAGGCCTTTGCTAAACATTCCTCTGGAGATTTCTGTAGCAAGTAATGGCAAGACTTGCTAAATCTGTACAGACACACTTCTGAGAAAGCTTTATCCTGATTTCTGTTTTAGATTACGTGTCTGTAGTTTTCTACTTAACATGAAACTTTAATACCCTGGAACATTGTTGCTTTTTTCAAAAAAAAAAAAAAGAAAAAAAAAATCTCCCTTACAGATTAAGACTTGCTAAGCAAAATAGACAGGCAGGAATTGCCAGAGAAGAAAAAAAAAAAAAAAGAGTTGCAGTGCACTGCAATACAGACAGCAGGCATAACCCTGTCTTCTTGCAGAGGGGAATTTCCACCAAAAATCACTGCATTGTCTCCATCCCTGGGGCTGTTGGTTGTATAGTTGACTGTTACTGACACTATTGCTGACCAAATACTCTCATCCAAATGTATGTGTGCCACTGTGTCTGTGTATACATATCTTCTTAATTTTTACCCTTCTTATCTCATATTCCTTGTTTTTTTAACTGTTGTTTTAACTGTTGTTCTAATCTAATTGTTGTCCCTTTTTTGTTTTTTAACTTTTGTACTAATGTAATGCTCCCCATAAAGCCAGGCACAAGCTGTTTCTAAAGGTGGAAGCATTTGAAACCATTTCTAATTATTACTGGAATTTGAATACATGATGTAACAAAAAAAATGATGAAAATCAGTCACTAGGGCTAAGCCTAAGGAGTAGTTGGCAACAGTACTTCAGCACTGGTACTTTAGCACTTTAGCAGCAGTGAGCCGTTTACGTACAGCTATGTTATTCCTTCTGAAATCCTTACGCTTCCTGTGCGTGTGGATATGACATAGCGGCAGATGACTTACACTGGGAATCTCACAGGACCATTTCCTTTTGAGGTCTAAGCCTGACTGTCACCTGCCTCTTCCCTCAAGTGAGGCAACCTCAGGCAGCAGTTGGCTGCTAAGTAGAGGACAGACATGAAATGTAGGAGACATGCCTAGTTGTCCCCAAGCAAGAGTCCCCCCAGGGATATGAGAACATCTGGGACCTCAGGTGGTGGTGTTACACAACATGGGTGGAAAGTGAAGTATACTTGGGTGGCCAATAGGCAGCATACATCCCAGGCAATCTCTTAAAATGTTGTTAGTGACAATACTTGATGGCAGTAGGGGAGCGGGAAGCAAAAAGCCATAAGGAAATCTCACAAGAAATGTCTTAAGGCATCTTGTTTGAACAGCCCAGAGAAAACACACGCTCACGTTTTCTGTGCTTCCTGCTGGTGATATAAGTATGGCTTCTCTATCACTATATCAGCTATAGCTCTGTGTATATCTTATCTACATAAGCCATAGTCTGTCCAAGAATGAAACTCCTGCATTGCACTTGGATGACTGCAATGGCTTACCTGGTCTCTTGCACTGGATAGTCTTCATGTCAGGAGACCACTTGAGACTGGACTCGCACAAAATGGAGCGTGCCCCTTCTAAGTGCATGCCGTGTGGACAAGACAGAGTTATTCTCTCACCGATCTCATACACAGGTTTCCATGGCTCTCCTTGCAAACCCCCCTCCAGGACAGGCAGGAGACAAGCAGTTTCTAAGGATTGAAGCATTTGAGATAGCCACAGTGAATCACTGGATTGCAGAAAGCAGTCGCATATTTTATCTTCTCCTAAATTCCTTAACAAATTGAATGGTAAGATTAGCTGATTTTCCTGTAGAAACACATCAATCATGTTAGCACAGGATATTAACTCATCACACCAGCCAAACATGTGCAATACCAAGGACAGAGTGACAATATCTTCTCCTACTGCCTGCAGGTCCAGCCCTAGCTTGAACAGGGCTTCTCTGTTCTTAGGACCCATGCTTCTGCTGAGGGTTCATACTAGAGAGTAACATCCTAGTAGAGAGAGGTCATACATACAAGACCCTGGGAGACCATGTACTGCTACACAAAGAGCTGGCATTTAAACAGTGTGGACTAGCATTTGTGGGCAGTCAGTCCTGGCTGGAAGGAGGAAAGGATGGTGTTGAACTGCAGGTCTGAAAATTCCCAAGGCTATAAGATCACACTCAAAGTTGACTCACAAATAAAATGTGCAGGGAAAAAAAGAAACCCTAATGGTTGCTGACCAGGCTAGAGGAAAAGAGTGAAGTGGGGAGATCATCCAAGATGTAAAGTGATCTTTGGAGTTGTGTTCTTATGATAAGGCAGTTACTCGAGAACTTTGTGGTTGGCCGGTGCTGCCCACGGGACCTTTTCTTCAGTTGGCTTTAGACATAGACTCATTCCCATGGTTCTTGGATATAGCCACAGGACTGAAGTAAGCAACAAAGTTTGTTTCCACAGGAAGTAATTCCTGGACTGGAATTTAGTCTCCCTCACTTCCAGCCTTCCTTAAAACCGGACTTTATGGGCATGTTTCTATTTCAGTATTACAATATCTGGATTCAAAATAAAAGTCAATGTAGACCTGATTATGTATAGGGAACTGGGAAATGCAGGTGTGTATTTTTCCCCCATTGTTGTTGGAAAGCAGATGTTCAGAGATGTTTCACTGGAATTCAGGAATGGAGTTGTATTTCAAAACAAGAATCAGTTAGACATACCCTTGCAATATCTGTCTCCAACTTGCCACTGTAAATTACTGCCACACTTAGCAACAGGATCACCAACAAGAGAATATCCATGTCTGCAAGCATAAACAATGCTTTTTCCTACAGGGTATGAGTTTTCAGCATTCTGAAAGAAAAGGAACAGGTGAAATTTTGGATATACAATCTAAGAACCACCAGCAGCATTGAACTCCCTTTGATCCTGGGATGCAGTAGCTGAGGACAGTGGGAAGTATTACTGCCACTCTCTAATGCACTGATGAGAGTATCTGGAATACTGGGGGCAATTCTGGTTATCAATAGTCAGTAAATGTGATCAAAATGGAGACGATGCTGCAAATAAGTTGGTAGAATACAGAATATTTGGGCTATCTTAGCAAAAGGAGGGTTAGGGTTGAAGGTACCCTGTGACAGAGGTCTGGCAGTGGTACGTCAGTGATGGAACAGTGCTCTCCTGCCAGCGTATAAACTGACTACAAATATGGCTGTTATCAAGAATTAGAGGGGGAACATAAGCTCTTGAACAGCCTTCCGGGGGGATCAGTGGTGACTATATGGCTTTGCTAATTCTTAGGATGGCATATTATCAGCTTGCTAAAGTTTAATGTGATATGGTCACTCAAAAGAGCTGGACTTGAAGACACAGGTCTTTTCTCATTTTATATACTACTCTCTTCTAAGGAGAGATCTTATGAAAAATTGAGACTACTCCACATATTGCAGGGTTTTACCTTTAGTTTGTGAGCCAAAAATATCAATATAGGAGACAACTATTGATTACCCCCCAAAAAATCACTGGCAAAAGAGGGAGCACAAAATTTTGGATCTTGCCTCAGGTTGCACTTGTACAGAGACAACTAATAGATTTTGGACTAATTCTTTTATCTATTTATTGAGCAAAAAGACTCTAGACAGCCTTGTAACATGGAGAAGGCATAATCCATTCCTCCAAGGGAGGAATTTAGCCTCCCTTGTTAAATAGGCCCAAGTTACAGTCAGCCAAATACCTTTGATCATAGTTTCACCAGGGAACAAGAAAGTGCAATGGTAAGTTACAGGGTGTAGAGTGAAGATTCCTAAAATCTGTTTATAATTTTGCTATGGACTTGCTGGATGACCTTGGACAGTTTACTTTCTGTGCTCTTTTTTCTCTGGTTTCCTGTGCCTTAATATGTAATTCATGTGGCTCAGAAAATTTTTAATATGTCTATAGGGTAAAGGACAAGTAGATTACTTTTCTCTGTAGGTACCATGGTCCAGAAAAGCAAACATTTTGTTCTGGTTTTGGCGGTGGGGTTTTTTTGGTTTTCTTTTATTTTTAGTAAGAAGTCTTGGCTAACGTCATGTAAACTTCAGCAGGGAGAAATGCTGAGGGAGCTGCTATACAGCAGCTCTGATACTAAGCTTACCAAGACAAATACAAATTTGCAAGTGAATATCTTGAACTACAAGGGAACTACAGGCCAGTCAGTCTCACCTCTACGCCTGGGAAGATCATGGAACAGATCCTCCCAGAAGCTATGCTAAGGCACATGGAGGACAGGAAGGTGATTCAAGACAGCCAGCATGGCTTCACCAAGGGCAAGTCTTGCCTGACCAGCCTAGTGGCCTTCTATGATGGAGTGACTACATCAGTGGACATGGGAAGGGCTACAGATGTTGTCTGCCTGGACCTCTGTAAGGCCTTTGACATGGTCCCCCACAACACCCTTCTCTCTAAACCGGAGAGGTATGGATTTGAAGGGTGGGCTGTCCAGTGGATAAGGTTGGTCGCATCCAGAGGGTAGTGGTCAACGGCTCAACGACCAGATGGAGATCAGTGACGAGTGGTGTCCCTCAGGGGTCGGTATTGGGACCGGTACTGTTTAAGATCTTCATCAATGACATAGACAGTGGGATCGAGTGCACCCTCAGCAAGTTTGCAGATGACAGCAAGCTGAGTGGTGCGGTCGACACGCCTGAGGGACGGGAAACCATCCAGAGGGACCTGGACAAGCTGGAGAAGTGGGCCCGTGTGAACCTCATGAGGTTCAACAAGGCCAAGTGCAAGGTCCTGCACCTGGATCAGGGCAACCCCAGTATCAATACAGGCTGGGGGATGAAGGGATTGAGAGCAGCCCTGTGGAGAAAGACTTGGGGCTACTGGTGGATAAAAGCTGGACATGAGCTGGCAATGTGTGCTCGCAGCCCAGGCGGCCAACCGTATGCTGGACTGCATCAAAAGAAGCGTGGCCAGCAGGTCGAGGGAGGTGATTCTGCCCCTCTACTCTGCGCTGGTGAGACCCCACCTGGAGTACTGCGTCCAGCTCTGGAGTCAGTCCTCAGCACAAGAAAGACATGGACCTGTTGGAGCGGGTCCAAAGGAGGGCCATGAAAATGATCAGGGGGATGGAACGCCTCTCCTATGAAGAAAGGCTGAGAGAGTTGGGCTTGTTTAGCCCGGAGAAGAGAAGGCTTCGGGGAGACCTTATTGCAGCCTATCAGTACTTAAAGGGGACAAACTTTTTAGTAGGGCCTGTTGCGACAGGACAAGGGGGAATGGCTTTAAACTAAAAGAGGGTAGATTTAGACTAGATGTAAGGAAGACATTTTTTATGCTGAGGGTGGTGAAACACTGGAACAGGTTGCCCAGAGAGGTGGTAGATGCCCCATCCCTGGAAACATTCAAGGTCAGGTTGGACGGGGCTCTGAGCAACCTGATCTAGTTGAAGATTGTCCCTGCCCATGGCAGGGGGGTTGGACTAGATGACCTTTAAAGGTCCCTTCCAACCCAAACTATTCTGTGATTCTATGATTCTATGATCTGTATTAACTGTAATAGAGACACTGCAGGTAGGGACAGGACAGATAACAGAGTAATAGAAATAACTTACTTGAACAAATCCATTGTCCAAGAGAGGAGGAGGTGAACAGAATTCTGTAGGAGTTATGGATAAATCAAAACAGTGTGGTTCAATCAAGCTATGAAGCAAACAAAAGTACGATTTAGTTTGAATTTAGTCTCCCTTCCTTTCAAAACTCTACACTTCCCAGTCAAGCCCATTTTCAAGACTATTATGCATCCCATTTACATCACAATTATATTTAAATCAGGCACTGCCAGGCTATCTGAGAGAGTGCTAAATAAAATGGTGTCAAGTTTACTGGCTTTTACCCCATTTTCTACTCTTACCTTGTATCAGATTCACAGTTTCTGAATTTCATTTTGTTTCAACCTAAACATGAAACCTCAGTAAGTGATCTTCTCCCTGAATTCAATAGCTTATGCAGCCTTCTGAAATAAATTTTTAAATCTTCCTACAGTCGTGCTCCAAATGTTTTTTTCTGCCTACCGAAAATGCTGCAACTCTTCATCTTCGCATGGTCTGCTTTCACGCTGCTCTCCTATGCAGGCCTTCCCACCACCATGCGGGGACGGGTTGTTGCAGGTTCGACTCCTTGATTTCCTTCCCCCTGAACAAGGACTCCAGGAAGACCAGCAGCTCCAGTGTCCATCAACAACACCTATGCAACATTTGGGAATATTTCACATTAAATCACTCTGTAAGTGGTTTAAAGGCACAGGCTGTTCAAAGCTAGTGATGGTCCAAACTGTGCCCTTACAGAGGATTCCAGATAGCAATGATCTAATCTTTCACCTTGTCCAAACTTGCCTTTTACATAAGTATAATTCCATGGAGCCTACATGTTATCAGAGTCTGAGAGAACATAAAAATAGCTATCAGCTACAACTAATTACAAAATTAAAGAGCAAAAATTTTTGTAGTTATTGATACTCATTCATTTAGTATATATATACTTATTTATAGAAGGTTACATTTTGAGTGGTTAGTATTGTCCACTGCATTTAACAACAATAATAAAAACAGTTCTTTGTTAAGTACTGTTTGGACATGTTAAGCAAAGACTCAGGCTCAGCATTGAACCTCCCCATGCTGTATGTCTGCAGCAACATCTGACCCAAGCAGCCACTGCACATCAGCCACTCACTCAGGTTGTGCAGTGGGACGAACAGACGCTGGAAGCAGGAGAGCACACTTTGCCACTTCAAAACTCTCACAAGTTTAAAGAGTGCTGACCTGGCTGATCTTGCACAAGAGTTCCCAGCTCACAAGCTGCTCCAAAGGTGTAAGGCTTGCAGTAACACACACACTGAGTTCCTTCCACAGCCGCCTCGCCACCGTTCTGGCAAGGCTGACATTTGCAGGGATCATTTTCAGCCATATATTCTTCAATGGCTTGTTTTAGGTAATGTTTTTTGACTGAGGAGCAGGGTACTTCCTTTACCAGCTCATACAATGGTGTCAGCTACACACAGTAGAGAAGCATTTATATTAAATAGTTATAATTGGGATATAAGAGTTTATAAGCACATTTCGTCATACAAAATAATTTGTGATGTATGCTCCTGCACATGGGAGTTGACAGATGTTCTAATTTGCTAGCTAGCTAGCTAAAATCTTAAGTTAGTATTTAATATTAGCCTTTTTCTGAAAAGTCAGCTCTGCTTAACAGCATCCCTTAAAACTAGTGGCAGATTAGTCATGTTTAAACATATTTGAGCTATGAGGTTATGGTTGAGATAAAAGTCTAATACAGACCACCAATGTACAGTAACCCAAATTCTCATCCAGCTATTCCCAGCCTAAAAAGCTGGACATTTAAACAATCCATTACAGTTTTCCATTAGCAGTGATTGAAAGTAACAATAAGCAAAAACATTTTGCATTTCTATTGCCTATTTTATGACATCCTGTACTTTTACATTTAATTGAAAACTTCCTGACAGAAATCTTTTGGGTTTATACCATTCTTCAGTATGTGGGCAGTTCCCAAAAGGGACTTAGACAAGGTAGCAGTGAATATGGCCATGCCCAACTCTGAAGAGTCTGGCTTCCAGAATCTCCAGTTATGCTAAACTTCTGGAGGCAGAGAAGGAGGAGAGATAAAAGGGATACACAGAAGTTGGCAAGCTGAGTGGAAGCCACACAGACCTGCCAATATGCATGTCAGGAAAGGGGCTATCTCAAATCTGGGCTTTCTCCAATGCTAGGGTGACCCTCTATTCTTAAGCAGAACTCCACTAAAGTCACTGAAGGCTGGTAAGATTGTAGGTATTGACCTGCCAAAGGACTTAAGATTCGTGATGCAGCTGATCATGGTAGCTTCATGGCATTTTCTTCCTGTGAACTTTTCTTTTCTTTTTTATAAAGTGATATGAAAACAAAATGATTGCAGAATACAGCCTGATTAATCACCAGCTATAGCTTAATCATTTCTCTCCTTGAGGTGATCCCATCTGCTCATCTCTGCTTCAGGAAAACAGCCTTACCTTTTGTTTAATTACTCTGGGATAGTCTGTCACTGATCTGGCCCAAAAGGAGTATCTCTGACTGTTCCCAGCAGGATTATTCAGCTCTAGATAACTAAGGCCAGCAACAGCACCTGGGCTTCCTCCTTCTATGTAGGGGTCTCCTTTAATCTTATGACCACTGCTTCCTGTAGATTCAGGATAGGAAATACAGAAAATACCAGCATTGCTGTATTTACAAATGGAAATAGAAACAATACATGCAAAACCTATGCTAGCAGGTCGTGAAAGGACTCATTAGTGCAGATCAACCACCTGTGCCTGGATCAAGAGCTCCTACATTGATTAATATATAAGAATTGTCTGGTTTTGCAGGTGTCTTGGCAGCCCTGACTTAGGGTGTCCAGAACAGTACTAGTTACTGGGAAAGCATTAGCAATGATTGATGAGTGTTGGAGAGCCTTTTAAACCAGGCACTTGTTGTCTGGGTTTAGCTTGTTAAGATAGAGTTCAACAAAGCTATCAACACCTGCTCCTCATTTTGGCAGCTATTTAGGAGGAGATGAAAGGTGGAGACATGACAACTGTATGAGTCACTGTTGAACATTTACCTGAAGAAGTCTGTAGCAGTTCATCCAGTTTGGAGCACTTTACTTTCTTCTTTTTCGCAATGAATGCGTTCCAGCCTGATGTGGTGCACTCGTACATGTCTGTTATGCTCATACCTGCAGATAATCGATCCATTAACAATACTGTACACAGAAAGTGCATTGGATTCATTTCCAAGTTTCCTATTGACTTGAGATGTCATGAAGTATTATGCCTAAATTAGAAGGTAACTAACTAGCACATCCTGTGGGAAGGTCCATGCGTTGCTAAAGCCTATGGATGGATGCTTGGAGATGGAAGGTATATCTGGAAAAAGTTCATTGTTTCTTTCATCTCTTTTCTCAGCAGTCCCTAATTCTACATCACTGCTCCACACTGAGTACCATCATATGTGTCACTCTGGTGTTTGCTCTGTTTGTAATTTATTCTGCTTTACACAGTTTTACCCAACCTTCATCTCCAAGTAACTTTTAAGCTTGTAACATTATTTGTGATTTAGATTGGCACTAGAATTCAAATTTAGCCTGATGATGTCCTGAACCAACTATAAAATCTTTGCTACCCAGAGCAGGTATTTTATAGGCATATCTGCAGGTCACAGATGTGGATCTAGAACTAAATGTTGTGGTTTCAGCACTTTTGCTAATCTTCCTTCTTTTGCCCGTGAAGAGAATGTGGTGACTAGTAGAAGTCTCTTACCTGATTTTAGATATTAGCTTGGAGAACATGCAAATAAATTTTTATTCCTGTTTATTCACTTTGTTTCTTGTAACAAATACTCTAGTACTCTACCTTCTGCTTTCATTTTGTCAGTATCCATATAAAAAATAACTTTGTAATGTCCTCCTAGAGATCCAGAGTGTAAGAAATGAGTCCCAAAATGTTCAATAAGTCTTCGGTAGACATTGTACTCATAGACAACTGGAAGGTTGGCCAGTTCCTTCCAGAAGGGCTCCGCAAGAGTGAGAAAGTCTGGGCGGTTGTTAATAAACTGAGCAACTTCCACACTGTTCTCAACAACCATCAGCTGCTTACTCTGGGGGAAGGAAAAGACATCAGTCATGCTCCATGTCACTATCAGGTGGTTCCTACTAGCCAGATGACATGCACGTTATATTGGCTACTAACCAACAGCTTTACAAAGCTGTTAGATATGTCTAAGCAACTTGGTGAATGCAAAAAGAATACCCTGAAGTTAGGAAATATCTTTTGGACCTTTATTTATAGTGGCTGCAACATCTTTCTTTACCTCCTGTGTACTTGAAAGCTAGCATAAGGACAAATAAGAAAGGAAAATACCACTCTTCAAAGCTAATCGTGGTTTCCAACACCAGAAGCCTGGCAGTAGGACATTAACAAGCTTTGTCTGAAAGCAAATCAGAGGCACTAGAGAGGTCTTCTTTGCACCCTGTTTTGTCTAGAGGAGCCTTTCTTTGTAAGGGGCTCTAGCCATTTTGAGGATGCTGCTGAATTATAAAATCCTATATGCCTATACAGTATTGTTCACCTCAGCCTCTCAAAGTTGCTTTTGAACGTTGTTATGCTAAGTCTCAAAATATGTCATTGTTAGTGTGGTAAAATAAGCTTGTCCTCTGTCAGCTTGGGGACCACAAAATGTATAAATTTGTTACTTGATTTTATTTGCTATAAGATAGAGGTTATAATTCATAATCTCTCAAATTATTTATCTAATGCTGCTTTTTAAATAAGTCAAAGGCATAAGCACTGTGACTTCCTGGCTGTTTAAGACACCAGATCTTTCTCTTAATGGAGTTCTACTAGTGGAAAATGTATTCTAAATTAAATTAACATTAATCACAGAATTATTTCAATTTTTTCGCTCCAAGATACTGACAGAGGTAATAGAAAAAAAAAAGGGCAGTAAATCATTAGAAGAAAATGGAAAAGATTAATCAGTTACGAGAAGCCAGTGTTTTTCTTCCTCAAATGGGGAGGAAAACAGCTAGTAAATGAATAAATTACTAATAAAGAGGTAAAATGGAGAAAGTAAAAACAGCAGCCAACCCTTCTTAATTGATAACCAAACCAGTGATCTCTTTGTAAAGGTTTTATGGGATTTTTTCTGTCATGCACTTTGTGCCAAACATATCTGGGTAAAATAAATATTTGCATCTCACTATAAAAGCACATGAAAAAATTATTAAAATGTTTATGCAAAATACTAAGCCACAGTGACAACTTATACATACCTTTTGACTGTGTTGCAGAATTTTATTCTGTGAATATCTGTGTCCACTGCTTGATTTTTCATACCTCTCTGTGTGTTTCATATAAGACCAGCTGCTGTTGAAAAACTCATAACTGAAATCATTCTGAATTTTAACCTATAAGATGAAAGATAGAATTCTATATAAAAAGCTTCATGAAGGATGTTAAAAATGATAACTATAGTAGAGCACGTCCTTCCTGATGCAAAAAATCCGATGTGTTTTTCAGGCTGAATCCATTTCAGATTTCATAAAAAGTACTGACCAGTATTGGAAAGGCATTACATATTTTTTTTTTATATATTTTTATATTAAGTATTTATGTTATGAAGTAAAGTACATTAAGGATTGCTTGGCATGCTTTTGATAAACATGAGACGAACCAGGTCTCTGAAACAGTGACTTCAAATAAAGCATATGTCTGGAAGATCTCCACAAAGCACCCCAAAGCCTTGTGCACATAACACTTCTTAGAGTGATTCAGGCCACTACTTATGCTAATGAGATGGTTTTACATTCAATCTAACTGTGGCAGAATTAGAAATCACATCCAAGGAATTACAATTTTTTTCCTTTCATTTTAGCAAGATATACACCAGTTTGTATTTCAAAATAATAAGCGCCTACAGAGAGGGAACAGGCATCATTCAGCTGCATTTAGGGAAACCTGCCAAGAGACCCTACAAGCTTTGCATCATTCTCCCAGTTTTAATCATGACTCTAAATATAAAGCTGTGCTTAATGGAAACATACCTGGAAAGTATAAGCAAGAGCACTTTCACTCAGCCTGTAGTATTCTCTCCCATCGCCGCTAAAGACCTTTCTGCATTGTCCTCCAAAGCTTTTTGTATGAATGACTCTTCCCCTAGTCTCACCAGTAATGGCATCAAAGCTACGAGAAGAAAAACATGAAAGATCATTAAGTCAGAGTGGTAAAAAATTATTTTATAGGAGGCAAAAATTACAGAGCCATTATAACTGAATGCTGTATCTGCAGATTAAGATCGTAAGCTGATTTATGCAAGAAAAGGGGATATCAACTGACAGACTTCTATACCTGCAGAACTGCAGTGTGCATAGCATGTTACAATATGGAAAGCAAAATGTTGCTCTTGATTTGTCAACAAAAATGAAGACATACAAATATCTCGTAACATTAAGACATTAATTTCTATCACAACTGATTTTACTAAGTTTTATTGTTCCAGCAATTAATGCAACACAGAAACAACAGGGCATCCATTCCAAAATGGTTTTTGTATTATATCTGAATCATATCACATACCAAGTGATACAACTACGCTAAAGAAACTTAAGATAATTATTTTGCTCGGTTGCAGATGGGATGTATAAACAGAAATCCATATGGATCCACAGTGCTAAATGCAACAGCAATGAACAAAAAGAATGAGCATGCTGACTCATTTTTTCCATGCTGATGATCATGTGTTATTGGTTGACATTTCATTTCATATCTTAACAGATGTTTTTCAATAGCAGGAATGAAAGATAAAAAGCTTTATTCTGTGCTTCAGATCAAAGGGCCTGTACATACTGGCTGCACTGAGCCACTGGCATGATGGAGGCCGTTCTACTGAACACTTTTGCATATGGGATGTTTTACCATAGGCCCAGGAAGTCTATCTGTACAGCCAGAGCTTGTAAATACAACAAAAATGTAAATGCATTTGGCACCAGTACTACTGAGCCCGGCACAGAACATTACCCTGTTCCTGTAAGTTCTGAATTTGGAGGTGTTTTATCGATATCACATACAGTCATCTTCTCTTCACATCGATCTTCATCTGCACCATCTTCCTCACAATCCTGATCTCCATTGCACACAAGAGATTTGCTAATGCACTGACCTAAATCAGAACAAAAATGCACGGGGAAAGGAGAAGTGTTTGTTCGTTTCAAAATAAATCACCTAAAACCAAAGCAAAAGTCCCACTTATCTACTACATTAATTAGTGTGTTCATTCCCACAATGAACAGTCTGTGCCCAGGAGGGCTTGTGAAACAACAGTAAATGTAGACATAGAGCAATAGTGTATAGTACACTTGAGGGAACCACAACCATTCAAGGCTTATGATATACTAAAAAAACAGTTGACTTCTAGATTTATTTCCTGAGCTTTCATCCTTTGCCCCTATCACTTGTGATTAACTGTGATTATCTCTCTGGTAGCACCAAAATATGTTTATCATGTTCCTCTGTGACAAACGTCTACCTACTGAGATAATGTGCTTTTTTGTGAAAGCAATGGAAACTGCTTGGATACAAGGACTGTTTTAGGGAACATTAGTTTCCATGACCCAGGTGATTTCCAAGGTGTTTGGATATAGCCTAGAAAATCTTCAAACAATCACATCTAAGGTTGCATTCCTTAATTACCTTCTCATAATGAAAAAAACTGTACTCCGGGGCAAATTAGTAAGGCAGAATGACTTAGAGAGGCTACCAGGGCTACAGCATATTATCTGCAAAGCTCTGCAACACTCCAGGTGAAATTAAAACCATGCGTAGTCAAGGCTGGAAAAAAGGAAACATCCTCCTAAATCAAATTTATCTGTGGGTCAAGGGTTCTGCAAAGCCATTGGCCATTTACTAAAGTTCAAAGATAACAATGTTATCTTCTTAACTTTATGACCAGAAAATGGTGAAAAAGATCTTGGATGGTACCTGAGAAACACCTGAACCGATCACCACAGCCATCCTCTGTTGGGCATCCCCTTGTGGGGGTGCATGGTCTTGTTTCAAAGGCATCCCCAGAGCAGGGGTTTCCCCCATACTGGCCATAAACTGCTACTGTCCGTCTCCGAATCTGAATGCAAATCAAGGGTGGTCTTAGAAAATGCAAATGCAAAGCAGGAATAGTTTACTAGTGTCAAGACAATGCTTCCACTCTACTCTGTAAGGAAATGAGACATTCACTATTTTTCCTGAGAACAACCACACTTGGTATTACAATATGGTAACAAACTCTCAAGTTAATAGAAAGACAACTATTTTATCTATAAGGTCTTTAGACTGATGCATAAGCTTGGCTGGTTTGTTCAAAAATCTAATATGCAACTGAAACCAAGAGAAAGCTGCTGACAAATTTCGGGGTTTTTTTACATTTTTAATAGGACCAATCATGCCTGATATGAATTTGCTAAAGTTCTTCAAAGTAAACAATGTAATTAAGGAAGATGATAAAATCTAACATCAAGTGGGCTACTTTTTACTTCTAAAAAGAATAAGTACTGTCTCATGGCGCATCTTTAATTTTGACTAATCCCTCCCTAATTGATGCAACATCAAAGTAAATGAGAAGGAAAATCAAAAGCAAGTGTATTGCACATCAACAGAGTTGCACTGTAAAAATCATCAACTTGTTTTCATTGAGGATTATACTTTGCAACCAAGTTTTCTTTCCTTGAGACGTGACTCCACTAATGAAAAATCAATGGAATTGGTACTAACCAGCATCAGTGGAGGAACGTGTCAGTTTACCAAACAGTTCAGTTGAGCTTTTTGGAACTATCACCAAAATAAAAAGTGCACAAATTATTTTACAACATGAATATCATAGCTTTGAATGGGAACATACTGGGGACAGACTGCAGGATTTCCCTTCTGAGTTCTTTGTTCTTCAACCTTCTCATTCTGCTGGGGCTTTTGTCTGACACCTGATTTGGGATTTTAAAGATACAGCGGCCCCTTAATTACTGGGAAAAAAGCATATGCTTATGAAGTCATGAGCACAGAAAAGGTGTGTCCATCTATACCTGTTTTTGAGTACAGCCATCACACTCGGACCAAGGGCCAAAAGAATTCCAGCGGCAATGGACTGGAGGGGAAGGGCTGCTCCAGTAGTATTTTTTGCATTTAAAAAAAAAAAAAGAAGAAAATCATCAGGGATTTCTATCCAGAAGCATTAGTGCAAAACTTTCCTAAACAGCAAAGGAGGCTTTCAATAACAATTGGGGATATGATCAGGCTCCCTCTAAAACCACTTGGATTTGCTTTTCATGTGTAAGAATGAAATCAGTCCCAGCTTGGGCTTTCTGGTCACTGAAAAGAAGAAACTAGATACATTCACCTAGTCTGAAGATCAGCATGGACTTTGTGCAACCATTATACAAGCTTCAAAGACCAGCTTCACATTGCAAATCAGGGAGAGGCCAGACCACATCTGGAGATCGGCAGGGAGCTGCCAGGGGCTGTGTGTACCATGGCATGCAGCAGACCTTCCCGCAGTGGCTGTCAAACAGCCAGTTTGCCAATGGGAGGCATTGAGGGTGCTACCTGTCCCCGGGATCGGGGCTGGCTTGAGGTAAGCTGTGCTGTGTTTCACAGATGTGCGTTGCTGTGGCTCACACCACCGCTGGGTGCTCTTTTCCTGAAGGGGGGCAGCTGACTCCTCTGGGCAGAGGTAAGGGACACCATAATGCCTTGTCACCACTGATGGCAGTGGCAGTGTTGACACCGAACAGTGTCTCCTCTCCCAGGAAATATATCTGAAGACCCCTTTAAGCCCTGCCCCATGTCACGCACCAGAAGTTGTCTGTTAAATTATACATGCTTAGCCTTCAGCATGTAGTTACTAAAGAAATATTCACCTGGAAAAAATGGAAAAGAAGCCTGAAACTTCCAGCAACAGAAAAATCCCCAGCACCTGAAAAAAGAGGAGCAAAAGCAAACTTACTTTGCTTTTCTGTTTTTTCCGTTAGCTCATGCAGCTGTTCTAACTTTCTGCAATCTTTACACTAGTCAGCTTAAGAAATAAAGCAGAGCGTCACACTGATTTTCCTCAGCTTTGTTGTGCAAGCTGTTGTTTTTTAGTTTTTCTTCTTCCTTGCAATGCTGCCCAATTACATTTTCAGCTAAGTATTTCTCCATATAAATTAATATTTCATTGCACTTCCCATATTCACTTCTTCAGTACAAATTAAGTAAGCAATTGTCTTACCTTCATGTTAGATGAAATACTCAGATATCCAGCAATTACCAGGGAAAATGCACTTCCACTCAATTCAGCAGCTGAAGGAGTCAGTCAGTCTGTCTGCTACTGTGCATCTCTTCTCTGCTTTGCTATTCTGCTTTTCTTTCCCTAAAAAGGCTGAATATTGCCAAGGAATTTTAATCTTAACCCATCTAGTCCTCTCCAGGGACACAGCCTGCTTTGGGAGCTGCTCAGTGTTTTTAAGACATATAAGTCAAGGCTTGGATGTACTGACTGGGGCTGGCACAAAGTTGTGGAGAGCACTTACTGGAAGAACAATCGTCTTTTCCTTATCTTCTCTCTCACAGTTTCTTTCCTCTGAAAAAGACTTTTCACAGATCCCAAGCCAGTCCTGGTGTCATATACACTACACCAAAGCTGAGTCCCCAGCTTCAGTAGGAAGAGCTGCTCTAGAATTAAGCTGATGTTGCTAAGTTTTAATTTTGATCATGGATCTTCTGTCTCCACTTCTGCAGTCATGCTGATTTTTGCATATCAGCTCTTACACTGAAAATCAGCTTACAGATCTGAATGCAAGTTTTGGCCACTTCTGGCATGGTCCTGCCTGTGAAAGACTTCCTGAGATCATACAGAGCCCCTAGTTTCAATGACACATCAACAGCTGGCTTTTTGTGGGGATGCTCTTACAGAAGTAAGAGCACTTCACTTTCTCTTTCCTCACCCTGCCATGCCCTCTTATTTTTCCTTTTAACTTTTTTCAACTTCCAGAGCTGATCCATTCCAGTAACAGCACGAAAATGCCACTGCTGGGGAAATTTACATTAATTTATCCTAGTGGAGCCTGGATGAAACCCTCATGGAGAAGCAGTGGGGTTTTCAGATAGGGGTGAAACTATCTGAAAACTCTTCATATACTACGTCTCAGATACTACATCTGTTTTGAACAGTTCAACACAGTCCTCAGAAAACTAAATGCTTCATGTCACAGCATCACTACCTGGTGACTTTTAAACCCTGCACTCTGTTGCCATGGTCTGCTTTCCTTAAGAAGATGCCTAGATCTTGGGTCACATTACTCCATCCATGTGAAGGGATGCCTATGTCCACTCCTCAGAACTTAGCAACCCCAGAGCCAATTTAGCTAAGCCAGAGCCTGTCTTTGGGACTTTTCAGGTTTGGTAAATATGAATCTCTTTGATAATGTAATTCATACGCTTTCATCACTTCTGTACATGTTTTATTGCTTTTGATCGAAATCCTCATGCTCCTATTAAGTTTTATGACCAATTTGTGCAACATTGTCAGTGGTCATTTGCCTGTGTAAGAAATTATTAAAATTGAGTTAAGCCCTTTAATAGCTGGCCCAGAATACGGGAACTCTGAAGAATATTTTATCTCTCCAGACATATGTCTTGATCTTGCAGTTAGCTGTTTTAATGGCCTAGATAGCAATTTCACTTTTTGTAAGTACATCATTAGCTATAATAACCCTCAAGATAAAGATATACTGTAATTTGCTCACAAACAAAACATGCAGATAAACATAAAAGAGGACAAATACAGCCAGCAAAGAAAGTATGTGTGGTGGGGGGGGTCTGCTCTTAATTAATGGGTAGTAAAATCATTGATAGTAATGGGTATCATATTCAAATTAGTTTGTATTGATGGAATGTCTTCTTGCAAGAAGCATTTCAGCAAGACAAATATGTTGCTTTGGCAGATGCTGTATAGTAGTTCTTTTAGCACACATTTTCAGGTACCTCAGCCTAAGGACTTTATCTTCTCTCATTTGGAAACAGGATCCTGCTTTTTTATTGATCCTGGCTTCAGCAGTAATAAAAGCAAAGAGACTGAACCAACAAGGTGCAAAACAGAGGGAGGTTAGAGTTGGACTTGTGTCAGTCCTAGGACTGCAAGTCCACAGGTCCCATGGCACTTTACCGGTTTGCAGTGGATGAATGTTCAGTCTCCACTACAACAGTGGGACTGTGAATGGTTGATTCTTCTTTCATTTCATAGGGTACTTATAGTAACTTTTTTCTACTTAGCATTTAGGTTCTGGACCACTTAGATATAGTTTCCTACTTTTGTGTGTTATTGATACTTAAGGCTATGTGCAGTTGCATGATAATTTATTTACACTGCAGTTGTGTGGTGAGGGACTATGCAGCACCTAGCACAGTTCCCATCTGACCGATAGGCACTTCTACAATAACATAAATTATAATAAAAGGCCTGATTGAGGGAGCTCCCCAATTACTTCCCCTGACTGCGCGGTATTGAGGGACAGAGTGTAACTTACAGAGAAGATGGGGCTGATTTTCCCTTACCATTAGTGAAAATGGCAACAATGTACTAACCATTTTGCAGTTAAAAATGTGTTTTATCATAGCAACTTTTAAGTGCTTGCTAAACATTTCTATTGTCTATTCAGAAATAAACTGTCTTTAGGCTTATAATGATGTTTTAGGGTGGTAAAAGAGGAGTAGTTTGAGAGACACAAAAGGTTAGCCATAAGGCAAGGCATTTCGTCTTGCACCAAATGATAATTCTAGCACAAGAATGATTAATGCAGTGCTTCACTTGTGGGCTAATGATATCCTGCCTGGTCTGGAGACAGCATGAAATGGTATTGTCTGTATTCTACTTCACACTAAGGTCAACCAGAATATAATTATATCAGCGATATTTCCCTGTAGACTTCCAGCCTTTTATAGGATTGACGCTAAGGTTACTCAATAGTTTACCAAGCTTTAAATAGTCTTGTGTCTGCATTGTCCAAGTTCATTATGTATTACGGCCCTAAAGACAGTCCGTGCTCCGTGACTGCTGCAAATGCCAAGGATCCAGTGACAACTGAGTGGAAAAAGAACATCTTGTCATTATGGTTTTAAATTGTGAAATTCACTTGGAGAGTGTTTGGATTTGTTTCTGTTTGCTAATGCCATCTCACTTTTTTTTTTTAAAGCGTTTTATTGCCTGTTTTGTTTTTAATGTATTTGTCACGTTTCAAGGATTAATGACAATGCCTTGGGATGTGTCTCTATGAATGTCATGGTTTAACCCCAGTCAAAACCAGGACAATGAAATATGTCAAATAGTGTTAGTGCTGTGCTAAGTGTAATGCAAATGATTCCCTCTCAGGGGACCTCGCAGAAGGATATCACCTTAGATACTGGAATCCATATGCTGCAGAAACTACGCCAAACAAACAAGGGCTGTGAGAGTTCTGGTTAGAATGAACTGGGTTGGAAGAGAAGAGCTCATGTTATTATAATTCAAAATTCAGAGAGCTTTAGTAGTATATAGGTAATAAATCAGACTTGTCCAGAGCATAGACATTTCAGCCTGTATGTACACAAAGGTCATCAGTGGGCAAGCAAATAATTACTGTTTTCTAGAGTTAGGTTCTGATCTTAGGACACAAGACACGGTGAACAAATTCAGCAGCTTGAAACTGCCCAAAATGGTGAGTTACTATTCTGTTTTTTCCACATCTTTCCCTGCTTTCACTTCCAGTCCCCACCATGTGTTCTTTCTGCACATCTGGTGCTGGCTTTGGCGCACTTCAGTCCTCTCTGTGAGCCAGTTTAATTTATTACGATGACAGAAAATAAATCCAGAAAAAAAATCTGGGTGGTTTTGTGCTGTTTTAATGAGTTAGATCATCTCCCAGGAAGGTCTGGTGGGCAACAGACCCAGGGAGAGGGTAAAAATGTGCAGCCACAGAGGAGAGAGAGGGGAGAAAAGAGGTGGGAAGTAGGAGGGCAGTGGGAGAGCCTTCTGCTTGCAGATGCATCCAGCCACTATATCTGCTCAAGTGCCAGTGAACCACCACCTTGCACAAACTCTTCTGGTTGCTGCTCATCCTAGACTAGCAGATATAGACCACCCCACTGGGCACTACTTCACAGGACTCTCCTGGACAGGATGGTGGCATCCAAATTCACGATCCTATCTAGTGATCGGTTGCCCAGACAGGCTTAGGTGTTCATTGAAGTTGAATATTTATTTTTCATTTCTACCATTACTGATACTTGCCTTCCTGAGACATCCCACTTACAGGCTGAAAAAGCTGCTAAGGTTCAGACCACCTGTCTTTGGAGATGACTGCAACCAAAGTATGGATAATTATGAGGGAGATTTTCAATGGGCTTCATCATTGAGGGTTCGGAGCCGGCTTAGGTCCACCCTGAGTCCTTCTCAACCTGAAAATCATGCCCACAGAGCTCACAGGGGTCAGGGCTTCTGCACAAGCTCTTCTGAAAGCTCACCTGCCAGCTGTGTGCAGAAGCAGAGGTACTGCGTCTACAACAGATCTATATGCTCTCACACGCCTGCCCAGCAACAGAGAGGCTCACACATACATGAAATAGGTGAATTTCATGTACCAAAGAGCTGGTCTCATGATTTTAGCACTTTGAATAAGCTAACACAGAGAGAGTCACATGAAACGGGCTAAAGTGGAAGTATTACGGCATTTAATAGTGACACAAAACCACAGAGTGTATAAAGGGGTGTATCAGAGGTTAAATCACACTGAGGATTGCAGAGCCTGTTCCAAGCAGTTGATTCTCAGAGCCAGGCAAAGTCAATTTTTCACAAGTATCCAATGATTTAAATTTTTTTTTATTTTTTCTTGTATTCTTCTACATTGTTTAACTATGAATTTAATTAATACAGTTTAATACATTCATAAGCAGCTTTATATGACTGCCTGAGACAGCAGTATCTCAAATTGATGATCCAGAAGGTCTCTTTTAGCCTGACATCTTGGTGCTTTTCAAAATATCATCTCTCTCTGATTTTTCTTTGTAGAGTGAATAGAATGTCAAACATCAGCCATTAGCAACCTTGCCCATGCTTTTATATTTCTGGTTCTTTCTGACTCAGTGGTGTATGTGTGTTATATATTTTAGAATTATTATTGTAACTGGTCGGAAAGCTAAAATGCTTCAAGCAGCAAACTTTGAACAAAAATTCTTCATCAAAGTCCATCAGTCTCCCTCTGAAAATTTCCAAGTATCTTGAAATTAAAACCTAAAAAATGTTTTTCAATAAGCAGAACAAAGATTCCTCTCCTATAAAGGAGAGTTAGGGAAGAAAATGAAGGCAGGACTTAAAAAAACCAGATCTTATTAGGATGTCTTTTTGAACTAAAACATTTTTAGGACCATCTGAAATTCATTAAAATTTTGTCAGCTTACTCGAGAAGTCAGTAATTAACCTTAACTGCTACTGTGAAACTTTCTGGAATGAGACTTTGTAGGTATCTTCCAGCTGGAACCAAAGTTCAACAAATAAAGTAAGTTTCTGCAAACTTTCATAGAGACAACGGAGATGCAGAGCATTGTGTAGAAACAGAAATGACATAGCGTTGACTTTTGCCCTCCCCGATTCTGGGCTGGCTACGCATACAACAACCATCAGACTGCAATAAATGAAAACACATACCAGTAATAAGAAAGGGCTGATATAGTTGCAGAGATTCACCTGAACTCCAGAGAAATTTAGGTGTGTTCAACATTTGTTACTTCTTCTACAACAAGCTTATAAGCCCTTAAAATTGGCGTGATGTCCTTTTGCAAGTTATTTTGGCTTCCGTCTGTACTTGCAGTTCAGTTCAAAGGAGCAGCACTGAAGCACAGAGTCAAAGTACTCCCTTTATATATATATTTTTGTGTGTGTGTGTGTGTAGGTGAATACATATCTCCTTCTGTGCCCGTATTAGTGATGTACTTTGTTATTTCCAGATACAAAACTCTCAGACAATTTCTATCAAGCCATGACATTACCAGTATGTACCAATTTTGATTAGTATGGAAAAAGTTGATTTGGAGTTGTCTAAATTGGAAATGTTTTTATCTGGTAGTGGAGACCATATCACTAAGTATCTTTGAAAGAATCTGCATTTTGGGAGATGGCACTTGTTCTTAATTAGCCTGTAAACACATCCCATTCTGTACTTATTTGGTTGAAAGACCATCATGAGAGTGATTAAAAGTATGGTGTTTCTAATATGGGTGGAGGTTCTGTAGAACAATTAATAGCTATGAAAAAGTATTCAGCAAACAGCAATGTCCAGACTTTTTAGAGCTAGCGAATGGCTTTGAGATTTTTACAAACGATCAAAAAAAGAGCTAAATACTGATCATTCCAAGGAGAGAATGTAAAATGTAAGGCTTATGATAGCAACAGACAAGGAAGCCTCCTGTTTCCTCCTTTGTGTGGGCTCATGGCAAGAGAGGTATGCACTTCCGCCCATTTATTGGTGACTATATATTGTGTCTTCTGAGACAGTAATGAAGGCAGTGCAGGGAAATACTGCCACATAAAAAAATGCATCAGCCATGAGAAAGGTACCTTGAGAAAGGCTGGTGGTCGGTTTTGACTGAAGTCAATAACAAACTTGTAAAATGGTTGAGAGACCCAGCAGAAAAAGTCAGTTACCAATATTGTTTTGAGGGTTACCACATTTTATTCTGCTGTTAAAATACATAAATAAGCAGGCTTGGACTTGTCACAGTTTTGTGACCTTTTTACAGTGCAACATTCCCTCAGGCATTTTTCCCTTCTCAAGCAGCCACTTTTTAGGCCACATCTCTCCCTAACTTATGTTCAAGCACAACTGAAAAACACTTCTAATTTACAGCAATTAGTTAACAAGTACTAACTAACATGATAAACCAAAGCTAAAACTGTAAGTACTGGCATGTTCTCCACCATCTGCGTAAGTGCTGGCGAAGCTGAGCTTGCCCTACTTCATCCAAAGGCAGCCTTTCAGAGACAGAAAGGTGCTAAGGTGTAGCTGCAATCATAATAATGGGAGCTACTTAACTGGACATTTTGGGAAACCTTTCTGTGTACCTGCTGCCTCGGCAGGCGGACCGGTAACAGCATCTCCCTGTGCCCTGCCGGCTGGTGCACAGCCTTCCCTGCCGGAAGACTGGCTGTGCTGCCTGTGCTAGTCCAATCCAGGTCTTGTGGCCACAGGATTGTGACCTCCACATTGTGATCAGGTAAGAAAAGGTTCAAAAAGCTTCATTTCTTTTCTGTGTCCTATTTGCACACAGTAATAAGACCGGGCACTGTTTTGTCCTCTGTTTTTATTTAAGTGAAATAGTGTAAGAGGGAAGTTGTGCATGGGTGTTAGGGGAATTCCTGATGGAGCCAGTATGCCTCAGTTCCAGTAAATGCAAAGCTGAAAATGCCTGATACAGGGAAAACATATTCCAGAATAAACAGAAGATAACATTTGTAACTGCAGAGTTGAGCTGACCTTTGTTCGCAAAGCATTTGTATGGAAGGTTCTCAGCTGGTGAAAATAATAAAATGCAACAGTGATTTTGATGAAGGCAGGCAAACTTATTTTATCTGGGGGAACAGGCTTTATCTTCAATAAATATAGAACTTGCATTTGTCCACTTTGTTCCACTGCAAAGCCTTTTCTTCTTACAGTTTGTGTCTCACATCCGAATATTAAAGGCAAACCCCACAATTCCATACAGGGTAAAGAGTGCTATGCAAGTGATGCGTTTTTCTACTTTAAAGTGGGCTTATATTTTTATTTCTAGAGAAGGGACAGAGTGACCAGGGAAAGCAGTCATTTGTGGTAGTCCCAGAGCAAGATAAATGTAAATTCTTTAGGATGCCTGAAGTAAGATGTGAGATAAAGTAAATAAATAACAAATAATATATTAGGCTTACTTTACTGGTTTTCAGATTAAACATGCCCCAGTCTTCTCCAATGTTTTCTTCTCTGACGTTCCACTTTACTGCAGACACATGTATTTTTTTCCCCTGAATGTTAGATCTAAAGTAAAACTTGAAATGTATGAACAGTAAATGTCATGTTAACCCCCCTAGTGTGAGAAGTAAATACGTATTTCTGAAAGAAAATCAGACACCTTATATTTACCTAATGCACATTTTGTGCACAGCTTTGTATTTATTCACACACTTGGATACTTCTAATTGCAACAAACATGAAAAATTTGAAAATGTACTGTATCATGTACATGCTGTACCAGTGCTTTTAACACTAACAGGTGCCAAACCTGGATGGGTCTTGTAAAACTGAATTACCTGCTTACCTTTGGAGACAGAAGGCAGTATAAGGCACGCATGTGCGTTCCTCCAGCTACCCAGAAGTATTCCAGGAGCAGAACAACGTCAAGTCATGTTCTAAGGAATGGTTGGTGGGAAGTAAAATCATTCACATACTTTTACTAAAGATAAAATCATTCACATATGCACTTGAAGCATAGCTGAGTAACACATGAAGGGAATGTGATGGCAGAGATAGACCTAGGCAAGCATGTAATTCCACATAAAAAGTGAGAAAATTGAGAGGGTAAGATAGCCAACTGTTTGAATCTAACTGTAAATTTAAGATGGCTTCCTTTCCTGAGCTTCTGGCAAAGACTTTTACGTCAACATTTCTGCAGGAAAGGTTTTCTTTTTTTCCCAACCAGTTGAAATTATGTTTATTTTCCAAAGAGTATGCCCATGTATCATTCATACCAGAACATTTGGAAGTATAAAAGAATTGACATTGTAAGTTATGTTTAGACACTTGGCTTCTAAGTTAGCAAATTTCAGCCATAATGTCTGGGCTTAGAGATAGGCTGTGTCTAGCCATGAATCAGACAAGCTTCTAATAATTTTTTCAGTAAAAAAAAAAAAAAAAAAGGAAGGAAAACCTTGCTAGTACTGCTAAGTGTGTACCATCCACATGTATGTGCCTGCACAAAGAGATACCCACATATATACACAAATGACTGGGCAACATTTGCTTTTCTTTTGTTCAGTAATAAATCTTTTGAGTTTAATGTGTTTTAGAATAATTCTGAAAATGCAAGTCAAGAGACCTGTGTTACCCTGGGGAAGGATGGATGTTTAAAATGCAGGCCTCTCAGCGCAAGGCAAGCTTGTAAGGTAGAGGCCATAGCATTTATTTGGCCAACCATTATAATGGGAAAAGCAGACAAAATTTGAAGGCAGAATTTGTGAAGATCTGACCTTTTTTCCTAAGCATAAAATTGGTCAAATGTGTTTGTCTGAGAACATGACAGCCAGGGACATTAGAGATACAGTTATGTCTTTATACTTAGAAGCCTCTTATAAAATCACATCACAAAAGTATGTCTGGGAGGAACCTCAGAAGATCATCCAGCCTATTTGCCTTCCCACTATAAGATCTGCTACACCTAAGCCATTTCAGACAAACATTTGCCCGGTATTTTCTCAAAAACTCCAGAACCATCTGAAGGAAAATTAACTCCAGTGCTTTGCAGTCTGTACTGGTACAAAATTTTCCTAATGACTAACTAAAATATTTTCTGCTGTAATGTAAGGGGAACGTGATCAGAAGCTGGGCCTTTCCACCTGGAATTCTGGACTGTGGTGGCTCAAATGCTTTTTGTGCATCACCATTACGATTTTGTTCTAGGCTTGTGTATGCATACATTTGTGCATGAATAATGCAACAAAGGTTTAAGACAACATATCAAACAAAACAAGATCAATATAGGTTGTTTTTTATGAAAATAATACTAACAAGACAAGAATATTTAGATGTTATACAACTGAGAAGAGAAGAAAATAGCTGTCACCTTGTAAAGGAACTTGTGGCTTTCTCCTATGCACCCCTTCGGATGCTCAGCCCAAATTGCCACACAACCACCTCTGCAAGCTTGAGGCTAGCCAATGAAATCCCCTCGGAGACCTGCTGCTTTGGTGCAACAATGCACTACAACCCTGTAATGTATCTAAGTATAAGCATTAAAAAAAAACCTAGGGAAATTTTAAAATTCTGAACTATGCTGTTGCACTGTGTAACAGGTGTGTCCCGGGTTTGTAGTTACCTCTGCTGTATAGAGGTATGCTGCCCCTGTGGGGTTTCTGGTGGGGGAGGAGCCCCCGAGCTATCCTAAGGTAAAGGTTAAAGGCAGCTGAGGAAATGAGTGGGGAGCTCTTGCTCCTCCTATGTTTGTGATGGTAGTCATGCTTCAACCACGATCTACCAAGTATTAGTGCCACCCTCCAAGCATTTGCCAGTGGTCTGAAGACTACTATCTGGTCTCTGTCCAAAGCTAAGGAGTGGTAATAAAAAAACATTGCTCTTCTAATGTAACTTAACCTGTATGAGCACTGCTCATGAGCATTGTAGAAGAGATGTTATGTGGTCATCAGTATAAACCTATTCATGCCATCATAAATAGAAAGGATGAGTGACTATGAAAATTTCTAATTCAGTATTGAGAAAAACACTTGGAGACTTTCTTTAGTGTGAGTTCAAATAATTGATTTTTATTATTAAACTCTGGCATTGATTTCTGTGTGCTACATGTGAGGTCATATTTTGTGCTGGTTTTTATGGAAGAGTCTCAATGCATGGAAAAGAGTATGTAGTTGTGATAAAGGGACTCTTCCCTTCCCATTCAGGACTGGCTGTAGAAAGCAACACTATCAAATGTATTTTATACACATTGTATAAGCTTTGTTATACGAAGAGTTTTTGTATTTTTTTTAATCATTTCCACTATATTTTAACAAGCAATTTTGTAAGTTAGTGACAGCTGTTTAATTTTCTGCTATCCATTTTCATCTTAAACAAATAGAAAGCCTTTTGTATTATACTCATTAGTTTCTTAGCAGGATGCAACAGCCTTTTTCATAAGCATTGCTGTTTGCTCATATTTTCTGTTATTGTCATAGAGATTTAAGAACTGTACAGATAATATTGTTTTCAATTTATTAACCTAATTTACTGTTACTGTTTAGAGAGTTTTTACCCAGTTGTTTAGCAGAAAAGTTTTAGTTGAACTATACTGTCATCTTGTGGTGACCAATGTTTCTGGTTCAAACCCACACATGAAAGTCTTCTTTTCAAGCTGAAGAATCTGGATACTATATAAATAAAGTTATGTTTCTTGTGGCTGCTTGGTAACAGATATTCAGTGTAGTTTCTTCCCCACTAATTCCAACCGAGGTGTCTACCTCTGCAAATCAAGATGATATCCAGAAACAAAGGCATCCAAACTGACCCTCATGAAAATGTCACCCTTGAATTCCTCAGTTCTCCTGCAGCCTTCCTGAGACATTGTTAGCTAGGTCAAAGTGATCAATATCCAAGAGGATACTGAAAAGCATTCCTTTATCTAAGAGATCACATTTAGAAATAAAGACTTCAGCTTGTCTGCACCTCTGAAGATAATTGGTATCAAACACTGACTAGCTTCTAGTATATATGAAGCTTGAATCTTCACTATTTCCATCCCTTGAAGTCATCCCCGCTTGTGCAAAGGGCCCTACACACGTGCACAAATAAGTGATGCCATATGACGACATCAGACGGAAGTTGCTTGCATACCAGTCCTGCATTTGCCACACACAAGTCCCTTTCAGCACTGTTCAAGTTTTGTAGAAGGAGTACTACAAATCCCGCCAAGGTCACATCAGGGACTGAATGGCTGTAATGCACCCTGGTGACGGTGTGATGTAGTAGCATGACACCAAACCTGTGCAAAACAAACGACTCAGGTTATTTGAAGCTCATACCCACCTTCCTCTCTACTGCCTAGCCAGCCCTGGTTTTGGTCTCCCTGTCCCTGAGCTGGACTTATCTGTAAGGCTGCTCTGCTTTAGTTGTGGGAGGGACTGGAGGTGGGTGATTCTCCTCTTCCCCAGCAAAGTGCCAGGGCAGAGCAAGGAGGTCAGGAAGGTCTATGGGCCTTGGGTGGGATCAGCTTGAGGCAGAGGGGCTTGTACACCAGGGGGATGGAAGAAAAAATGGATGGGCATACCCAGTGTTGCATTTTGCTTCAGTTTTTCAACCCAACCAGATCGGAGAAGCTGCAGAACAGGGTGCTAGCAGAACCAGAAAGGCACTCACCTCCACAGTATTCAGTAAACCCTGATCTAGATGCTTAACAGGATCAGCGTTTGCTAGCATGACAAAGAGTTTCTCCCATCACCAGACCTGGCTGGACCAAAAGTGCTGGTGGAAGCTGTGATGGGACACCGGCTGCAATGACAGACTGCTGTTTCCTACATCAAAAAGACAGTGCTGAAATCCAGACGCGCTGCCTTCTAAATTTTGGACTACTTCCTATGCATCAAAGAAGAAGGGTGAATTAGCCCGTGCTGAATTTAGGCTGGTGCCATTCAGCAGCTGCCAGTACATGAGTCTGTGGGTTTTGAGCAGGCTGGAGTTCACTATGGGCGGTGAACTCTGTCTTCACCTGTGACCTGCACAGGGCCTAAGAGCTTCTGAGATGGTACTGGGTCAGCCACAGCTCTGCCCATTCTCTACCCTAAAAGTATCCAGTGTTCCTGAATACTAAAGACAACTGCATGACGATACCAAAAATCTTTCTTTCCTAACAGGTTCGAAAACATGTAAATGAACAAGATTATTTTTACCCCACAAAGGATGAGAATAATTCCTCTAGCAGCATATCCTCGCAGTCAGCCAAACCAACATACTTCCTTTGGAGGCTGTTGCCATGGCATCTGTCCAATGTCTTCACAGCTTCTTCCAGATTTCTGAGATCTAATGAGAAAGAAAGAGGAAAGGAGGCACTAGTTAAAAGACACACAGCAAGGTTGCTGGGAGAAATATGACTCCAGTCCTGCCTGTAGGATGTATTCATACTGTTTGAGTTAATTGGCATTTTTTTTTTCTGTATGGCATTTCGTCCATAGGACACTGAGTTTTCTCTTTTGATTTTTGGCAAGGAAGACAGAATTGCTATAAAAATATTTTCATTAAGTCAGTAAGGACAAAATTCATTTTACCTAATTTCAGCCATCTATGTGCCTAGCCTAAGGGGGCTGTCTAGGCTCCTGTTAGAATTAATGGAAGGAGAAGGTTCCTCCCAAGGATGATTTTTCCAGCCTACTTTAGACACCTAATTTAAGATGGGATGATTTACCCTTTGGAACCATTTATCTCTCTCCTGTAACTACAGCGGGACCACGGATGGACTAAATGCCTGGATTTTTCAGGTGAGGTAAAATGAATATGAACAAAGACCTCTGCCTTAGGTGTTATTTCGGTGATAGAAACTGCCATCCAAAATGAAAGAGCTGAGAGAACAGCCTGGGCTACACATTCATGTGTCTGGAAACAATGCAGCTGAAGTCAAAATAGCTTTTTGCCCCATCCCTCAACCTCAGCAGAGGTCAAAAGCCTCCCAGCACATAAATCAGCACCAAAGGAATTCAGTGAGAGGCCATGCTCAGGAAACAAGTGAGGATAAATTAACATTAAGACAACTGTACAAGGCTGGTTTGTCCAGGTGTGAAAATGCAGCAGTGGGACACAGCTTCACTGCTTTGGGGATTGTGCCATAGGATGATGCCTTTTTCTGGACAACGAGCTCTGTGTTACAGGGGTTCAACTGTCCACACGTTAATCGTGGGAGGGTTCCTCACAGTTTGCCAGCTTGTGGCAGGCCCAGACACCTTTATTTTAGAATAACTGCATTTTTAGTCAGTAAACCAGGAGCAGGAAGAGTGAGACATAGCCTGCCAAATAAATACATACTTTTATCAAGAGATAAAGATTATACAATTGTACAATCAAGGATAAATAAACTTGCTTTATCATCAATTTCTGACTTTTTTTGAGATGACAAGGTGTTGAACTGATGATAAAACACAAATTTCTTCAATTTCTCTCTGTCCATGTAATTTCCCCCAAATTAACTCTTCTAAGATAAAAATGCGTATAGGTTGTGAGTCTACTGAAGACCCGTGGTAGGTTGGCATATGAGAATTTAAACGGTGCATCTGAATAAAAACCCATTTTGTGCTAATGATGTCCATTGCAGTGCTTTCGACTGCAGGCAGACTGCCGAGTGGCACGGGGGGCCTGGTGTGGGGGAACACGGACAAGCAGAGAGCACAGGAGGGGCTGCCCATTTTTTAAGGCAGCTCACTTTGAAAGTATGTATTGCAGCCAAGAGGACCCTGTCCCTGAATTTCATTCATTAAAGTAATTTTCACTGAAGGTGTGAGCAGGCCCAGGACTTGACTCTGCAGCCTGAAGCGGAGCTGTAGGCACCTCTGAATAGCAGCACGGACACTACTGCAGAGAAGCAGCATTAGAGTTAAAAATGATGTGCCAGCACGGCAGCTTAGCTGCATTAAACATTTTCTTTACCAGGCAGAAGCATATTTACACACAGATAGCCCTCAGCCGTTATTTCCAGGAGCAGCTGGACCACGGCCTAGGACACACTGCGGCACCGCACCCACCAGTTCTGGGGCGGTGTCACCGGGAACAAGCGAGCTTTCCGGGCCCGGGCCCCCGAGGGTCTCACCCGGGACACGGGGGCCTTCGCCTAACCAGTCTGTCCCAGCAGGCCAGGCCTGGCGGGAAGGGGCCGCCCTCCGCAGGGGCGCCCGGGCACAGGTAGGCCGTAGCCAGGCCGGGCCGCACGCTGCCGTCGCGCCCCCGGAAGCGCTTGCCAGCCCATAGCGGAAGCGGGGCGGGGCTCGGCCTCTTTGGTGCTGGCGACCGGGGAAGATGGTGAGCGCTGGGGCGCGGGCGCGGGCTATCTGCCGCCATCTGCCGCCGCGCCGGGCCCTGCGGGGCCGCGGGCCTCGTCTGGGGCGCGTGGGCGGCCCTGCGCCCTGCTGCGGCCGGGTTCGGTGGCGGGACGGCGCTGCGGGGCGACCGCTGCGGGGCTGGGGCCTGAGGGCCTGGGGCCTGAGGGCCTGGCGGCGGCTGCCGTCTCTGGCCTGGGGTGGCGGCGCGGGGCGTCTCGTCCCGAGCCGGGAGGCCGCGGAGGGGTGCGAGGCCGTGCTGCCGCCCGGGCGCCGCTGGGGTCTTCGTCGGGGTCTCCTTCGGGGTCTCCTTCGTGCTTGCTGCGGGCCGGGCCGGCGCTCTCCCTGTGGCAGAGGCATCCGTGCGGATAACGTAGCAAGAGGGGGGGGCGGTCGCCAAAGTCTCATGTGGTGAGTGTGCGGCTGACTGCGTGAAGCACATAACCTTTCTTCATGAAAAAGCAGTTTACTGTTTATTATCAGTGATGAGTTTGGGGGAGATGAGAAGGGAGCTGGAGATAACCACGCGGTGGCTTCATTTTATTTCGGCACAGGGCGGCGGGGGGGGGATAAGAAATGGCGACGAGAGGCGTAAGGAAATTATTTCTGAAAATGGAATATACCTGTAGGCGAAGCTGAGTTGGTGTGTCAGAGTTCAGTGTGCCTCTGACGTGTTTATTGGACGTTGTGGATTTGTGCGCGTTTTTTAGGGGAGCTTATTCTAATTTTGGCTGCGTGACTTGCAAGTGCTAGGGATATTGCCAACATGCCATGTCTTGAAATGCTTTTCAGACGAAGGGTACATCGTCATTTGGTAAGCGACGAAATAAGACGCACACCTTGTGTCGTCGATGTGGGTCCAAGGCATACCATCTGCAGAAATCTACCTGTGGGAAATGTGGTTACCCTGCTAAGCGTAAGAGAAAGTGTAAGTAACAAACTTCTAACTGACTTGAGTTTAAAAACCTGTGTTTCTTTGTCTTCTTCAATAGTCTGATTTTTTTTCCAACCAAGGAAGAACACTGTGTCATCTTGCAGTGTTTGGAGCTTTTTTCAAATTAATGCTGATTTAACTATATTTTAGTTAACATGCAGTATTACTATATAGAAATTGACTTAATTTATAATTACTTTTTTGCTTCTGTCAAATTGAATAATTGTGCAATACAAATATAATGTGCAACTTCATTATTTGGTGCAGATGAGTAACAGTAACTTGTGTGTTTTAGATAACTGGAGTGCAAAGGCTAAAAGGCGCAACACCACTGGTACTGGTCGCATGAGGCACCTGAAAAAGGTCTACCGTCGATTCAGGTATAACATTTTATTACAAACTAGTGTGGTGTGAAGTCCTGCATAGGTATCACTTAATTATAAAATTCATCATTCAAACTTAACATTTTTATTTATTTAGTACACTTAATGTGGTATGGTCTTTTTTTCTTAAATATATCATGAAGTAAATGATGCCTTACATAATTGGCTGCATATTCCTTTGAGGATAAAAAACCTCACTCGCTGTTAATACATAGGGTGTATAACAAGCTCTGATGTTTCTGTTAAGTGTAGATAGTACAGAACATGGAGGTTATTATAACAAAATGCCCACATTTAAAAATATATGCTTTGTGTAGTATTGCTTCTATTTGTGAGTCAATTAAATTGCCAGTTGCACTGAAGTGTGGGTTTTTGTAAGAGGCAAGTCTTGAAATGCATTCCAGTCCCCTTTTGCCCACAAAAAAAAGTTCAGGACTGGAATAACTTAAGTAGTCACTCTCTTATTTGGAGTTCAGTTAGCAGCAAGTAGCTGTAACATCAGATTCTGAGTTACGGGTTTCTAAAACTTGTTACAGAGCTTTGAGTTGTACCTACAAGGTAACAGTGGGGATACTGTACTGTTAAACTCATTAAGAATTTCTTTTGTATGACCCCCATGTTCTAAAATGGAGCTCTGTAGCTTCTGGCCTAATACACAAGAAAGCTGGATGAGAAATACCAAGTAATTCAAGAGTCTTGTTGTAAAAATGTAGATTGGATTTAGTAGTGAAAAGAAGGAGTCTTTTAAGTCCCAGACCTGTGTGTAGCTGAGGGATCCATTCATCTGTTTGTTTTGGTGAGCGCAGTCTTTCCCAGCAACAGCCAGAAAATACCTTACAGTGTGCAGCTGTAGCCTGCTTTCCACTGAGTGTTGCTGAAGTAGAAATGTCATATCCAAAAGCGAGCTTGGGGCTGACACTTCTCTTGTCATGCCTGTCTTAATCTCTGGTTGGAGGCATAGGGGATTTCTGTAAGAAATTGTCTTGCACTTCACAGACATGAAATCTTTTGCTGAGTTGCTTAGTAGGAACATAAAATAAGGTGTGCTGTATCTGATGCAGTCTTTTAGTATTCACTTAGTTACTGAAATCTTCCTGTTTGAAGAAGTCAAATTTACTTCAGCGGAAGAGAGCGAAAGCCGTACCACACCGCTTATTCCAAACACTTGTTAGTAAGATGTTTCTTATTAAAAATACCTGATCATATGAACTCCGATTTCAGTGCATTACTGAGATAAGCTGAAAAAAGCTGGTGAATTTGATCTAAAACATTACATGTCAGAAAATAACCTGGAGCAGGAATCATCCTTTCAAAAAGTGGTAATCATATTTCTACTTGTAGGAATGGATTCCGTGAGGGAACCACACCGAAGCCCAAGAGAGCAGCTGTTGCAGCCTCCAGTTCATCGTAAAGACTCATCTATTTGTTAAAATAAATGGTCTTACCCAGAAAAATCTGTCACCTTTTATACATGTTTTACTTCAGCGAAATGCAGGATTCCTGAAAATACATATATTTACACACACAGTTTCTTGATGGTATGCATTGAAACGATTCATTAAAAACAATCCTTTAATTGACTTTTCATTTGATAGCACCTCTCCCTTGAAAAGGACCATTATCTCTCTGCTGAACTTAGAAAGAGGCTTGTATGTGTTACTCAAAAGAACTTGCCTGCAAGGGAAATGGAATATTGGCACTATGGACTTGCCCTACTTGCCTCTGAGTTTCATTGTGCCCTAGCATGGAGAGTCAGGATTTCTCAAAGATAGCAAGTTGAATAATGGCTCTACATGCTGTTCTGGGAGGGAATAGTGGGGGATTCCTAGTCTTAGCCATTTTTCACTGCTCTGTGGCGCTGAAAGGCCTGCAAAAGTATTCAGTGGCTCCTTGCATCTTGGGCAAAAAGAAACTCCCAAGTCTGGAGCACACACACTGCCAGATGCAAAGGGATTTGAGATCTGCTGCAGTTGAGACCGAAGTTGCCCGGAATGGTCTGGGAAGGTTGGTGTGGAAATCTGACACACAAAAAGATCTGAGTTAACTATGCTGGGTGTAAACAGTAAATGGTGGTATGATACTGCAGTAAGTCATTGGTACATATGAATTAGGGATTGATGCATGATGAATTTGTAGCCTACGTGTGTGTTACTAGACTACTCAGCTGGCTTTCAAACTCAGCTTTGAAAATGAAAGTTTGGGGAATTGCAGTAATCACTGCAAGAGTTTAGAGGATTTACAGATGCCTTGAAGAGAAAATACTAAAAAACCAAAAACTACTGATGCTTTAAGCTTCTGAGGCTGTTCTTTCTGTGATTCCTTTGGTTTCATCGTGAATTTCCAGAAGCAGCATACTGCTTTGTCAGTACTGAGGGATCAGCAGTTAACGTATCAACTTGTGCAGATCACTGAAGAAATTTTCAGCCAGGTTTGAAACTGGAGTGCACCTGACTGCACTTTCTTACATTTTTAAATGAAGTATAGTTAATGCTTTTGGATACTTAAGTGTATCTGCTTGGACTGTTTCTAAACAAAAAGAAATCTTGCGCTGCTGTTCTTTTAGCATGTAGCAAATACACTGTATTCACTCTGCTTTCAACTGGTCCTTGTGAGAGAGTCTGAAAGGAAGTGGTGGTGAAGCTGTTGAAATACATTTTGTGCGTACTACACATCTCTCTATTCCCAGGGCTCAGGAGTGCATCTGAAATGTGGTTTTTGGTGATATACTGGGAAACACTTAAATGTAGGAGGAAGTAATCATGAATGTGTCTTTTTGTCGTTACTCTCAGTGAGAATAACTGCTCAAAGCGTCTTAAAAGAGGTCAGCAAGGCACTAAGGGCTTGTTGAGCAATGGTACAGATGGACAGTGGTACGGCAGGTATTCCAACTATGGGTGGGAAGGAAAGCCTTTGCTTTGCAAAGTCTTACATGATCTTTGTGTAGCTATTTGCTGCTGCTGCTACCTATTAGCTCCTCAGCACAAATTACGTTACGCTCCTGAAAAACAAGCATTTGTGCAATATGCAACATATCAAGGTAACAGTGATTGAAACTTGAAATGGCTTTCAGGAACTCTGGAAACTGTCACTTCAGGGCGAATTTTACCTACAGCAAGAATGAATTTTATGGACAAGAAATTTGACAGCCACTGCATTTTCAGCTATTTTAAAATTCTTGGTGAGGGGCAGGGAATTAGTTAATTTGGGTTTAAGTTAGACCTGTTCAGAGAAGCTCCGGTAGCTCATGTGTGAGTCATAGCTGGACTAAAAGCTTTACTGGATATAGATTCTGAAGCACTTCAGTTCTTTGTAGTGTTTTCTTAAATGTTGAAAGCTAGGCTGCATCGGTGTTTTTTCAGTACATAAATAATCTTTTGTTGAGATCTTGTTACAAGCGTCTTAACTCGAGGATTATCAGTTAGAATTGAACCTCTGTATAGTGTTCACTGGCAGCTTAGATCAGCCCCTTTATGTATAGAACTATTGCCATACCCAGTCTGTAATATGTTTGATTTTTGCATCCTTCAGACTGATATATATGGCACAGTTAGACGGTATAGTCTAAATTACATCAGAAACTACTACATTTCCTATTGTTCAGCGTAGCAAGTCTCACTTTTTAGACAAAAATGTATCAGATGAAGGTTTCTGCAGGTGGAGAGGTGTTCAGGTGACTGCGGTGGTGGAAGATTGATCAGCTTTGGTATGTCTAGCTCTAAAAGTGCAACTGCATGCCAGAGTTTAAAAAGAAAAAAGGATCCTTGTCAGCTTGACTTGAGGGTCAGAGCTTTTTTTCTGTCTCAAAACTTTTGTAAGCGGGAATTCTGCTTATTGCCATGGAGCAGCAGTATTTCATCTGTGTCGGTTCATACTGAAAAGATGACAAGACCTAACACAGCTGTTCAATGCATAGCGAGCCGTAGGTATGGGACAACTAACCAATCCCTCAAAGGTCATTTAGACTTCTAGTACCGCTGTACATCCTGCAAAGACATGTAAATAACAGTACCTGTTTTTAGACAGGTTGTGTGTGTGAACTGGCAAACCCAGTAAGGTGAATGAGCTACACCTCTGTCAGTGTGAGATTGTTGACACCACAGCAGGAACAGCTGGACAAGGTGTTTCACACTTTCTGACCCCCAGCTGTTTCTACCATCCAGTGTGCTAGAATAAAGCGGTGCTAATTTTACTTTACCTATAAATTAAGATTAGCACCTCTGTTGCTGTATTGTAAGGGTAGTATTGAGACCAGTCCAGTTATTTTTTTCCCCAATGACACAAGCAAACAACACCCGCTAGATTATTGTGACCCCTGGAAAGGGGAGAGGTGGTCTTAACATGTCATGAGATGCTCTAAGAGGAAAATGTTGGGAGAAGAAGGGTGTTAGTCATTTTTCCTCATGGATTTACATGAAAAAGATTCATCATTTGATTGATGACAATGATTTGAAGACCTCTCTTAAGAGTAAGTTACTTTCCTATACACAGCTGTAACTACTACACTAGATGCTTAAACTTTCTGCTCTGTTAAAATTTGATTCAAAGCCCTAAATGAGAACCTCTGAGGTCTTGGCCTTACGCTACAAATGTGGAGGCTTCTTTACTCAAAATATCAAATAACTTGATTAAGTGGCGCTATTTGTCTTACTCAGAACGTATATAAACTCCCCCACCTCATGGGGCAGTTGGCATAGGCTGCATCCATAAAAACATGTATATAAAGCAAGGTAAATTCCAACTTAAATAATTTTTTGGGGTATTTAATGAGGTAAACAGGTTAATGAACGTGTTAAGGCAGCAGTCCTCAATACAGATTGTGGGCAAGTTGGCAAAAATCTGCAATTTGTTCATGGAAACAAAGTCGTATTTCTTAACTAATGGGGAGATCAAAGTTCCAGTGCTTTCCAGAGAGCACTGCTTTCTTAGTGTTGTTACCTTTAGGGTCCCAGCAAACTGAGGACTATGCTTTCTGATAAAGTATTTCATATGTATATTTCATATACATTCCCTATTTATGTATAGGGAAAAATGATAGAGGACAAAGGACAGAATTTTCTAATTGCAGTAAAGCTGGGATAAATAATGCATTTAATCCTGTTTTTTTTCTTATGGTAAACTTAGCTAATGATCCTCTAATGGTGTATATGCAAAATAATAATTAGCTGAACTTAGTACAGATCTTTGCCTATTTTACTGCTACTGTTAAACTGTGGTATGTAAAGGGACCCATGTAAAACTGTGGTATGTAAAGGGACTGATGTAATGTCATCGTGGTACAAGGTACAGTATGTTGCCTACTGTACCAGTAAATACCACTGCAGCTGTTCTATGTGATCGCTGTTGCAGTTGTTGCAATACTGCTCTGAAGCAGCAAAATATTACCAGATAGGAGTTACAAAAGAGGAATTGAGGCTAGAATTTTTGGGATGCCACATCTTGAAGAACTGGGCCCCAGGGAGGCAGCAGACTTCCCTAAGAAGTGGGTCCGATCAGCATATTGGGCCTTCTGTTCCCCTCAGAAGAGAGTCTCCCATGACAATAACCCATCTTTTTTTCTTTGTTTAAGTGGTTTTGATGCGGGGCATAGGCCAACTTAACCTTGGTGACACCTCCAACCTAGACGGACCATTGTCCTCATTATTGTTTGGTTCCACTTGCAGAGCCTTGTACCTGGGAAGGTGGGGTGTTCATGGAGACATGCCTTTGCGCTGGGCAGGAACTTGTCGCCATTGCCCCCTATCCCTTAAGTCACGGCGTTCTGCTGGATGGAGAGGGGATAGGGAATCCTCTGTATCGTGTCTCCTGTCTGCCTGACAGGCCTGTCCCAGGGAAGGTAAGGTGCGGTTCCAGTAGTCAATCTCCCTCTCAGACTCCCTGATACTCCTCCACCCGCTCACCTCCTCCCGGAGCTCTGCCGCTAAGCGGAGGAGTTCCTCTACCTGGGCGCACCTCCCACCGCTGTGCTCGCTGCTGCTGGCCGGTACTGGCGTAAAAACAGGGCACAGCCTGCAGCCTGGCACCTGGGTAGCCCCATCGGAGCTCTGTCTGGGAAGCTGCGTCAGTCGCGGCGGGTGCAGAGTTGAGAGAGGACGCGGCCTCCTGCCGGGTGGGTGCCCTTGCGCCCTGACGGAGCCGGCAGAGCTACAGCGCCCCTCCCCCGCGCCCTGCGCGCCGCGCCCTGCTCTAAGATGGTCAGCTGCCCCCCTGTTCTGCATGTCCCTTTCACTTACAGCCAAAGGTGCGTGAGACATTAGAGGCCTCGCTTCGTACCACACCACTTCTGCTTTTCTCTAGAACAAAAGCCCAAAAAGCTGAAAATTCACAGGGCAGAAAATGAGGCTGTATTTCCTCACTTTCACAAATCCCTTAGGGGATTTGCCAAGCCCTTAGTGGGCTACACCTCAAGTGGAGTTGTACAGCAAGGGGAACTTCCACCCTCTTGCAAATTCCACCTTAAAAAGAAATCCACTTGTATTTCAAAATACAATCATGATATTTGAAAAGAACTGGAAAATAATGTTTTTAGTAAAAGTATGTATGCGTCAGTCAAAATTGTTGCAATTTAGTTTCTGTTATAAACTGTTATTATTTACAATGCACTGTAACAGAACACATGACAAGATGTCTGAAACAATATATTGAAATTTTATTTTGCCAGAATTTCCTTTGTTAAAACATCTTCCTACAGAATATTATACTTGCACATAATAATCAAAAAAAGAAACCTCCCCTTAATAATACTGTAATACCCCAATAGCTGAAAGTTGAGTCTGTATGCAGCCAAAAGTCCTACGTCCACTGCAGTCAACAGAAAAGAAAAACACTTTTTGGTGTCATGGAAGTCCATAGCACTCTGTAGGGTTGGGCCTGGGGTATCTGTTTCTTTTTCATAACAGTTTCTCGTGAACTTATGTGCATACAGGACTGCGATAAAATAGGATTGCTTCTGAGCACTTGGCTGTAAGCATTGATTTTACTGACACACTTGCTTGGGCAAGAGTGTGAAGGAAGAAGTATATTGAATGCACAGAGCTAAAGAAATAGGATGAATGGCACATGTCTGCAAGGGTAAATCAATAATTAATGAATGCCAAGACAGAGACACTGCTGCCTACCTTCAGTTCATCTCTGTAGGACTGAACTTTCTTGCTATAAATCCTGACACTAGTGCATGATAAAAGAATCAGATTAATTTAAAAATATAAATAGAAATATTGAAGTTGTGAAAGTCATACAGGCAATGTTTCATACAGATGAGGAAGACTGATTCAGAGCAGTGAGTGTTAATAAACACATTGGTAACACCCCTTGTTTACTGCTGCATAATGAGACCAATGCCCATGTGTGGCAGGAGCCAGACTCTGTCTTAGAAGGTATTCAGAAATGCTGAAACTGGGATTCTCTCTGTAATGTGAGAATTTCAACAGCCTGAAATCGCAGGAGGAACTATATTTCTTCCTGTAATTTCCATTTACTGACAAACCAAACACTGACTCGTAGTAAGGAGATTCTTGCTTGGTGAATACAAACTGTCACTTGACACTCTCACTGACTCGGGATGTTTATATAGACAAAGCCCAGAAAATCTTTTGCCATATGTGGTGGGTTGACCCTGCTGGACGCCAGGTGCTCACCAAGCTGCTCTATCACTCCGCCTCCTCAGCTGGACAAGGGAGAGAAAATATAACGAAAGGCTCGTGGGTCGAGAAAATGACAGGGAGATAGATCACCCATTACCATCATGAGTGAAAACAGACTCGACTTGGGGAAATTAATTTAATTTATTGCAAATCAAATCAGAGTAGGGTAATGAGAAATAAAACCAAATCTTAAAACACCTTCCCCCCACCTGTCCCTTCTCCCCAGGCTCAACTTCTCTCCCAATTTCTCTACCTCCTGCCTCTGAGTGGTGCAGGGGGATGGGGAATGGGGGTTGCAGTCAGTTCATCACACGCTGCCTCTGCTGCTCCTTCCTCCTCACACCCTTCCCCTGCTCCAGCATGGGGTCCCTCCCATGGGAGACAGTCCTCTGTGAATTTCTCCAGTGTGGGTCCTTCCCACGGGCTGCAGGTGGATATCTGCTCCACCGTTAACCTCCATGGGCTGCAGGGGGACAGCCTGCCTCACCATGGTCTTCACCACGGGCTACAGTGGAATCTCTGCTCTGGCGCCTGGAGCACCTCCTCCCCTTCCTTCTTCACTGACCTTGGTGTCTGCAGAGTTGTTCCTCTCACATATTCTCACTCCTCTCTCCAGCTGCTGTTGCACAGCAGGTTTTTTTCCCCTTCTTAAATATGTTATCACAGAGGCGCTGATGGGCTCAGCTTTGGCCAGCAGCGGGTCCATCTTGGAGCCACTGGCATTGGCTCTATCGGACATAGGAGAAGCTTCTAGCAGCTTCTCACAGAAGCCGCCCCTGCACCCCCCCACTACCAAAACCTTGCCACACAAACCCAATACACCATATAAAAATAGTGATAATGATAATGATAAAACCCTCCATCCTTGTGACACCTATGGTGCGTACTGCTACAGCCCAAATTCCCAATAAGCTTAGACTAAAAGTAGTTCTGAAGTCATAACGAAAACCCCGGGAGATTGAGCCTGGCTTGGTACTTGGGCCATCTGGGTGTGCCTTCTCTTCGGTCCCTGATCCTTCAAGGGGATCTACGCTTTTCATGGCACACAGAGCCATCCGCTTCCACTGAACTCCTAGGAACGTGGCAAGACAGAAACAGGGATTACCTGGATCACTAAATCTCATGTCCTGCAGGTGCACCAACCGTGAAATGAGCATTTATTTCAGAAGAGCTCAGAGAACATCCTCCAGCCACTACAGAGGGTGCCTTCAACACTCAATAGCAAATGAATAAAATACAAGCTCCCAAGTCTCAATTAACGTCCCCCAGGCAGCGGCCAACAGGAAAAACCTTAGTAAATCTGAAACAAAGGTCAGTGATAGAACATAAAGTGGAAACGGGAATTCTGAACGACTCAGAGCCATCATGTCTCTGAAACTCACGCACTCAGGTAACTGTTTGGCACTGTGCTGGAAATACCAGACCCTGCACAGCTCTGCACACAGATTTGCTCCTCCATTCTTGCTTTGAGGTGAGTTTTGGGCATGTCCTCACAGTTGTTTTGTAGTGAAACCAAGGAAACTCTATAGCAGGTGCTGTTCCTAGTCTCAAACTCCCCCAATAGTAGGGGCAATGCAGAGACAAGCCCTGGATCTCAAGATGCACCAAAAAGATCTTACAGGCAGTTTATGACGTGAAGGATTGTTTTCACATGATGTAGCAAGTATGCAGGTTGATGCAATGATATTAAACACCCAGATTTGGACACCCAGATAGTGGTATCAGATGGGAAAAGGAAACAGGTGCATTTGGACAGGTAATGTTAGCAAACATGGCAAACATTAGCTCCTTTTACGTGGTTTTGAAGCAGGAAAGGTTATTTTTCCCATTTTACAGACAAGGCAGTGAACCAGAGGAATGCAAATCCTTCTGTCTCAAGTCCCTCAGTGAGCTTGTGGAAGGGACTCCGAGGCAATACCTGAGTCAGGCTATGGAGCAAGGCTGTCTCAACTCTACCTTAACTTCCAGACGCCAGGACAGCATTGCAACCCTCCTACCCAACTTGTGAAACCTAATAATCCTCAAACTTGTTCTTGTTTATGCTTTCAGCCCACACAGGCCTGCATGGCTGGTATCATGGATTAAATCACTTGGAAGTGTGAGCGAAGGCTCAAAGAGGCCAGGGGAGAGGGAGAGGGGAGATGCAGCAGATCCCTTCCCAGTGCTTCGCCTGGTGCCTGCGACATGTGGAACATCAGGCAACTCAGTGGCGGTGGTGACTGATGATGGTTCGAATGTTTCACAGCATCTAGTGCAAGCCTTGAGCTGTAGTCCTAGAAGGTAAAACACCATCTAAAGGACAGCAGATGGCAGTGAAATACCTGTCTGAGGACAGTGCCACAATCCAGGGATGCCCTAGGACAGAGCAGGTGGCTTCTGATTAATTCCAGCTCTGGAAAAACCATGGGGAGTGGGAGGGAGTGGAACATGTTGAGAAATTGATTTGGGAGCTTTATTTTTGGTATCTTTTTTATCTCCTGATTTGGCTGGTAAAAGGCTGTCAGGATTTTCCTTAACTTTTCAGGAAACTTCTTTTTAGGTATGAAAGAAACCCCAAATCTTTGGTCTCTAACATTACTAATACAGTACAGCAAGTGGATGCAAAGAGTGATCTTTTCTACCAACACTGATAGACTTGCAAGAACAAAAATTTTTACTAAATGACTTATGCACCTAAATTTTTGAAATAACACAGCGTAATAGCAAACTCCCAAGGCTAAGTAGCGTGTACTTTGGGGACATCTTTATACTTTCTAGACCAATAAATAATGCTTACTGTGCTCTACCAGGCACTCAGAGCAAAGACAAGATCCCATAGATTATACGTACCTCTGACTTCAAGCTTCACTTGTGCTCCCTTACCCTTCCCCCTCGGAACTGGTGTATATGTTGAAGTTGTTTTGGGTGTTTCAAAACTACAGTGCCCTCACTTTTGCCTGCCCTGTGGCTGGGCTGTAAGACTTCCGTTAAGAGATTATTGCTTTGCACTTTTAAATATATATACATAGAGAAAGAAAAGAAACCCAGCCTTAAAGAACCTGCAGTCTAACTGGGATAAAATAAAGGACTTGAGGAAGGCACGCTTGTACCCACTGTGCAGGCAGGAAGAAAAATGCAACATTTAAGAACTGAACTCCCACAATTATTCAGGAGCTTCATTTTCATTAATGAAAGTCAGCATCATCTTCCTTTGAAGTCCTGCAGTTATCATAAGGCTAAATGCACGGAGGGAAACAGTGGCTGAACAGAGACTGAACCTAGAGTCCCTTCCTCCCAGCCGTCTTGTATGGCAGCATCTTCACCTTCAGGATGTGTAGTAGAGAGTGTGTTTAGCACAATGTATTCAGACTTAATTACAGAGAGATCCTTCTCTTTTCTTGCTCAATCTGTAACAACCTGTGTTTGCTAGATGGTGTGGCTATATTTCTCCTCTTCTTTTTACAAGGCTGAGAACTTGTAGCATGCTGCTAGCTCACCTTATTTCCAGGGAAAGAGAATGATTTTGATCTGAGCCCTTCCAAAAAGGCAAGGCCAAATCCCTCGGTGCCTTATAAGTGAAGCGTCTTTCTCTTGTGGCAGTCCTCTGCAAATTATGCCCTCCTTGGACTGTTTGAATTTCCTAGATGAGACCCATCCTACAGCTGGGATCACAGTGCACCTTGGAGGCAGCAGAGAGTGTAAAGGACAGCAAGAAGTAGCTGGTGCTGGCAGGAGATTCTGTTATTAGACCTGGCTAACTGAGTCTGTGAAATTAAATTAAAACCTGCTGCTGGGCACAAAGGCAGCAGGCATCATGCAACACCTAGATGTGAGGCTGCAGGGTCAGAGCTTGTTATTTTGGTCCATCTTCATACCATTGATACAGGTAAATATAAGAGGTCAAGTTTTGGCTGTCAGGCAGGTGGCTGGAGATCAAGACCTTTCATTCTTTCAAACACTGTCAATTCCACATGTGAAGCCAGGGATACACAGAAATCCAGAGTCTTAGTGCCCCAATGAGATGTAGAGAGGAAGGACTTAAGATACATGAAGCAGAGGTGCAGAACAGCACCCAGTTCAGACTGATGTGACCTAAAAAGTGGATACAGCTACGGTTCAATACACCACAGGAAATACCAGAAGGGAAATGAAAAGAACAACTGCAATAAATAAGGAAAGCAAATTAGACTGCTAATGTTAGTTGACTGGCACATGCAAAATTAAGTGATGGGGTAAGGGCAAAACTTACAGGTGCTGGCACATCCATGCATGAAGCCTGAAAAATAAGTTAGGGGGTATGAAGTGGTTGCCTTCAAGGACAGCCCTGATACAATGAGCATCTCCGAGAGCTGGGATATGGAGGATCAATGGGATTCAATGTTACCTGGCTACCAGTTTCATAGGAATGATGCGATAAGGTGTTCAGGGGGCAGAATGGCACTCTGCATGAAAGATTCTGAAAGCAGCAACAGCATAAAAGCATTACGGAAAAGAAAAGCATCACAGGACATGTGGGTGGAAATCACAGACCAACAACAAAAATGTATTTTTCAGGTTGTACCACTGACCTCCTTGATCAGGAAGGAGAGAGTGATCAAGAAGTAGTAAGTAGGATTAGTGAAGCTCTGAATTTTGGACAGGTAGTAATAGGGGGATTCGTACTACTGGGTCAATGACTTCTCAAGAATGAAATGCAGAGAGAACATCTTTGGGTGCAATAAATGACTGCTTCCTAAGACAACTAGTCCTAGACCCCACAGGAAAAGGGGCCGAACAGGATTTGGTCTGGAATGTTGCATTACGTGTATATAATTTAAGAGGTTTTGACACTAGTTTTGACTCTACATGCTAAAGAAACCATAGCAAAGCAAGATTAAATGCAATTTTGGCCACAGTTCACTCTCTTTTGACCCAAAAGGTCATGTTAAATAACTTGAAATATCACAACTGAAAACACAGCTAAAGCATACTCCTTAAAAAGAAGCATTATTAATGCAGCCTTCTAGACCAGAAAAGTCAGTAAGCCGTATACAGATATGTAATACCTGTATATGCTACCACACAGTGTACCTGCAGCTTTAATACAGTCTTTTCAGAGGTGCATGTTGCAAGTTGTTACCGGCTTTCTTCTGTTTCTGTCTTGGTTGTTTGAAGTGCTGATGTGGATGTCCTGGTGGGGAATGCTAAATGAAGAGTGCCAGTGAGCTCCTGGTGGTACAGCTGTCACAGAATGGCTTTTGGGTAACATCTCTGAGCAGATCATGCCAAGGTACAGGAGACAGGGAAGTTGCCAGCATTGCTCTCTTGCATCGAGATGAGAGGGCTTGTCATGCTGTGGCTCTCCTGTGAACAGGCAGTCTCAAGGTGAACCCTTCACTAATCTTACAATTGTCTAGCAAACACAATTCCTGAACAATTTCTTTTGTCTGATTACTTTAAGTAATTGTATTTTACTAAATTCTTAATTTGCAACTGGATAAACTATTTCTCCTGCCTTCCTCATAGTTTTATTCTGGGAACGGCCATAATGGCTGGGAAAGCTCTGTGGTGGCTGCATTTCAGAGGCTCACCAGATGGAAATATGCCTGAGCACTGAAGGTGAATATTTGAGTAAGACTGACCAGATATCTGACCTCATTCTTGATTAGCCCTTTGGTCTATGTGCAGTTTTCCTCTTCTCTGACATCCAGCGGCCACTGGAAGGCACTAAGGTAACTGTCCTCCTCACAAACACATTCTAACAAGACTCGCACTTTGATTTTAGGAGCGTTGAAAAATTGTCTGGCACTGAATATAGGTTCTTTGTTTGGACAGGTGTGAGGTTGGTTGCCTCACCTCTCGGAGTTCAAACAATGCTTCTCCCCTCACACAAACTTTTTTTTTTTTTCTTTCTTCCCTGCTTTGGGAGCGCTTACAGCTAACACTAAATGATCGCTGGAAATCTCCACACAGGTGTCTATGGATCCTCAAACATGCTGAGACTGCATACCATCCCATCACACTGGTGGGTAAAGATGCTAAATAGCTTTGGTTCTTCTATTAATCCCTAAAGTGTGCCACTGGTACCTGGCTACAGAGTCATTTCAAAGGATACGTTAAAGCACTGGTTGCCCTCTATGTCAAGAAATGGATAGAATGTGAGGAGCTGTCTCTGAAGAATAGCCACGAGCAGGTTGAAAGCTTATCCAAGAATTCTTATCTAAGAATTAGAGACGAAAGCAACAACGGGAATCTTGTGGTTGGTGTTCCCTGCAGGCCGCCCTATCAAGGGGAGCCTGTTGATGAAGGCTTCTTACTCCAGCTACAGGAGGCATCGCGCTCGCAGGCTCTCCTGCTGGGGACTTCAACCAGGCCATCCAGGAGACTCCTGGAGTGCATTGAGGATAACTTCTTAAGCCAGGTAATAGACAGCCCTACCAGAGGGGATGCGTTACTGGACCTGTTGGTCACCAACGCAAGTGAGCTAATCGGTGACGTCAGGACTGGAAGCGCCCTGGGCTGCAGTGATCATATACTGGTGGAGTTCGCAGTCCTGAGGGATATGGGACAGGTGAAGAGTAAAGTCAGGACCCTGAATTTTAGGAAAGCAAACTTCCAGCTCTTCAAGGAGTGAGTCAATGGGACCCCCTGGGAAACTGCCCTCAGGGGCAAGGGAGCAGAGCAGAGCTGGCAGATCTTTAAGGACGCTTTCCGCAAAGCGCAAGAGCTCTCGGTCCCCAGCTGTAAGAAATCAGGAAAGGAAGGCAAGAGACCGGCACGGATGAGTCATGCCCTGCTGGTCAAACTAAAGGGCAAGAAGGAAATGCACAGGCAGTGGAAGCAGGGACAGGTATCCTGGGAGGAGTGTAGGGACGCTGCCCGGTTGTGTAGGGATGGGGTCAGGAAGGCCAAGGCGCGGCTGGAGCTGAACTTAGCAAGGAATGCAAAGGATAATAAGAAGGGCTTCTGTAGGCATGTGAGCCAGAAAAGGAAGGTCACAGAAAGCGCACCCCCCCGATGAACACAACTGGCAAACYGGTAAGAACAGACGAGGAGAAGGCTGAGGAACTCAACAACATTTTTGCCTCAGTCTTCACTGGCAATCTCTCTTCCCACACCTCTCGAGTGGGTGGACCTCAAGGCAGGGACTGGGGGAG